>OZ023211.1:43351108-43681108 GCA_963995525.1 Escarpia spicata | reverse complement strand
CTGCCTGGGAGTAAAGTCTAAAGACCCTTAAGTATTCCTAAAGAATGGATTCTGTGTTATATATGAATTTACCTTTACCTTTTATATGTCGTCGATACATTGGAGACATTAAAGGACACTAGTAGATTATTATACTCAAGTTGTGAGGCAAATAATGCACGTTGAGTGGTTTATCCCAAATGGAACCAAGTTGAGATTATTATCCATTGAGTGGTCATAAAATGTGCAATATGAGACCGTGTTTAGCAGATAACGCGCTAACCTTGACGCTTGTTTTGTTCAGATATGCGTACGTCTCCACTAATGGCCTACACCAGTAATTCAATACGCCGTTCACACGTATTTGTAACTGCACCATCTATATCCTGTTTCATTGAAAACAGTTCTATTTAAACACGTTTTATATGTTCATCAGTTTCCATGTAAATATAATGTTAAATTGTAAACCTTGCTTGTAAAATATCGCTATAGTTTTTAAATCTCACTCTCATTCTCTCAACCGTTGAACGTATAGAGCGTTAGTGTGCTCGTCTGGGTAACTCAATAACTACCCGTCGTCACCGTTGTCTCTGTCCTGGCTTGCTTCAAGAAGGACTTTGAGTTTCATATATCTTCCTTTCTTGAAGTTGTAGAGCCACGTCCTTCGTTTAATTGTACTAGCACAAATTATTCATACGTGATGCTTTTTGTGTGAACAGTATTTAGAAATGTAGTTTACGTTAAACACGTAGTAATCATTCCATCTTCTTCACACTGAGCCACTGAAAGCAGGTCACATGTACATATACCTTATATGTTCATCCGTTTCCATAAATATGAACCAAACATTTGTACAATAACGCGGTGGTTTTGAAATACCATTTTCATTCACTGAACCCTCGAATAAAACGATCGTTGATATGCTAGTTTGTGTAACTCACGCCACGGGTATGTGTTATCTATAGTCCTCCACTGTCTGCCCGTAATGGTCTGAGCGCATCGATGTTCATGGACGAATTCTCAGATTTTCTGCAGTGTTTCTGCATGGGCCATGACAACTTGGTGATTGTTGGAGATTTCAACATACACGTTGATTTGTTGGATGATACAAAGACTGTACGCTTTCACAACACCCTAGAATATCATGGTCTGCATCAGCATTTGATGGAAAAGACACATTCACATGGTCACACTCTAGACCTAATAATCACGCGATCCGAAGCAGACATCATTGGTGATATCGTGGTTGAGAATCCGGGTATATCAGACCACTCTGCAGTGACATTCAAGATACAAGGTTGTAAACCTTGTGCTCCTAAGAAACGGGTCAGCTACAAATTATACCGCAATGTAAGTGCGTGTGACAGGCAGGCAATCCGACAACATGGCTTGGATTTTCATAGGTACGCTGACGATACGCAGCTGTACACAACATTCAAGATCCCCCGATTGGCGCTACATAGGGGAAGGCAGTGTTATTTGAGCCACTGGTTTAGTTGAGCCGCCCATGTTTCCCAGAAAACTACAACAGCGACTGTTGTTTGGTTCCAACTAGTGATAGAACATGTCATTAGACCATGATTAACATACAGTATGTGACAATTGTCACAATATTTCGAAAATAAGAGTTAAAGTTCGTTTTTTGGTGATTAACGAAACGTTTGGTGATTATGATTACTATTTGTTAGTGTGTAAATTAGGCATGTCGCCGTATGTTATTGTCTCCGCAGTTACAAATTGTTTAACTATGCTTTGATAAGAAATTTATTTTTGATCGATTTGTGTATTACTGGGACATTCATTATAACATACTTAATATCGAAATGGGGCTAGTTGAGCTATACGGAGGAGGGGGAGTTAAGCATTTGGCAAGTTTGATGCACGAACTTGATTTAACAACAAATGCTCCTGTGATTTTAGAAACAAACTACTGTTCAATAAAGTAGAACATATTATATCAAACTAGAATATCAGATGTGTAATTAAGAATTCCGATGTAAATGTCAATTAAAGTATGTACCACATACGCCTATATAATAATAATAATTGCTTTATTCACAGACTCCATGCAACATACAAGTACATTATCATGGTTCTATAGTTGTGTTATAAACAATAGTTACAATGTACAGAATGAAAAATCGCTCGTCAACAAAATGTATATACAGGGAATTGAACCAGTATTTCCATATTCTTCACATGTATTTCACGTCACTATTAATAATGTTACAAATCAATATGTTTTTTGAGAACTGCAGTCGGCATATCAACCTATATGTCAAATTAGCAGCACAGTTAGGTAAATTATTGTTAACAAACATTTCACTAGCACTACAGTATCTGTCATAACCTAACACCATTCGAAATATATTGTTGTAAGAGACATAAAATTTCCTGATTGCATAGTTATGAAAATTCCACCATAGATAGGCAATGTATATAGGTGAGCAAAAAGTTGTAAACAATGTCTTCTTTACACTATTTGTACACATATGAAATTTTCTTATGATCATGTTGCCTTGTGCATACAACTGGCGACATTGTCTAGATATATCATTGTCATCTAGCATACTATTTGAAATGATATGACCCACATATTTTACAGATTCTACATCACATAGTTTGTCGTTACCAAGCATAAAACTTGGAAATTTAACATTCTTACAACTCTTGTTTCTAATTATCATGACCGTACTCTTTTTGGCATTGTACCTTATGTCATGATATAACCCATATTGATCACAGACGGTGAGAAGGGTCTGTAATCCCCTGCTGGACGGACAAAATACTACAAGATCATCAGCATACATAATATTATTTACACAATTATATCCTACATAACATCCTGTATTGCAACTATTAAGTACAGTGGATAAACCATCCACGTAAACACTGAACAAATAGGGGTATAAAATACGTCCTTGTCTAACTCCATTATTTACATAAATACTGTCAGACACATGACTACCCTATCTTACACACATCTGTTGGTTCGCATACCAAAACACTAGAATTCTAACAATGTAACCAGGAACATCTCTGTCTATTAGCTTTTTAAAAGTACACTGTGATTTACACGGTCAAAAGCCTTAGATGCATCAAGAAAACATACAAACAAACAGCTATTTAATGCTTGATATTTAGCAATAACCTCTTTTAGTACATAAATGCACATGTCAGTGCCATGCTTCTTTTTAAAACCAAACTGGTTGTTAAAAAGTCATCCATTCTGCTGAGCAAGATTTTTTCAAAAACTTTAGACATAACACTTGCCAGTGCTATTGGCCTGTAGTTGTCTTTACTGTTTATCTTGCCGGATTTATCCTTGATAATGGGCACTAATATAACATAAATCATAGAACTTGGCAGTACGCCATGCACCAACAGACCTGTGAAGCACATTGACAGTAAAGGCAGTATGCGTTCACTGCAGTACTTCAGGTGCTCTGCATACACACCACCAAGGCCACAACTCTTGTTACAGTCAAGGTTTCTTATAGCATCTTTGACTTCTTCAGTTAAAACTAACATCAAAAGCTAGGGTTTTGGCACTACTGTTATTTACACAATTAAACAAGTCACGAAAGTGTTGAATCCACATATTCACAATAGCTTATTCACCACTGTTACCATTTATATTAGTTGGCAAGGGGATTTTACTATTGTTAATAGTTTTGATCTCCTTCCAAAATGTATCGTTTGTATGGTTAGCCATCTTCTTGGCAAGGGCTTCACGCCTCAACTCATTTTCATGTTTTTAATAAACCTTATTGCATATTTGCATCTAGCATCAGCTTTCTTTTTAACTCAAAAACAGGACCTTGTTTAGATTTGCCTATACTGTCCCATAGTTGGAAAGCTTCATTAGCAGCTTTATGGATATCTGCCACATAATCAGTCCACCCAGGCCGACATGTATAGTTTCCTTGTTTGTGAGTAGACAATCAGCCACTAGCGTCAGTTAAACACCTGGTTACATCATCATACATG
Organism: Escarpia spicata; assembly: GCA_963995525.1. Taxonomy (NCBI): domain Eukaryota; kingdom Metazoa; phylum Annelida; class Polychaeta; order Sabellida; family Siboglinidae; genus Escarpia; species Escarpia spicata. The sequence goes on along the minus strand of OZ023211.1, from coordinate 43,677,139 downwards.
TTATTAAGTGCTTTGTGGTGAGACTCATCATTGCAGTTGACATAAGTACATATTATATGTAAAATATGTGGGTCATATCATTTCAAATAGTATGCTAGATGACAATGATATATCTAGACAATGTCGCCAGTTGTATGCACAAGGCAACATGATCATAAGAAAATGTCATATGTGTACAAATAGTGTAAAGAAGACATTGTTTACAACTTTTTGCTCACCTATATATATTGTCTATCTATGGTGGAATTTTCATAACTATACAATCAGGAAATTGTATGTCTCTTACAACAATATATTTCGAATGGTGTTAGGTTATGACAGATACTGTAGTGCTAGTGAAATGTTTGTTAACAATAATTTACCTAACTGTGCTGCTAATTTGACATATAGGTTGATATGCCGACTGCAGTTCTCAAAAAACATATTGATTTGTAACATTATTAATAGTGACGTGAAATACATGTCAAGAATATGGAAATACTGGTTCAATTCCCTGTATATACATTTTGTTGACGAGTGATTTTTCATTCTGTACATTGTAACTATTGTTTATAACACAACTATATAACCATGACAATGTACTTGTATGTTGCATGGAGTCTGTGAATAAAGCAATTATTATTATTATATAGGCGTATGTGGTACATACTTTAATTGACATTTACATCGGAATTCTTAATTACACATCTGATATTCTAGTTTGATCTAATATGTTCTACTTTATTGAACAGTAGTTTGTTTCTAAAATCACAGGAGCATTTGTTGTTAAATCAAGTTCGTGCATCAAACTTGCCAAATGCTTAACTCCCCCTCCTCCGTATAGCTCAACTAGCCCCATTTCGATATTAAGCATGTTATAATGAATGTCCCAGTAATACACAAATCGATCAAAAATAAATTTCTTATCAAAGCATAGTTAAACAATTTGTAACTGCGGAGACAATAACATACGGCGACATGCCTAATTTACACACTAACAAATAGTAATCATAATCACCAAACGTTTCGTTAATCACCAAAAAACGAACTTTAACTCTTATTTTCGAAATATTGTGACAATTGTCACATACTGTATGTTAATCATGGTCTAATGACATGTTCTATCACTAGTTGGAACCAAACAACAGTCGCTGTTGTAGTTTTCTGGGAAACATGGGCGGCTCAACTAAACCAGTGGCTCAAATAACACTGCCTTCCCCTATGTAGCGCCAATCGGGGGATCTTGAATGTTGTGTACAGCTGCGTATCGTCAGCGTACCTATGAAAATCCAAGCCATGTTGTCGGATTGCCTGCCTGTCACACGCACTTACATTGCGGTATAATTTGTAGCTGACCCGTTTCTTAGGAGCACAAGGTTTACAACCTTGTATCTTGAATGTCACTGCAGAGTGGTCTGATATACCCGGATTCTCAACCACGATATCACCAATGATGTCTGCTTCGGATCGCGTGATTATTAGGTCTAGAGTGTGACCATGTGAATGTGTCTTTTCCATCAAATGCTGATGCAGACCATGATATTCTAGGGTGTTGTGAAAGCGTACAGTCTTTGTATCATCCAACAAATCAACGTGTATGTTGAAATCTCCAACAATCACCAAGTTGTCATGGCCCATGCAGAAACACTGCAGAAAATCTGAGAATTCGTCCATGAACATCGATGCGCTCAGACCATTACGGGCAGACAGTGGAGGACTATAGATAACACATACCCGTGGCGTGAGTTACACAAACTAGCATATCAACGATCGTTTTATTCGAGGGTTCAGTGAATGAAAATGGTATTTCAAAACCACCGCGTTATTGTACAAATGTTTGGTTCATATTTATGGAAACGGATGAACATATAAGGTATATGTACATGTGACCTGCTTTCAGTGGCTCAGTGTGAAGAAGATGGAATGATTACTACGTGTTTAACGTAAACTACATTTCTAAATACTGTTCACACAAAAAGCATCACGTATGAATAATTTGTGCTAGTACAATTAAACGAAGGACGTGGCTCTACAACTTCAAGAAAGGAAGATATATGAAACTCAAAGTCCTTCTTGAAGCAAGCCAGGACAGAGACAACGGTGACGACGGGTAGTTATTGAGTTACCCAGACGAGCACACTAACGCTCTATACGTTCAACGGTTGAGAGAATGAGAGTGAGATTTAAAAACTATAGCGATATTTTACAAGCAAGGTTTACAATTTAACATTATATTTACATGGAAACTGATGAACATATAAAACGTGTTTAAATAGAACTGTTTTCAATGAAACAGGATATAGATGGTGCAGTTACAAATACGTGTGAACGGCGTATTGAATTACTGGTGTAGGCCATTAGTGGAGACGTACGCATATCTGAACAAAACAAGCGTCAAGGTTAGCGCGTTATCTGCTAAACACGGTCTCATATTGCACATTTTATGACCACTCAATGGATAATAATCTCAACTTGGTTCCATTTGGGATAAACCACTCAACGTGCATTATTTGCCTCACAACTTGAGTATAATAATCTACTAGTGTCCTTTAATGTCTCCAATGTATCGACGACATATAAAAGGTAAAGGTAAATTCATATATAACACAGAATCCATTCTTTAGGAATACTTAAGGGTCTTTAGACTTTACTCCCAGGCAGACGTGTTCGATCGAACACTATCTTGACATCGCTGGGAAGTGTTCAGCCAAGCTAAAATTAATGCGCGAAGATCGTTCGTACACAAATATCCAACAACGTGGAGTGAAAGAACTTGTCCAAGGTTCGAACATGTTAGCACAGGATTCGTACCCGAGTTCTCTCGATTGAGAGTCCGATGCTCTAGTCAATACGCCAGTGTATGCATGTATGTATGCATGTATGTACGTATGTACTTATGTTCGTATGTAAGTATGTACGTATGTATGTATCAACCATGTACGTATGTACGTATCAACCATGTACGTATGTATGTATGTATGTATATATGTATGTATGCATGTATGCATATATGCATGCATGCATGTAATGTATATATGTACTTCAGTTGCTAAATTTGGATGACATTTATAAAATCCAACAACTAAAATTTTACTATAAATTAATTAACAATCTTTTACCCTACTACTTCAATGTTTTTTCCAAGCACACACATTTATGATATTCATCAGCACTGCACACGTGAAAGAAACAATCTGTATATGTCCAGATTCTAACATGAATTTGCGAGAAAATGCATTAGACACAACATAGTAGAGACAGTTAACAATACACCAAGTATTATCATTAATAAAATTTACACCCACTGTCTATATGGTTTTTCAACATACACAAAAAATGTTTTTATTTTAAATTATGAATCCACTTGTCGTATTCATAATTGCTTTATTTGTAATTCGTAATACATATTATAATGTATATCTAAGTATCCATATGTACGTCAATGTGTACACGAGTACATATAACCAGTCCTTGTATTATGTATGCATATTGACACATTGAGTAATTATCAACTATAAAAACAAGTCATATGCTATTCTGATTTGTCATGTAAATTTTATTGTTCTTTCTATTTATGGGGTGGCTCCTGTGCTAGCGATATTATATATCATAATGGGAGTCTCCCGACCTTATCTATTACTTGCGTTATTCGTTGTATATGTATCGTATTTATAGGTCAAATAAATTGATTCTGAGTTCCGAGTTCTGAGTATGTATGTATGTTTGTATCTATGTATGTATGCATGCATGTATGTATGTGTGAGCATGTGAGTGTGTGTGTGTGTGTGTGTGTGTGTGTGTGTGTGTGTGTGTGTGTGTGTGTGTGTGTGTGTGTGTGTGTGTGTGTGTGTGTGTGTGTGTGTGTGTGTGTGTGTGTGTGTGTGTGTGTGTGTGTGTGTGTGTGTGTGTGTGTGTGTGTGTGTGTGTGTGTGTGTGTGTGTGTGTGTGTGTGTGTGTGTGTATTTATGCATGCACGTACGTACGTACGTATGTATGTATGTGTGTGTATTTATGGGTATTTATGTATGTATGTATTTAAGTATGTACGTATGTGCGTGTGTACGTTCGTACGTACGTGGTATGTATGCATGTATGCATGTATGCATGTATGCATGTATGCATGTATGCATGTATGCATGTATGCATGTATGTATGTGTGAGTGTGTGTGTGTATGTATGTAAGTATATGCATGTATGTGTGTATGTGTGTGTGTATTTATGCATGTCTGTATGTCTGTATTTCCGTATACATGTATGCGTGTATGCGTGTATGCGTGTATGCGTGTATGCGTGTATGCGTGTATGCGTGTATGCGTGTATGCGTGAATGCGTGCATGCGTGCATGCGTGCATGCGTGCATGCGTGCATGCGTGTATGCGTGTATGTATGTACGTACTTATGTATGTATGTATGTATGTATGTACGTATGAACCATGCACGTACGTATGTATGTATGTATGTATGTGTGTGTGTGTGTGTGTGTGTGTGTGTGTGTGTGTGTGTGTGTGTGTGTGTGTGTGTGTGTGTGTGTGTGTGTGTGTGTGTGTGTGTGTGTGTGTGTGTGTGTGTGTATGTGTGTATGTGTGTATGTGTGTATGTGTGTATGTATGTATGTATGTATGTATGTATGTATGTATGTGTATTTATGTATGCACGTATTTATGTATGTACGCATGTAGGTATGTACGTGTGTACGTACGTACGTGTGTACGTGTGTATGTGTGTATGTGTGTATGTGTGTATGTGTGTATGTGTGTATGTGTGTATGTATATATGTATGTATACATGCATGCATGCATGCTTGTATGTGTATATGTATGTTTGTAAGTATGTATGTATGTATGTATGTATGCATGTATGTATGTATGTATGTATGCATGTATGTATGTATGTATGTATGCATGTATGTATGTATGTAGGTATGCATGTACGCATGTATACATGTATGCATGTATGCATGTATGCATGCATGTATGCATGTATGCGTGCATGCGTGTATGCGTGTATACGTTTATGCTTTTATGCGTGTATGTATGTGTGTTTGTATGTATGTATTCATGTATGTATGTATGATTGTGTATATGAATATGTGTGTGTACGTGTGTGTATTTATGTTTGTATGAATGTGTGCATGTGTGCGTGTGTGCCTGTGTGCGTGTGTGCGTGTGTGTGCGTGTGGGTGTGTGTGTGCGTGTGTATGTATGTATGTATGTATTTACGCATGTATGCACGTATGTAAGCATTCATGTATGTATTTATTACTGTGTGTATGTATGAATGTTTGTATGCATTTATGCATTTATACACGTATGTATGCATGCATGTAAGTATGTATGCGTGTATGTATGTCTGTGTGTACGTGCGTGCGTATGTATGAATGTATGTATGTAACTATGTGTGTACGTATGTATGTGCAAACTGTCATGCATTAATTTATGCCCACTCGGAAGAACTGAAACACCTGTTTGGACACCCATCGTTGATTACGGGTTCTTATATAAGGTTCGTACCGGACACTATGCGCACAGAATATTACATTGTTTTCAACGTTACGCGTGTTTTTTTGCGATTGTTCAGAGATTCGCCGATGACTTACGGTCGTTTAATGTATATAGCATTTCGAAAAACCGGTCACATAAAACACCATGTACGCCGTATGTAGGTGTATATAGCGTCAGGCGGAGGATGGACATATGTGCTATAATAATTGGAATACATAAGAGTATCTATATCTTGATTTGAATTGAACTTGAATTGAAATTGGTTTTTGTTTGGCATAAAAAATACAAAGACAAGGTACGTGTAGTAACAATGAATGTCAGGACTCCAGTAAAAACTAAACTAGTTGAAGCAACTGTATGCCCTAAATGGTATATAATATTGATATACATGTTGTTATATATGATGTATATCATTGTATATAATAATAAAAAAACAAAAAAAATAAAACTTTAACTAAAAACTATTGTACATTTGTGTAATCTGTCTACATACTACATATCACTATAAATTAGAGTGGTAAATATAACTAATTAAAACTTGAAATAAGGAAGAGATATGAACGTCGAAGGTCTTCCTCAACCAACCGAGGAAAGAGATTGGTTGCGAAAGGTAGTTCTTACACCGACGAACTCACCAATGATCGTTTCGTTTAAGGGTTGAGTAAATGACAGCGATATTTTCGAAAACTATTCCGTTATTTTACAACTGTGGGGTTCTGTCAAACACAATATTTACACTGAGACGGATGAACGTATAAAACATGTTTAAACGGACCTGTTTTCAATGTCACAGGATGAAGATGGCGGAATTATCAATACATGTGATCAGAAATACTTAATTACTCGTAAAGGACATTAGTGGAGACATACGCCTACCTGGACGAAATAAACGTTGGCTAGGTTAGCGTATTATCTGCTAAACAAGGTCTCATATTACTCATTTAATTACAACTAAGTAGTTAAATGTCAGCAGACGATCCGGTTACGACCGCGTAGGTTGGGTGAAAATACGTTCTACTGAATGTTATTCCATGAAAGTGACACGCACAAACATAGGCACGCACTTACGCACGCACTAGCACATCGCAAACGAACAGACACACACGCACACACACACACGCGCGCGCACACGCACGCACACACACACACGCACGCACCACACACACACACACACGAACGCACACGCACACACAAAACACACACACACACACACAAACACACACACACACACAAACACACACACACACACACACACACACAACATAATAATATATAGTACGATGAAAAAAGCTGACAATAAAGCAATCTAGATTACGTTAAGCGAACTTTAAAGACAATGAATATAGGGACTTAGACCCGCAGCAGTGGCAATGACTTGCATAACATAGACCGACCTGAATAGTACTCCTGCAATATGAATGTATCGAGCAGGAAGATGGACATACTTACTGCTAAGTGTCGCTTAACAGATCTACGCTATGTGTGGTTCATCGTTCACAGTTCACGAATACGAAATTGTGGCGATAAATTAATAATGTAATTTCTAAGCAATCAAATAAAAACCGACTTGGTGCTGTTGCAGAAATATTGACAAAAACTTCATTAGTCAGTACCACTTGTGACTTATGACAATAGGCCAATGCCAGGCGGCGATAAATTAATGCAGTACACCAATGTTATGTACAGATAGATGATGAAATCGCCAAATTCGATAACAGTCCGTCACAGAAGTAGGCGTATGACCAATATATTAATAAATAGCCCGACCCAAACATGCCTGTTATTTTAGGTAGGGCCTGCTTGTGGGTCCGAAAAGAGGATTCTTGGGCAGCGGGTCCGCCGTTATTTCGAGCACGGCCAGGAATAACGTCAAAGTAGCTCAACGCCTTTCGTATTATCTCCTTTGAGCTATTTTGCAACGTGTGTGAGTGAAAAGACTAATGTGCTGGCCAAATTAAACCCGTATTCCCAATAAAGTCGCGAATGCTTTTTGGACGGGTATTAATACTTGCACACACAGGGAGATACAAAAATGTATAACATTACAATTATATATGATAATGGGGTTTTGATAGGAGACAATCCAACTGAATATGGTTAACATGGTACACTGTTATCTTAACGTGTATTTGTTTAAGAAAATATAAGATTTAAGAAAATATACAATCGTGACCTACCAGGGATTTGTAATGTGTGAGTCATTAAATTCGAACACTTGCACCCGTGGAGATTCGAAAACTAACTCAAAATTACCTACGAAATGAGTCAGTAGCAACAAACCCACATTAGTTTGGTTAAAACGTTTGTTAAATTGTTAAAACAATTGTATCTTAATATATGTATTATATAGCGAAAACAAAACATTTGCGATAATGCAAAAGAGTGGATTCCTTTGGCCAGTAAATCGATAGTTCCACATGACAGGGAGACGAAGAAATAGCACACCATTACAAAATGTGTTGCCAATTGGTGACACAGTAGACACTAGGCATGGTTGTTATCGTTAAATTGTTATACTTGTATAATGTCGGCTTTGTATAGTGACATTGCCACATATACAGACAAACGTGACTGCACAGAGTAGAGCACAGTCAGTACCTGTTCCAGCCACCAAACCCACTGAAAGAAGTCAGTCGCCAGATGATACTGCTACATAGGTCAAGGCTGTTGCCCTGCCTAGACGTCAAATTTCGTCTGCTGCCCCTGCTGGATCAAAGCAAGAGCCGATTCAGTGGTTGGTTCAACTACTGAAGTTGAGCAGTATGTGATGGCACATGAAAAAGCCAGTAACAGTGTGCAGATAAATTATGACACCCTATGGTCGACGATGGTAAAGCAGGGCAGAAAGAAGAAAACTGCAGCTGTAGGCCAAGTACCGAAACAACCTGCACGCAACCCTAATGACAGGCCTACAATGAAACCTAAAGGGAAAAATGTGTCATTGATTGGCAAAGCCATGTCAACTGATGCCATTAAAACAGTAAATACACGGTATGCTAGCATATTTGCATCTCGCTTTGCCACTGATGTCGAGCCTGAAGTCCTCCAAGCCCACCTTGAGCACATCCTCAAGCTTGAAGTGAAATGTGAATCCCTTCCAACAAGACGTGATACATACAGCAGTTTCCATGTAAAGTGCAACTGTCCCGATCCGTCGGTCTTCATGAACCCGGAAGTGTGGCCTGAAGGTGCCTATGTGAGGTGGTTTCACGAGAAGCCTAGAACACCAAGGCATACGACACTTCCTTTATGGATCTCCCGACAACGAACAACGTTAAATCCTGAGCCGTCTCGGCTAGAACTTGCCAAGGACATAAACGAAATGCAACGTTCAGATCGCTAAAGATATCCAGCTTCAATTGTAGGAACTTGAAACTTGGTTATAACAACAAGCATCACAGACACGTAACTGAACAGTTATTTAACAAATGTGACTTTGTGTGCTTACAAGAAACATGGCTCTCGAAACAGGATTTATGTGGGCTAAACAGCATCAATGAAAACTTTCATGGAATTGGTGAATATTGTGTTGATGAAAGAGATGGCATAATATTTAAAAAAATTGGTGGTGTTGCAATATTGTGGAAACTTGACCTTAAAGCAGGCATCGCCCCTCTAATGTTTGACCTTAACACGGTTGTTGGTGTCGAATATAATTGTAGCCAAAAAAATGGTAATTTTGTTTGTTTACATGCCATATGAAAGTTATCAAAATAACGATGAATATCAGGAAAAACTTGGTACATTAATATCTATTATAGAAGATTAGAAACTACGTGTGTACTGGTGGTAGCGGATTATAACGCCGACATTTCTGACGAGACTAACAATAACCCTCAGCCCACCAGGTGGTTTCACGAGAAGCCTAGAACACCAAGGCATACAACACATCCTCTATGGATCTCCCGACAACGAACAACGTTAAATCCTGAGCCGTCTCGGCTAGAACTTGCCAAGGACATAAACGAAATGCAATGTTCAGATCGCTAAAGATATCCAGCTACAATTGAAGGAACTTGAAACTTGGTTATAACAACAAGCATCACAGACACGTAACTGAACAGTTATTTAACAAATGTGACTTTGTGTGCTTACAAGAAACATGGCTCTCGAAACAGGATTTATGTGGGCTAAACAGCATCAATGAAAACTTTCATGGAATTGGTGAATATTGTGTTGATGAAAGAGATGGCATAATATTTAAAAAATTTGGTGGTGTTGCAATATTGTGGAAACTTGACCTTGAAGCAGGCATCACCCCTCTAAAGTTTGACTTTAACACGGTTGTTGGTGTCGAATATAATTGTGGCCAAAAAAATGGTAATTTTGTGTGTTTACATGCCATATGAAAGTTATCAAAATAATTATGAATATCAGGAAAAACTTGGTACATTAATATCTATTATAGAAGATTTAGAAACTACGTGTGTACTGGTGGTAGGGGATTATAACGCCGACATTTCTGACGAGACTTCGTCATTTGGAAGGTCCCTTATAAACTTCTGCACTGAATACAATCTGGTGCTGTCCAGTAAGCAGCATCTACCACCTGACTCGTTCACGTACATCAGTAATGCATGGGGTAGAACCTCATGGCTAGATCATTGTATAGCTACGCATGATGGCAATGATGTGATAAATGACTTTAGTGTGTGCTATTATCTTGCTACTACAGATCATATCCCTGTGATAATTGATGTCAATGTAGACATTGTGCCAGATGTAGTACCCGGTACTAACAATAACCCTCAGCCACGTCTTAACTGGTCAAGACTTGACAAAGGTTCCATTGATAATTACTGTAGACAGACTGATACTGAACTGAAAAACATTGTATTACCTATTGATGCTATTATATGTACTGATGTCAATTGCAATGATGAGTTTCACCACAAAGCACTTAATAACATGTATGATGATGTAACCAGGTGTTTAACTAATGCTAGTGGCTGTTTGTCTACTCACAAACAAGGAAACTATACATGTCGGCCTGGGTGGACTGATTATGTGGCAGATATCCATAAAGCTGCTAATGAAGCTTTCCAACTATGGGACAGTATAGGTAAACCTAAACAAGGTCCTGTTTTTGAGTTAAAAAAGAAAGCTGATGCTAGATGCAAATATGCAATAAGGTTTATTAAAAACATGAAAATGAGTTGAGGCGTGAAGCCCTTGCCAAGAAGATGGCTAACTATACAAACGAAAAATTTTGGAAGGAGATCAAAACTATTAACAATAGTAAAATCCCCTTGCCAACTAATATAAATGGTAACAGTGGTGAAGAAGCTATTGTGAATATGTGGATTCAACACTTTCGTGACTTGTTTAATTGTGTAAATAACAGTAGTGCCAAAACCCTAGTATTTGATGTTAGTTATGTGAGCAGCATTAGAGTGTTACCTGAAGAAGTCAAAGATGCTATAAGAAACTTAGACTGTAACAAGAGTTGTGGCCTTGATGGTGTGTATGCAGAGCACCTGAAGTACTGCAGTGAACGCATATTGCCTTTACTGTCAATATGCTTCACAGGTCTGTTGGTGCATGGCGTACTGCCAAGTTCTATGATTTCTGTTATATTACTGCCCATTATCAAGGATAAATCCGGCAAGATAAACAGTAAAGACAATTACAGGCCAATAGCACTGGCAAGTGTTATGTCTAAAGTTTTTGAAAAAATCTTGCTCAACAGAATGGATGACTTTTTAACAACCAGTTTGGTTTTAAAAAGAAGCATGGCACTGACATGTGCATTTATGTACTAAAAGAGGTTATTGCTAAATATCAAGGCTTTTGACCGTGTAAACCACAGTGTACTTTTTAAAAAGCTAATAGACAGAGATGTTGCTGGTTACATTGTTAGAATTCTAGTGTGTTGGTATGCGAACCAACAGATGTGTGTAAGATAGGGTAGTCATGTGTCTGACAGTATTTCTGTAAATAATGGAGTTAGACAAGGAGGTATTTTATACCCCTATTTGTTCAGTGTTTACGTGGATGGTTTATCCACTGTACTTAATAGTTGCAATACAGGATGTTATGTAGGATATAATTGTGTAAATAATATTATGTATGCTGATGATCTTGTAGTATTTTGTCCGTACAGACCCTTCTCACCGTCTGTGATCAATATGGGTTATATCATGACATAAGGTACAATGCCAAAAAGAGTACGTCATGATAATTAGAAACAAGAGTTGTAAGAATGTTAAATTTCCAAGTTTTATGCTTGGTAACGACAAACTATGTGAGGTAGAATCTGTAAAATTTTTGGGTAATATCATTTCAAATAGTATGCTAGATGACAATGATATATCTAGACATTGTCGCCAGTTGTATGCACAAGGCAACATGATCCTAAGAAAATTTCATATGTGTTCAAATGATGTAAAGAAGACATTGTTTACTACTTTTTGCTCACCTATATATACTGCCCATCTATGGTGGAATTTTCATAAATATGCAATCAGGAAATTGTATGTCTCTTACAACAATATATTTCGAATGGTGTTAGGTTATGACAGATACTGTAGTGCTAGTGAAATGTTTGTTAACAATAATTTACCTAACTGTGCTGCTGTTATTATAAATTTGACATATATGCCGACTGCAGTTCTCAAAAAACATATTGATTTGTAACATTATTAATAGTGACGTGAAATACATGTGAAGAATATGGAAATACTGGTTCAATTCCCTGTATATACATTTTGTTGACGAGTGATTTTTCATTCTGTACATTGTAACTATTGTTTATAACACAACTATAGAACCATGATAATGTACTTGTATGTTGCATGGAGTCTGTGAATAAAGCAATTATTATTATTATATAGGCGTATGTGGTACATACTTTAATTGACATTTACATTGGAATTTTTATTCACACATTTTATGTTCTAGTTTGACATAATATGTTATACTTGATTGAACAGTAGTTCGTTCCTAGAATCACAGGAGCATTTGTTGTTAAATCAAGTTCGTGTATCAAATTAATGTAACGTGTTGTAAGTGCCTTACAACCAAACTTTAAAATGATTTGGTTCGCGTTCGGAGAATTGCAGTACTAACATTGTTCGACCCAACCACCTACAGGACCAGGGTAACATGAGCTTAATTTGATCCTACGAGATATACATCAAGCATCTTTAATCACATACTTCGTCGTTATCTTCATCACAAATGTGTCCGAGTGTAAGCGATCCACGACCTACGCACAGGAAATAATGTGGGCGAACCGTCAGAGGTACGGGTATATAAAGACAGGCGATCGCTGGTGTCGGTCATTCGGCTCAAACTGTGCAGAAGAATCGTATCCGTCGTCCGCCAAGACTAGGTATGGTAGAGTGGTTTACTTGAATTTCGTTCGCTGAACAGTTATTTAAATCAAAGCAAGTTCCTTCGCATTTTCGAATGGTCATCGATCAACGTGTATGTTGTACGTGAAAGACGTTATCTTTTCTAAGTTGCGTATTTCATTTCGTTTCATTTTCGTGTTTTTAGAGTAGACTACTATTTGCCATTTTCTGATCTTCAGGATATCATCATGAAGGGATCATTCCTTGTTACCGTCCTATCAGTGATAGTCCTCCGGGCCGGTAAGTGTTCACTGCTTTCTTATAAGCTTTGGTGTATTGTGGTGATATGAAACAATGGTATGATAACCAAAAATGGTGAGTCGATGCAAAGTTCTTGATGAAACACTAAACAGTCTTCTACAGTAAAGTGTAATATTAATTATGATTGGATGGTACGGCACCATCTCTGAAATCGTTATATATAACACATAACGTAAAAGAAAAGAAATATCAATTACATACGATACAACATTCGACGTATTCAAAACGCTGATGATATCAGTGTATTGAATATATTATTTGTACTACATTACGTGTTTTCACGCTCGGCACATCTGGATTTAATGATATTTTGTGCAAGTAACTAATTCCGATTTACATATACTCTAGTGTGTACATTGGAAATTTGATTATAAACACAAAGTGTGTACATTTGTGTTCGTTTGCATATAGCACTCTATCGTCTTTTTCAGCCGCCGATTTCGGGCCCTGGTCGTCCTTCGGAGATTGCATGTGCGATTTGAAGAGATACAGAAGCCGTGTTTGCGATGCGGAGCCTTGTGTGGGCGACTACGTGGATAGCGAAGACTGCGCCTGTGTGCCCTTGGACGCTGCAGGTATATATGTTGCACTTATGTTATATTACAGTTTGAAAATATAACAATTACATGGATTTTTTCTGAACTAGCATAAATTACTAACAACAGTGTCCGCGAATATATTAATTATTATCTGTATTATGTCAACATGTATAACGTTGCGATTCTATTTCTCCACTTACGGTGCAGCTGATTGCCCGATGGTGTCCGGCGCCGACAGTGTCTACGGCCTGCTGGCTGATCCGTGCAAATGCCAGAACTACTACCAGTGCGAATATAACACAACGACGGAAGAGTTCATCGCCTACCAGCGAAGCTGCAACCCGTGTGAGATTTGGGATCAGGTCGTCCTCACCTGTGTACGAGATGAGAGCAAAGGAGACTGCACATTCTTCCCCTCTACCGAGGGTACTGGTGAGTTTGAGGAATCGTCTAATCCTACGTCATTCATTGGTTGCAGTCTATTAGTTGATATCATATAGTTGCTGATTTGCGGTTACGCATATATTTATAAATGAAGGTATTTATTTAAAAAAATAGAGGCAGCATATTATACTAACAACGATCGACCTTGCAAAAAGGGGATCAGACTATTCATGTCATCCTTCACGTTGTGCGGCATGTGTGTGTGTGTGTGTGTGTGTGTGTGTGTGTGTGTGTGTGTGTGAGCGTGTGCGTGTGCGTGTGCGTGTGCGTGTGCGCGTGCGCGTGCGCGTGTGCGTGTGCGTGTGCGTGTGTGTGTGTTCGTGTGACGATATATATCATCGATGCGTATATTCCACAATTATATAGAAACATAACACTGAACACGAAATAAAAAATAGTTTGCTAGGTGTGCTTCTTATATCATTTTGATTCTACCTGGGTTATACTAGAACTTGCATTATTGACACTGCGTCGACCTGCTCCTACTGCGTGTTTCAGGCGATTGCCCACTGGGAGTGGTCGCGGACAACCCTACGCAGTTCATATTGGGCAACGAAACCATGGACTGTGCACCAGGCACTACTTTCAACTTCACTGTGTGCACGTGTGTGCGAATTGAACCTTGTAAGTATTAGGATTGGTCTATTATGTGTTAGATGTTGTATTAATGAAAATAACGGATCTACTTGTCGACCACTAATCCAGAGCCATTTCTTTAACACAAAGTGGTTCCACAGTCCTTAACGTTGCCACATGCTGGATGCACGTGGAGTTGTACCAGAAACCGTAATTGTAATCGTGACTTTAATATGGGCTGGGAAAGGACTTACAATATAAGAATGATTTGTTACAACTGTGTCATGCAATACACACAGAAAAATTAAATTGGTAGCCTAAGTGCCATGGGTAATAAGAGAAATCTTGCTAAAATTCACGGCTTTTAAATATCGTAAAACAAGTCAGATGTGTTTGCTTCATATCTTAAAATTCGAGTTGTATATTTCTGTATCAAGTCCAAATCATGATATAGATATCACCATATGTCGTTGTATAATTTACAGCCCACATGAAACATCAAGTATTATTATAATAGTTGTGTAAATAATGTCCTCTTTTAGTTCCTAATGCTTAAGTGATGTATTCATTGCGCATTGCTGTTCGGCTTGTCAAAAATTTCACTTCACCACACTCAGGTTTAAATTATAACGGATGTTATCATACAGTGAGACACAATATTGCCATATATATATGTTTTCTTTCTCAGACATTTCGGAGATGGAGGAGATCACCAGTGTGATGTTCGAAGATGACTACTCCATCACGGCCTCAAAGGGTCTGTGGCTCTTCAACCAGAACGTCGAGCTGACCAGCGACGGTTGTTTGTCTGGCAAGTGCGGCTTCTTCAACAGCAGCGCCGAGTCGAAGCTGGAGCTCGCCTACTTCAGCAACGCCTTCGACCGCTTCGAGTCGTTCTCCGTGAGCCTCTTCTTCAAGAGATCCGCCGGAGTTTCTGGTGTACGATCTCTGCTCGACAACTCCGAGTGCAGCCTTGACGGTTCCGTCGTTGCCCAGTCTGATGCCGATTTGGCACTGGGCTACTTCGCAAACTCAACGGAAAAGGCCGCATTCACCGTTACTGTGAGTAATATCATCATCTTAAGCCTAAAATGTTGTGTCAATAATCTTGTCTTTTTGAATAGATATGTGAGCTTATCTCTGTAACACAAAGAGGGATGCGAATAAAATCTAAACACATTTAAACCTGTGGTTGTGTTACAAGAGATTCCAAAACCCCTTTGCTTCCGCGATAATACATTTGCAACTTATTGGGAGAACGTATCAATTACCGTTAGGACATGTTGCGCGCCGCAATACTACTAAGCCAATCACAAACAGCAGTTTATCACAAACGACTTGTTTACGATTGATTCAGGCTGGTGAAGATACGTGGAATCAACTTGTGATGTCATACGATGGCCAAGAAGCTAATTTCTACCTGAACAAGGTTCTCGTCTCGACAGAAACTCTCGGTGGTGCGTTATGGCAATTCATTCAGCGTTTTCCTACAGCAACTCTGATAACTTTATAGAGCTACTTGAGAATATAGTCTCTCGGTGATATATTATATTAATATACGTAATATCAACTGAAATAATAACAACATAACAGTGAAATTAAAGAGTTGATGTTTACTTCATCGCATCGGTGGAATCACTGTTGTGATTCATCAGTAAAACACTTATCCAAATCTCTTGTAATTGTATACGGAGATGGACAGTACAACGTTGAATACATTTATTGGCAGTATGCGGTAATGTAGCAAGTGTAAAGTATTACGAAATACAATAAAAACAATGTTAAGAAGCGACCCGAGCAAAGCGTAAAGCAGTAAACCTTAGATTGCTATGCATACTAAATCGGCTTACACTATCAAGTAACCAACAAGTGAATGGGTGCGCTAAAAACTCTCGCTTCCTGTACGACATGTTTGCATACTTTGGGTAACATAAGTTATATTTCATTATGTACAGGGCGATTGAACCGTGTCAAGGCGTCGTTGGTGTTCGGTGGCTGCACGTGTGGCGGCGATTGCTTCTTCGATGGATATCTGGATTCGGTACGTACCATTGAATACAGGTTATTAATTGTTGGCTACGCTAATTATTAAATTCCGCTTAATTATTTTACACCTCTGGTATCCTTGCATGCTTTGCTTTCTGATTAACTGATTAACCGTAATAGCGCTGACAATAGTTTTATTTTTATTACAAATCAGTAAACATGTCAGTCGTGTGATGATTAATTATAACTTCGATAACGAGCAAACGATTAGTAAAGTAATATGTCTATTTTAAAACTGCAGGATCCGTTGTCATTTGTAGTTAAACGCGGATTTGAAACTATAATAATACTACAGTTAACATCGGAATTTTATTAACGCATATATGTCGTCCACACCTGCAGTGCGTCCTTATAATTAAAAAAAACCTTTACCCATGCTATTCAGCTGATCATGAATAATACTTATGAATTCAAATTATTTCAAACATAACGAATATCCCGCTTTAGCATTTATGTCAGCAGTTCTGGTCCAATGAAAGAAAACAAAAATATCGATATTTATCAAATCGATTTCGGATATAAACTGTAACCCGAAGCATTAACTAATCACTGGTCAAACACTACGTTATTACTGGTGATGATTAAATGTTGTCAACAATAACGTTGTCTCATTCAATAATATGTTGCTCTCTCGACAGATCTGCTTCCTCAAGGGAGCTTTGAACCAGTTCGATGTCGAGCGCCTGTACGACAACCCCAGCGTGTGTGTATCCATGTAAGACTCATTGGTTCACTGAATGATTATGTAAAATTACATTCAATGACGTGATGGGAGAAGACCCTACATTTCAACCAACCAACGTGTATTTAGTTTAATCATCATAATAAAATAGTATTGCATTGAAAACCGTCTGTCTGTTTTTATTTGAGTTGCATGACAATATATTTATATAATATCATTACGGCAAGAAGGTGTAATTCCACAGAGAACGGAACACGTACGTAGAACACGTTCATATGTGTGAGAAACAAACGGTGGCGGATCTAGTATGTCGGAAAGGAGACAACAGGGGGAAGGCTAATATCACCAATTATGTTTTAATGGTAAAATAATTGGCCACCCTTCGGCAACTATTTGTATTTACTATTCATATGTGTGTGTGTGTGTGTGTGTGTGTGTGTGTGTGTGTGTGTGTGTGTGTGTGTGTGTGTGTGTGTGTGTGTGTGTGTGTGTGTGTGTGTGTGTGTGTGTGTGTGTGTGTGTGTGTGTGTGTGTGTGTGTGTGTGTGTGTGTGTGTGTGTGTGTGTGTGTGTGTGTGTGTGTGTGTGTGTGTGTGTGTAATATATATATATCAATATCTACTAAATAGTTCAGCTTTGATACAGTTTCTGTGTTTTCTACAGTATATATATATATATATAATAATTACCAAGTCTCATTACCTTGCCCACAGAAAAACCAACTTACTAAAACTAAATGACATATACAAGTATCAGCTTGGTGTTTTTATGTACCAACTTATTAACCATATGCTTCCAACCAGTACGTTAAATCTTTTTAAATAAAGTATTGATATAAATAGAAATAACACCATAACGCATACAGACTAATTTTTACCTCTGGTAGACCTAATATCAATACATTCTCTGTTAAATACATGTGTCCAAACTTCTGGAATTCTCTGACAACTGAAATTAAACAGTCTGTGGCAGTATACCGATTGAAAAAGAAACTGAAACATGTGTTGTTGTCCCTTTATGAAGAAATTTAGCTAATTCCAGTAATATCAAAAATGTTATCATAATGAAGTTTATTTAAAAAAATTGATTTTTGAATTATTTGTCGATACTAAATATTCACCTGCATTTAGACAAATCTATCTAAGTAATTAAAAAGTTGAAATGTTCAAAACTTATAATGTTTAAGTGTTTACTAGTTAAATAATTGTATTCTCATTAATGACATTATAGATTGTTTTATTAACAGTTACTGTTTAACATTAAATTTGTTTTTGTTATAGGTGGTTCCGCTAAAATCCATTGCGGGATTCTTAGGAATGTCCTAAGTTACACAACAATATTTGTACTGTATTACTTTGTCTTGTATCTTTGCAACTTAGATAAGCTTATTATAATTATTTTGTATTTGTTTAAATATAATTCCACCGTTCATATTATAAATCGTACTTCGTCTCAAGACGATATGGCTTTTTTGAATCCGTTTATCTTAGATAACCTCGGATCAGACGAGTAGCGCTTGTTGCTGGTTTTCATAAGCAAACTTAAATTACTTCTAAATGCTGCACTCCATGCTTTAATCAGTAGATCATAAGATTGGTGATATTCGTGTACAAAACATCGGCCGACCAACCGTGCCGGTCTGTGCTGACATCAATCAATATACGACGTTTGCGTAATTACTACCCTCTAAGGAAACACATAAGATTGGATTTAACCTCCACAAAATGATATCAAAATGGTATTATTTGAAAGCTGTGCCCATTTTGGCGTCATAAACAAACTAATTATATTAAATTAAACTGAACATTTTAATATGTGATAACTTTTTCTAAAACTTATAATTGATAGCCGTACCAATCTGCGTAATAAATGGATCGAACCGGGGTTAAACATATTAATGTGCGGATGAAGGTATAAGCTCTAATGACGACTTCATATAGGACTATGAAAAGCAGCATCCACATATGTGCCTAGTATGTTCCTGTTCGCATAACAGCCAAACCTTTTGTCCCTCAGTTACTGGCATTCGGTGCTTTATAGCAGATGGAAAGAAATATGTGCCGCACTCTGTGTTCTAACATATTAACGACATCACAGAAATGTGTGTGTGTATGTATGTATGTACGTACTTACGTACATATGCATGCATGTATGTATGTATGTATTTGTGTAAGTATGCATGTATGTGTATGTGTGCATATGCGTAAGAGCATATAAAGGTATGGATATTAAAAAGCTGTCATGGATTAATGTACGTCCCATCGGTAGAAAAGTAACGCATTTCTTTGTTTGGAAATTTGTTGGCGTGCCGTCATAGTCACGTAAACTTGAAAACTTTCGAATATGTCAGATCGACGCCGACTCCAATCGACGTAGTCGGAAGTTTTAAATTTTACGTGATTATGACGCAGTCGGTGTAGTGGATACACAGCAGTCGGAGAGAGTCTCGAGTGGTCTGGTCTGGTTAAGTCGGCAAAAAAATGCCAGGATATCACGGCCTTAATGGTTCTTGTCGTACCGGACGTTAGGCGGATATAATTAGATTTTTGTCAAAGTTACGCGAGTTTTCTGCGATTGCTTGTTGAAGAGCTACGGTCGTATAATGTAAACTGCATATAAAAACGTGTGAGAATCTTCTGTGTGTAGGAGAAGGCTGTGTTAGAGCCATTTTTCATTGTATTTAATATATACGCTACTAATATTAATCATAAATCTAATGACACCACAAATAGACAATGACGTGATGCATTGTTATAATTTGCCAAGTTTTTGTAGTCAGCATGCTGTTTTTGAAATTTACATGAAATCAAAATTACAATGTGGATACACTCATTTACATTACAGTTACGTTAATGCTGCTTATGAACATCTACCTCACCTTGTTAACTGAACACTTCAAAACACCTCATAGTTTATTAGAGACAATTATGTTTTGGGTGCAACTGTCGTCATAGTCACAGTATTAAAGTATTACTGACAGTGGTGTTCTTTTCGTGACAATATCTGACACGGTTCTGAACTATTACTGACAGCAAGCCTATATTCCTGAAAATCAGTGTAAATGGGAAGATGGATTACTGACAGGAAGTTTTGGGGTAGGCATGTCTGTTATTGATATAGTTGTGTCTAAGTTATTATGTTTTAATATGCGTGAAACTGCATGTTATACTGACAATGTATAGTATAAAATAAACATACCCTATAATTGAATTTTAATTCGTATACATTTATTCATATATGATATCATGAATGGAAATCATAGAAATGTTTGATTTAAGGAACCTAGGGCTGTATACGATGGAGTTAATAAACACCATCACTGCTGCATTTCGGGTATTCCTCCATACTTGATTTAGTCTATTCTGAATCACGTTCATTGGTTTTCAGATTTGTAGTGTGTGAATAGTTTAATAATCTGCGCAGTCAGTTTAACAAAAGATTGCAAACTTTTGCTAAGACTATGAAAAGAATTTACTTTGATCGGTCGACTTGCAGAAGTGTGAATATCCCTATGCTACACTAGTATATGCATATTATAGTCTGACCTGTTTTCCATTTGATCACTGGTCAACATAATTTTTTATAGATTGATGACTTATAAAAACTAGTGAATAATAAATGTGTTATTCATCTTTGTGAAATGCACCTGAGACGAGCATAAAAATCAAATTGAGTAGGAACTCTTAAGTGCGTTAAGTCAGGCTAAAAATAGACTCGTTATTCTAAATCACATTTACTACAGCTGTTGGGTCTTGAAAACCAGGAGTTGTGATTGATGCTGATGAATGGTATACAACCAATTACGCAGTGAGTCATAGCTACACATTATTTACGTTAGCAGCTTGCGTGCCTATTGATAGTGATTTATATGAATATGTTATTGCATATTTATGATAGTCGTCGTTGAATAATGAAACTTTACGTCGGACATTACCGTTTGTATGTTGGCTATGAGTAATAATTTTAGATAAGGTGGATGCAAACATGTACAGGCGTGTACATGAGCAGAGTGTAGATGCAAGTATAAATATGTACATTGTTCACTGTAACCCTCTATATTGGAGTAGAAATTAACTTCAAAGACAATGCTGTGTTCGGTAGTCATTTGTTGGTAACTGTCGGTATCTGCATGAATGCTGCATGGAACAACCATGATTTTAAGTGTGTGGTAGATGTTATGGACTAACCCCATTTCACCCTGTTTCTATTCCCCCCACCACCAAATAATGTGACGTGTTAGTAAGCAAATTGTAGATAGCAATGAGCAGTTTATATACACTGTATCATGATCGGAAAGGTCCATGTTATTGGCTGGTGACAATATAACCCACAATAAAATTGTGTGTGGAAAAGTGTGCTTGCTTTTCGTTGTTTGCAGTAATTTTAAAGCAGAAGTGTGGCATTTAACTAGCCAGTTTAATTATTTCTGTCAAAATGTTACTCAACAGATAAGTTGATCAGGATTCCAAATGCCCGTACAGTAGTAGGCCCTACAATCAAATGTATCTATACATAGTTGCCCTTAGCAAACATATTTCTATTGAAATATATATATAGGGACAATCAATATAATTCTATAGAATTGTTTTTGCCGCTTCAATTTTCTGTATAATTCTATTCAGCATGTGTAGAATTATATAGAATATTTTATAGTATTCTTAAGAAATCTACAATTTGTATGGCCATATCAACTGTTATATAATTCTACAGAAATTATATAGAATTTTGTAACACAAAATATTTTATAGAAAACCATCTGCAAAAATCTTATAGAATATTGCATAGCCTTCTGAAGTTTCATTCTACCCAGCTGTCATTGCCATGGTTTGAAGTGGCATGCTAATTTGCTCTGCTGTTTCCAGTAGTTGTTTGTTTAAGTGGAATTAACTTAGTTTAGGTGGAGTTAAAATTCAAATAATTCAGTGATATTGTAAACGGCTGAAATTATTGAATGGAATCGGTTTGCGCGTGCACAGCCAGTAGTGTGTGGATACTGAACATGAGCTCGGGCCGGTTTCATGAAGCGTACTTAAAGTTACACAATTACTTAGCGTCACGCATAAACTCCTATGTTCGCTTATATTAAAATAAATCACGTACTTTACTAAGACAATCATCTTAGTGTTAAGAACGTCCTTAGCCGCCTGATGAAACCGGTAGGAGGAGTCAAACAATCCACACGCAGCACACTGAAACACTTCTCACAAACAACACGGTATGTTTGCATAGTTGGAAAAATCATATGGTATACTCGGTCTGAAATTTTATAAACAAATGTTAATGTTTGACAAAACAAAGAGATAATAACTGATGTTGACATCAGCTGACAGCAATTTAGTACAATATATACTTGTTGCGAAACTGTCTGAACAGAAGAAGCCCCAAGGATACTTATAAATTGTTTAATATATATATATATATATAAATGATGTGTAGCAATTCAACAATTATCACATAGATTAATTATAATAATCCCGCTTTCTCTCAATTTGGGACGTAAAAGAACCACTGAGGACGACAAGCACCCTGGCAGTGACCACTCTCAGTGCCAGCATAGAAAGGTTGGCTTGGCGATAATGTTCTAAAAAAGGCTGGCTAGTTGAATGAGACCTCATAAGATCATAACATTGTAACCACAATATATATACAGTCTATAGTCAGTTAATAGAACGTTGCCGAGTGCTAGAAACAACTAGGAAACTAGGCACTTTACCATTATTAAAAAAACGGAATGTATGTTTGCTGTTAAAGTTGAAAACTGTTGTGATTGGTATGTTAAATTGTATCATAGTCTCCTGTAGTAGTTTGGGTGGAATTAAAAGACCCAGGTCATCCAGTGAAATTACAAAAAAAATTGAAGTTATTTAATGGAATCAGTGTATGTGCACAACCAGTAGTGTTTGGATCTTGAACACCAGCGGGGTTTGAACCACGCCACACATAACACCGAAACACTACTATCATAAACAGCACAGTTCAACAGAGTATTTAGACAAACAACTGACAAAGTATGTTTTCATTCTCTAACAGCAGTCAGTCTATGCATACTGGCCCAATACTAGCCAGTATGCATAGCATGCAGCGTCACCAGTAAAGCATGCCGATACAAGCCCAGTTCTGTACAAATACACTATGCTAGCACTGGGCCACAACTGTTCCAGTATGGACCAGCATTGGGTCAGTACAGTATATAGTAGGTCATTCCATGCCAAATCAACCAAAATCCAGAAATCTTCCCAGGTGACCATCTCCGATTTTGATGAAATTTCACCCGTCTTTTCTATATAATTGATGGCAAAATTTCAATGCCAAATTCCAATTATTTATGAAGTTATGGTTGATTGAATGTAGGGCCCATTTGCACTCGTGACTGCTGGTAGTTATTTTGGATGAGACGTATCTAGGTGGCATTTCTGTTAAATTTCTCCTGTTCTTACTAGAGTGTCTTTTTAGCATTGACATAAATATGATCTGTATACTACAGAATACATTTTCTAGGAGACTAAATGATACACACTTAATCCCATGATACGCTGTACAAAACACATACGTGCACACTGTCTCTCTGTTTCTCTGTCTCTCTCTCTCTCTCTCTGTCTGTCTGTCTGTCTGTCTGTGTGTGTGTGTGTGTGTGTGTGTGTGTGTGTGTGTGTGTGTGTGTGTGTGTGTGTGTGTGTGTGTGTGTGTGTGTGTGTGTGTGTGTGTTTGTGTGTGTGTGTGTGTGTGTGTGTGTGTGTGTGTGTGTGTGTGTGTGTGTGTGTGTGTGTGTGTGTGTGTGTGTGTGTGTGTGTGTGTGTGTGTGTGTGTGTGTGTGTGTGTGTGTGTGTGTGTGTGTGTGTGTGTGTGTGTGTGTGTGTGTGTGTGTGTGTGTGTGTGTGTGTGTGTGTGTGTGTGTGTGTGTGTGTGTGTGTGTGTGTGTGTGTGTGTGTGTGTGTGTGTGTGTGTGTGTGTGTGTGTGTGTGTGTGTGTGTGTGTGTGTGTGTGTCTCTCTCTCTCTCTCTCTCTTTCTACTCTCTACTCTCTGCTCTCTTTCTCACGACTTATTCTCTATCCCTCTCTCTCTCTCTCTCCCTCTCTCTCCCCCCTCCTCTCTCTCTCTCTCTCTATCTGTCGCTCTCTATCTCTCTCTGTCTCTCTCTATCTCTCTTTGTCACGCTCTATCTCTGTCTCTCTGTCTCTCTGTCTCTCTTTCTCCGGCTGTGTATGTCTCTCTCTCTCTCTCTTTCTCTCTCTCTCTCTCTCCCCTCTCTCTCTCTCTCTCTCTCTCTGACATTGGTCACGTGAATAGAAGAATTTGGGACATCGGAGCGGAAGTTGTCACATCGATCGTGTCGGCAGAAATTGTGACATCGTCAGGAGCGGATGTTGGCGCATCGTAGAGCCTAGTGTACCAGATATTATGTTCTTTTGAAAATTTTCTAACAAAATGACATGAATTCCATTTGAACAATATGAAAAGTTGACGCTTACTATTATCTCTTCAAGTTGTTCTTGACGTCGCCGCTGTTTATCTTGGTTCCTTTGGCAGTAGCCCTGCTTCACATGAACGTGCCAACTCCATCTACAACTGAAGGTATTGCCACACACGCCACACATGCAATAGGTATAACGAG
This sequence comes from Escarpia spicata, assembly GCA_963995525.1. Taxonomy (NCBI): domain Eukaryota; kingdom Metazoa; phylum Annelida; class Polychaeta; order Sabellida; family Siboglinidae; genus Escarpia; species Escarpia spicata. The sequence goes on along the minus strand of OZ023211.1, from coordinate 43,652,144 downwards.
GCAAAAGCTTCCGACGCTTCGTCGGAGGTGATGACGTGAGGTTGATTGATGGATTGGTTGACGGAGTTGGTGACAGAGACGAAATTGGTTTGGTCGTCGAACTGGTCGTCGGACTGGTCGTCGAACTGGTCGTTGGCTGTTGGTCCGGGTTGATTGTCGGGGTCGAGAGGTCGAGTGGGCCCGTAGCCGGAGAAGGCTGCGCCTTCGGTAGCAAACTCTCTTGTCGGACGTTATCACTAGTCATGTTGTTCCAAAATGTAAGATATAATGACCACAAAAAAACAGACGCAGGCCTTTTATAACAGTTCGACAGAACATAAAGGTCACGTGGGCGAACCGAACGAACACGGACTTCAGAGTAGAAATTATAGGTACAGACTGTAGAGTGGATCATTGATGGTTGGTTTGATTGCCGGAGCTGATGACAGAGACGAAATATTACACAAAAATTTACAAACACCTATTTTTTAATACAGGAAACAGTCGACGTATGCAAGTAATAAGAGACATTGATAGACAAAAATTGACAAACAGGATTATGGGGAGGTCGTAGATCTCCATGGTAACCAGAAGTGATATGAAAGATGTAAATGTATAGGCTAGGAGGACCCTATATCTAAACAAATGGTCCACAACCTATGACATATAAGAATAGCCACCATTGTGCAAGCGCAACGGCCTATTTAATAACGTCTTTGACCTAATGTTAGAGTAAAAAAAGAAACAACCGACACTACTTTAAGCAGTATTAATACTTAGTTCACTGACATTTGTCGGGGGAGTTATTTGTACTTCTCTTTCAGTTCGCGACCTTTCCACCAAAGGGCGCCAATTTTCATAAATAAGAAGCACAAATTTAGACAGGACCTAATGTAGTTAGCAACTTGTCCGCCTGGGTGGTATTTGTAGTTAATGATATATCCGTCAGGAGGTGCCACTGGACAAAATCAAGAGAAACGAATTTAGACAGTACGCACAATTAGTTCACTACTTATCCGTGTTTTACCTTGATCTTTGATCTTGACATTTGACCTTTGACCTTGACCGATATATGACGTCGTTTGCTTTTGCTGCGCGCCGCGCCAATTGCCTACGCTGGACCACCTACTAAACTACTTGCAAGTATTAATTCCCATCCAAAAAACATGTTGCGACTTTATTGGGAATACAGGTTTAATTTGGCTAGCACGTTAATGTTTTCAACCACAGACTTTGTAACATAGCTCAAAGGAGATAATACGAAAGGAATTGAGCAGTACATTTATGTTTTCAACCAGAGACGTTGCAAAATAGCTCAAAGGAGATTACACGAAAGGAATTGAACTTCTTTTACGTTATGTATTTTTTAGAATATCTGATTATTATCTATAGTTGCGTTCTTCTTGCAGCTTTGAGAAATCCATCAACCTGTACAACATTATTATTACAATCGTGGACAAAACAACTCAAAACCATTTTTAAATCAGTGAATTGCGCCTCCGCTCGAGGCTCACCAAAAACGCAAACTTAAATACCTTTCCCTGACTTCTCAGCTTGAAACATATTTTGTTCCATATTTCAATGTATAATTAAATCCTTCGATTTTAACAATATTGTACAATAATTGTACGATGTTGACAGGTTATCATTCCGCATTTTGCGATAAAAGTACCGTGGTTCACAACAAAACGTATGTTGCACCGCAATCGATTTTTTTGTAACTGCGATCAACTGGCTTGCGTTAAAATATCGTTTTTACGTTCCAGAATACATAAAATACCAACTTTGTTTCACCCATATATGCTTCTCATATTCAACTTATGGGAACCATAAAGAACTACAAGTATGACTTTCAGAATAATGATTACAGTTTGGAACAAAACATAAAACCATGCTAACAGATACGACGGGAGACAATTGTTGGAACCACGACGTCACACTTCGGTTCTCTACAACGCAGCCGGTGTAGTGGATACACTGCAGTCGGAGAGAGTCTCGCGTGGTGTGGCCTGGTCAGGTCAGCCAAAAGTGCCTGTGTATCACGGCCTTAATGGTTCTTGTCGTACCGAACGATAGGTGGATATAATTAGATTTTTCAGGTTCTTGTCGCACCGGTCGTTAGGCGGATATAAATATATTTTTCTCAACGTTATGCGACTTTTCTGCGATTGTTCGCTGATGAGTTACGGTCCTACAACGTAAATTGCATATAAAACCGTCATGTGCGAGACTCCTATGTGTAGGGGAAGGCAGTGTTAGTTGGGCCATTTATTTTTATTTTTATATGAACGACAAAATTGTATTCCTGTGTGAAAATTGTGTTTTGTGTATGATTATTTGTAGATCTTTTGCAACAAATAAAATGTGTCTAACATGAATAGATAACTATATATATAGCTAATTCAAAGAAGGCTGGTCAAATGGCACAACTAGCACTATGTGTGGGGTAAACTGAGCCACAGCGCGGGGTAAGCTGAGCTGCAGTTGGTAAATGTTTTTATTTACGCAGGCTTTCTGCTAAAACACAATAAAGACACTTACCCAAAGAATTAAAAATATCGCTGACAAGCCAAAACTCATAACTAACCATTCAACACAATTATTTAAGATACTATTAAAGACCCATTACAACCACAATATAACCAACTGCATGTATGATGCCCTGTACCTATCCGATGTCCCGATTTCCCAATTTTCACGAACACATCAACTCTATGATGTATTTTCCAATAAAGCAACACACATCTTGATTCCTTACCAAATGCTTAACTCCCCCTCCCCCGTATAGCTCAACTAGCCCCATTTCGATATTAAGTATGTTATAGTGAATGTCCCAATAATACACGAATCGATCAAAAATTAATTTATCAATGCATAATTAAACGTTCTGTAACTGTAAAGACGTAACATACGGCGACATGCTTTGATAATTTACACACTAGCAAATAGTAATCACAATCACCAAAAGTTTCGTTAATCATAAAGAAACGTACTTTAACTGTTATTTTCGAAATATTGTGACAATTGTCACATAACGTATGTTAATCATGGTCTAATAACATGTTCTATCACTAGTTGGAACCAAACAACAATCGCTGTTGTAGTTTTCTGGGAAAAATGGGCGGCTCAACTAACCCAGTGGCTCAATTATCGTCCCCCTATTAGCGTTAATCGGAGGATGGACATTTTTATCTTTATTAATTAAAAGAATGACGTGGCTCTACAACTTCAGGAAAGGAAGATACTAAACTCAAAGATATTCTTGAAGCAACCCAGGAAACACCGGAGGCGATGGGTAGTGGCTGAGTTACACAAACGAGCATATCAACGATCGTTTTATTCGAATGAGAATGGTATTTCAAAACCACTGCGTTATTTTATAATTCTGTGGTTCTTATTTATATGACAATAGGTGAACATTTAAGGTAGATGGACATGTGACCTGCTTTTAGTGGCTCAGGGTGAAGAAGATGGAATGATTACTACGTGTTAAACGTAAACTACATGTCTAAGAACTGCTCACATAAACAAGCACCATGCATGAATAATTTGTAGTAGTACAATTAAACAAACAATGAGGCTCTACAACTTCAAGAAAGGAAGATATATGAAACTCAAAGTTCTTCTTGAAACAAAACAGGACAGAGATCACGTTTTACTAGAGATGAAAGTTCGCACACATAACCTATTATAATTACATCAAAAGCATTGACATTCCACTAGTTTGAAGAATTACAAATTATATTAACATTGTGATATAGCACTTGTTTATGTGCTCGTGAATGCCATGTGAGTGCTGATACCTTGTATTATTGAAGAATTAAGTTCACTATGAAAGCATCCAGAATGGACCATGTAATTTGGCAGATAAAAACTATTGAAACTATTATCTTTAACATTAGACTTGCTTGACGATTGTTGTAATAGGTCCATTGCAAATGTGCCCTAAATGACCTTATCCTGATTTCACAATGGTGTTGCACCATAATTAATAGACGCGGTTGTAATATTGAAAATGTATACTGCAATTGGGGTGGAGAAAAACGTTAAATGGCTTAAATGTAAAACTATGTTCCAGAGTATCCCATTATTGTAGGGCTACTTGGGAAGGCTCAACAATTCTCCAACTATTCAGCTACCTCTGAACATTCAACGACTACTGATAAATGCCACTCTGCTTTATGGCTGGGTGCAAGTACACCAATCAAATCAATTACAATTCCTTGTTTAATGCTGAGAAAGGAAACTATCTTGTAGTATACTACTGTTAGTGATTTATAACATATCGATCCGTTGCGCAAGCGTGTCTTCAATATGCAACACTGACTAAAATGTTATTACTACAGCTTGTCCTTTTTGTCGATGAAACGTCGGTCAAAATAGCTTAGAATTTCATAATTTATCACACGAGTAGTGCTGCCGTGTATGTTTGGTATACGTGTGGTCTATTGTAAACTCAACAGAACAAAGTTTCACTCAAGTGCAGCTTTTCGGACATTTGACCCGCAAGCACAGACAAAAACAGAACACGTTAAAGGGAGGGAGTCTGTTCCTCTGCTGCTACTATATCAGGAATTAGCCAGCATGGTAATTTGTGACAGGAACTCTGCTGCGTTGAACCTGAGGAAATTGGACATCAAAGGGAATTGTGGTCAACTAGAACCGCTTTGACGAAATTGTTAATAAAACTCGTTTGACACTGGATGCATTGTTTACCATTCGAACATGATGCGCGGATTTAACTTTCAAATCACGAACATAACATTGTTAAAAGCTTACTTCAATAACTACGAAACATTTTGTAGGCAGTGTACCTTCAACATATACCCAGCTAACGACGACACGTGATTTCACATGTTTTGAAAGTGAATTCACGTGTTCAGCTAGTTCAATTCACTTGTTTTCACTAGATTTTGTGAACAATTTTTAAGGTGAAAACACGTGTTTCGACACGTGTTTATCTGGTTCACCGCACGTGAAATCACGAGTTTCCGTACGTGAAATCACGTGTTTCCGTACGTTAATTCACGAGATTCTGTGAACAAATTTCAAGGTGAAAACACGTGTTTCGACACGTGTTTATCTGGTTCACCGTAGGTGAAATCACGAGTTTCCATACATGTAATCACGTGTTTCCGTACGTGAATTCACGAGAATGTCTTATGCATGTATTGTAACAGGCTCATTACTCGTGAAATCACGTGTTGGCGTACGTGAGGTCACGAGAATCTGTAAGCATGTTTTCCCGTGAAAACATGTGTCCAAGACACACATTTTAATTGGTTCATAACACGTGAAACCACCTACCCTGACAAATGGTTAGGAACTATTGAAGATACATCAAGTCAGTTCGGATCCGTAGACGTCGATTGATACCTATTGTAAATTAAGACAAATCAACAAGTAAAACACGACTATTTTATTGTCAAGCAATGAGTAGTTGATATCCGCTCTATTTTAGACAGCCAGGACTCCATATTTATTTTCAACGCGAATCTCTGTGTGAGCACAGTTAAAATTGTACATTGAAATGACTTTACTTTGTCTTCAGCCCGGTCTTTGTACTAAGAACAAATGACAAATCAAATCCGGGAGTGCATATTAACAATGTATGTGAAGTTTATGAACAATATATGACACTCTTTCTATCTTAACCATGATTACCTGCTACATGTTTCTGCTAATACAATGTGGATAAAGCGGTATACACACACACACACACACACACACACACACACACACACACACACACACACACATACACATACATATATATATATATATATATAAATTATTTGATACTCGTCATATGACGTTATTATATTATCTGTATTTCTACATAGTAAAATATAATCTAGGTAATAAACTATATTTTGTTGTTAACTGACAACAATTAACAGTCTTCCTATGTTAGCCATCGTTTAGGATGACTGTTAATTGGTGTCAATTGACAACAAAAACAAAAGATAGTTTATTACCTAGATGATATTTTACTATGTAGAAATACAGGACAACAGAATAGCGTAATATGACGAGTATCAAATGATAATCAACTAACGTGTGTATGTATATATATATATATATATGTACGTATATATATATATATATATATAATGCACACATATTTTTTTCACATTTATATGAATTTACTGAATGTTAGGTATTTTGAATGTTTTAACAGTAACATTATCATACAGGTAACAGAATGTATTTCATTATTATCTGACACTAATTATAACCGCAATAAAGGGTAAGATATGAAAACAGGTACATCATATACATCATTTACATCATTTGACGGTATTCGTCCTGTATGTATGTAACTGAAAGTGCTTTTATTAATGATTCTGCACGAAAGCATTGTTTGTGATCTAGTGGCCTACACTAGCTCCTCCCTTGTCCTTCATGCTCAAGCTCCTCCTTCTCGCTGCTTGAACTGTCGTGCACCACCAGCTCTGGCAAGTCCTTGTACTTCATGCTCAAGCTCCTCCTTCTCGCTGCTTGAACTGTCGTGCACCACCAGCTCTGGCAAGTCCTTGTCCTTCATGCTCAAGCTCCTCCTTCTCGCTGCTTGAACTGTCGTGCACCACCAGCTCTGGCGCAAGACCTTGTCCTTCCTGCTCAAGCTCTTCCTTCTCGCTGCTTGAACTGTCGTGCACCACCAGCTCTGGCAAGTCCTTGTCCTTCATGCTCAAGCTCCTCCTTCTCGCTGCTTGAACTGTCGTGCACCAGTAGCTCTGGCAAGACCTTGTCCTTCATGCTCAAGCTCCTCCTTCTCGCTGCTTGAACTGTCGTGCACCACCAGCTCTGGCAAGACCTTGTCCTTCATGCTCAAGCTCCTCCTTCTCGCTTCTTGAACTGTCGTGCACCACCAGCTCTGGCAAGTCCGCTGCCACGCTGCAAATCACAAATATGTACAAATAATGTAAACAGTCATCTGGGAATCTTATCATTCAGGCAGGAAGTGTGATTTACGGATTTCCTTGACCCCTTGGTCAAGAGAATTAATGTTTGTTATCCTAGCTATAAATCGCATTCACTGGTCAACTTTCAATTAAAATCTAGCGCATAAATTTAAATGAGAATTGGGAATTAAAACAGGTATCTCTATTCATTCAGAATTTAAAAAATGAAAATGATACACGCACACACACACACACACACACACACACACACACACACACACACACACACACACACACACACACAAATATATATATATATTACACTTGCAACAAACGATCTATAAAAATAAACGTTTTTATCTAATAAATACGTGCAGTATACTCGGTCGTGGAAGCGTCTTCAAACTTAGCAAAAACTATATTATGACTTATGATGTAAGATTAAGTTATATGTTACTCGTTAAGTGTTGAGATATGTCTGTATTTACCTTAATGTCTTTCCGTTTTGAATACGATTTCAAAACTTCCCCCGTGTCGCGAAACATATCTTCACTGGCTATGTCGAGCCGCCGGCCTGCTCCTATAACAGAACAAATTTGCATTACATCTTGGCAGATTTAATTCAAATTTTATGTTAATTTAAACTCGCAGGCGTGGTTGAAATATCCTCGCAAGCCAGGGGTGTGACTACGTTCACTTCCCCTGACAGATATCCTACGCATCGAATGGAAGTTAGCTGGATCAAGCTCGAAATTGACCTCGCCGTACACCGTATAAGAACAGTGCAGACACCCGTCCGACTTGCGCGCCAATTCAAAGACAAAACTCACGAATTCCAGGAATTCCATTATAATTACCCCTTCAGCCATTCTTTCGAGCCGCTGAGCTTGATGAGCATGACGTGGACATTCACAACAATCCCCTATTTTAGACCCCAGTAATCAATTGAGCAGCATGATGAATCCCTGAGACGATATTTAATGTGGGGTAAACACGTCACCAAATGTATGTTTTTGTAACATGAAAAGTGTATAAATGCAGAAAACTCCCAACTGCTTCACACAACACATCATTACACTTATTAAACGTGCATTAATTATTAAATGGACATCGTTGCTATCGTTTCTATTAGTTTTTCACAACTTTTATTTTGTGTAAATAACGAATCGATAAATCAATGCTATGAATATAATAATGTTATAGATGTATCCACTTTCAAGTGTTCATTTCAAGTCCACATATTACTATTCATTTAATGGTCATTTATGACCTGACTCAGTGTCCGTTAATATAAGCAAATTATACTCACTAGTGATGCATTTGTAGAGGGCTAACGCGACAAAACACCGCTTGCCCTTGATTGTTGTGACCCCATTCTGGGTTACTCGTCACGATTGGCCGCGGGCACTAAATAAATTTAGTACCTGTGACACCGCCATTTTCTCCAGCATTGTTCTCACAAATTTTCTTGACTTTATGCTAGTGCCTGTTTGCACAGCCAGAAAGTTTACCTAAAGGAACAGAAGGCAAAACAAGCAAATTGGATATTCATTGGCAATGCAGATTTTCTTTTCCATAAAGCTCCAGGTACAAGAATTCTTATACATTGGTGTAAACTACACTTTTATATTAGTAGGGGGCGCTAGTGCAGTTCTCCCCCCGTATGATCTTAAATACTTTTTTGTCAGTTCAGTATTCTCTTTTCATATGAAATACTCAAAAGGTTAATGACGTTTAAATTTGCATTTACAAAACCATAATTGTTGTTGAGTGTGGCCTAGATCGTGTACGGGGACATACTTGACGTATCCACAAGGAAAGAGTTAACTACTCACCAGTTCCGCGCGGAACCTGCTGTCACCGGTTGCCTCATCTTCCAACTGCAGAAAAAGCCTCCAGCGTTCCACATGGCCCGTCCAGCCTAGACCGAACCACCTCTTCTGGATCCTTCTCAGGGTCGTCAATTTGATCCCTGATGCTCAGCGTCCGCAGCATCCGCAGGATATCGTCCTGATTGTCCAGCACCTGCCGCAGTGATGCTCCGACGCTGAACCTCAGGGTGTCTAAAAGTATATAATAATTATTATTTCACTTACTGAATCGGTTTTCTGCCCATCCGTCTCATAAAACACTAATAATTACGTGTTGCTCATGAACATTACGAAAGTTTCGTCTTAACTGTTGTTAATTCAATAAAAATAACGGTTAGAATTTTGGCTCACATTATTACAGTTTTGTTAGTACCTTTAGAGAGAACAACTTCTGTAATTTTCTCTGAATCTATCCACTATTCTATACATAGGTTTTTTGGGGGCAAGCACACTCTAATAATACTTTTTCACATACATCAATGTATCCCTCAAAGTGAACATATGCTGCCCCTTACTGATAGAGTGGAAGGATTTCTTCAACAAACATGGACTGAAAGTGAATCTGGAGAAGACAGATGTGGGTTGGGCAACAAAGCAAAGAGCTGGAAATACACCTGGAGGGGAAGAAACTAAAACAAAGAGACAGTTTTGTATACCTGGACGGAGCGGTATGTGGGGATGGCTCCCCAGAAACATGTGTGACACCAACCTACCTGTATGGCCTAGTGACTATAGCAACGACAGAGAAACAACAGGAGAGGGTACACGTGTGACACCAGCCTACCTGTATGGCATAGAGACTATAGCAATGACAGATAAACAAAAGGAGAGGGTACAAGTGTGACACCAGCCTACCTGTATGGCCTAGAGACTATAGCAATGACAGAGAAACAACAGAAGAGGGTACAAGTGTGACACCAGTCTACCTGTATGGCCTAGAGACTATAGCAACGACAGAGAAACAACAGGAGAGGGTACAAGTGTGACACCAGTCTACCTGTATGGCCTAGAGACTATAGCAACGACAGAGAAACAACAGGAGAGGGTACAAGTGTGACACCAGCCTACCTGTATGGCCTAGAGACTATAGCAGTGACAGAGAAACAACAGGAGAGGGTACAAGTGTGCGAAAACAACTGGGTCAGGAGAATTGCGAGAGTAAAGAGAATAGATAAGCGAAGAGTGGAAGAGCTGAAGGAGGATGTTGGTGTGAATTCACGTCATTACTCGTTCCCCTGGAACCGTACCAGTTTCCCAAGTTTCACACGTGAATTAACCAGTGAATTTACGTGATTACTCGTTCCCCTGGAACCGTACCAGTTTCCCCAGTTCACACGTGAATTAACCCGTGAATTCACGTGATTACTCGTTGCCCTGGAACCGTACCAGTTTCCCCAGTTTCATACGTGAAAGTTCTGAACCAGTACGACACGTGTCAAACTGGTTCAAAACTGGTTCCTTGTTTACTGGGTATATTATAGTCTTATGAAACATAATATTAATTATTAAATGAAAAACTAGGAACAAACTCCCTCCTTTTCCTATAGAACGGTTACGTAAACCCCTTCCACCCCTACCCCGTCGATGTTCATTTTATCCACAACAATCAGTATGTATATTCATAAAAAATAACTATATCAATTGGCTAAAAATAAGATTGCTAAATATCATCTTATTGCACCTTTCAAGCGTTGTGTTAACAATATTTCAGACAGAAGAGAAACAGTAAGGAATCCCCTTCCATGAGTAACTCCCTGGTGCTTCCTTTTTTCGCCACTAAATGGGCATATTTGATCAATTTTAAACATTAATTGGCTGACAAAAATAGAGTCTAAGTCACGATTCCGTAAAAAAATTTGCCCACAGCAGGCCAACGCTTTTAATTAGGTAAATCATAAAATACCTTTTCGTAGATGCTTATAACAATGTGTAGTGCTACACTGAACCATATGTAAACGCGATGTTTATCGTACTATTTAAACGCCATGTAAAACAACGTCTGAACAAAATGGTGACGCTGCCTGGTCTACTACAGTGTATCTAGGTCTACGTACTATATCGCCTGGAGAGAACAGACAGATCGCAAGTCGCAAAAGCTGTAAGCTACACATGAAATATACCATATTTAATGTTTCACAATAAATATTGGTAGCTAATTAACAAGCCTCCAAATGTTGATGAGAGTTCAAATCAGACACACAAATGTGCCAAGTAATTCTTCACAAGGTGCCGTAGATCTACCGCTTTTCATGATGTGATGGCGGTAGATGAGGATCTTGTGCATATATGAGCCTCAGTTGTAATGAGAAGTGCATGCAGACTAGGGAACCACTCCGGCCATGGCCAGATAATGTTTCAAAGTTAGGATATATTTACTTATTAGTTATTGCATGGCATTTTTTACGTGAAATGTTGGTTAGGCTTTATAATTGGACTAACAATTAGTAATTCCTTTATAACCGTGAACTATCGATCTGACGGCAGATTTTGGTACTAAAGCGGTAGGCCGTGAGATTGTCCCAATAATTAAGAAACAGGACATGTTCTACCGCCAAATGGGTAGACTTGGCACCTCTGACCCGTGTGAGCCACCCGACTGTCCACATCCTAGGATAATCCAACTGGGATATTAACCTCAGATTAATCTCATTTCCAGATCACAACCATTCCCCAAATTACTAAGCTGGTGACTACAGCCTACCCCATTAATTAGCCATTAGTCACCTTATCCAAGGAGCACAGTGACCCATCTGCAAGTCAAACATTTCCTCTGCCAGACTTTTATTACATGTCATAGGTGTCAAACAGTGGTGGGTACAAATCTTTCTGCCTTACAGTGGGATGATGGCCATCAGGGTGCTGCAGTGGGCCAGCCTAGCTTATCGCTCTAGTCTATAGGAGAACCATCAGTGATATAACTCAATCCCCGCGAGTCACAACCTGAACGCGTCTAGCGTTATCGGCAAGCTTGAGAAGAAGTAATTAACTATTTTGCCGCCAAATGTAACGGAAGGTATTACTAAGCCTCGCTTTGAACTGGGATTAATCAGCTTTAAATTCAGATTATTTCGGAAAGGCTGTAGTTCAGCAAATGTACTATAATTTAGACTCGGTGAAGGATTAGGTAAGCAATGCAAACGTTACGACATCTTGAAGCGCTACCTGAAGGTGTCTTCCAAAAGGAAAATCAGTCTCGAGCTCCGCCCTCCAGCAAGCTGATGTCAACAGTGGCCAGTGCAAGACAGCAGCACTCATCCTGGCAATGATGGCTGAGTTTGATGAAAATAGCGACCAACTCTATAGAAGCTAAGGTATATAAATGTGCATGAGTATTTATAATTTTTTTATTTTATTTGATATACAAAAATTAATATGTGGGTTGTCCCGATTCGACTGGGCCATGATAGTGTAATTCAAATAATCAATATAAAGCGGGAAAACTTGTACTACACATCTTGATGACGAAAACGATCAAATGTAACCGTGCTACCATGGCAACATTTCTGATCAGCCTTAAGGTGTATAGAAGCGGACCAATTGTGGGAAATAAATCTGAAATGAGACGAGCGAAACATCAAAATAGGGCCTATTCATTAATGCATACATTAAACTATATTGAATCATGTTTGTAACTTCCTACCTCCCAGATAGCAGGTAAACGTTAATATAACGTTTGCATTTGGTTAGAACAGTTCGATTTTAGTTACTGTTAGATCTCTAACGTTACCGGAACGTTAGTTTTTGGTTTGGTTTGAAACTGTTTGATTTCTAACGTTGCTAGAACGTTCGTTTTTGGTTTGATTTAAAACGGTTTGATCTCTAACGTTGCCGGGACGTTAGTTTTTGGTTTTATTTTAAACAGTTACATCTCTAACGTAGTCGGAACGTTAGTTTTTGGTTTGATTTTAAACTGTTTGATCTCTAACGTTGCCGGAACGATAGGTTTTGGTTTGATTTTAAACAGTTATATCTGTAACGTTGCCGAAACGTTCATTTTTGGTTTAATTTAAAACAGTTATTGATATCTAACGTTGCCGGAACGTTAGTTTTTGGTTTGATTTTAAACAGTTAGACATCTAACGTTGCCGAAACGTTCGTTTTTGGTTTGACTTAAAACAGTTAGATTTCTAACGTTGTCGGTATGTTCGTTTTTGGTTTGATTTTAAACAGTTAGATCTCTAACGTAGTCGGAACGTTAGTATTGGCTTGATTTTAAACTGTTTAATCTCTAACGTTGCTGGAACGTTAGTTTTTGGTTTGATTTAAAACAGTTAGATCTCTAACGTTGTCGAAACGTTGGTTTTTGGTATGATTTAAAACAGTTAGATCTCTAACGTTGCCGGAACGTTCCTTTTTGGTTTGATTTAAAACAGTTAAATCTCTAACGTTGTCGGAACGTTAGTTTTTGGTTTGATTTTAAATTGTTTGATCTCTAACGTTGCCGGAACGTTAGGTTTTGGTTTGATTTTAAACTGTTTGATCTCTAACGTTGCCGGGACGTTAGTTTTTGGTTTGGTTTTAAAGTGTTCGATTTCTATCGTTTCCGGAGCGTTAGTTATTGATTTGATTAGAAACGTTTTGATCTCACTAACGTTGCCGGAACACAAGTATACATGCAAGCTATTAAAACAATAAAATATATTAAACTCGGCTAGTACGATATCATCTATATAACTAGCCGAGTTGCCCGGCGTTGCTCGGGGGAAAAAGGCAGTCGCTCGCTCAAATACTGTTTTGAAAATTGCAATCCTAGAGATCTCCACTGCCCCAGATGAATGTTTTAATTGCTCGGCTTTGCACGGGAGAAAAAGAAATTGTCCAGATAAAACCACGTGTAATTATATCTATAAATAAAATCTTAGGGAGCTCTCCCACAATATTGTACACTGAAATGTGATCCATTCTTAAATCATGAATAATAATATTATGAATACTAAAATTAGACCAAACCTCAAATGCCCTACATTTTAATCTCACCTACACCAAACCGACCAAACCAATCCCAGATGTTTCTAGCCTACACACATTTATAAATTGTACCTGGTTACTGACCTAGTTGTAGGACAAACCTGGCCTCTATGCTGGAACCTTATTTTGTTTTTGTGTGTTGTTTTTAAGAAACAGACACGCGGTCCGCGCTCATACTGACTTGGCCAGCAACAGGCAGAGTCGTGGCAGTGATACGCGTTCACGATTTTGAAATGTTAATAACTTATAACTTAATTATATTTACGATGATATACAAAAACATGAAATTCCACGGCTGCAACTCCACGTACACCCTTTTGAAATATTGAGCCCCTGTCGGTTCTCCTCCCCCCGGACGAGTTTCGAAAATGTCAAAATCTACGAACACCCCAATGGGTCCGCTAGATCACATGCAACATTTCAGCCCGATACATGCAAACTAATGGAGATGTGGTAGTGCAAACAAACAAACATGCATGCATGTATGTACGTACATACGCACATACGCACATACATACATACATACATACATACAAAGAAAGACTGTTTAATAATATAAACGTTCCTTTAACGTTACGACTTCGTTTTGCTTTAAACGGTTAGACCTCTAACGTTCCCGGAATGTTAGTTATTGGATTGATTTGAAATGGTTCAGCCCCCTCCTCAAAAGCCCCCCCCCCCCGGTTCCGGCGCCTTACTACTTGTGTTAAAGTATCATTATTATAATTATATTGTTGGTGTAACAGAGAAGTGGTATATTGATCGTTTCACTATAAATTAAATATAACATCACTGCATTAGGATGGCAAATTCTCACTTTCCATTTTACTACAGATACGACAACCAGTTAAAATCAATAATATACAGCTGGTTTAATTAGTTAATGGCCTTATTATTGGGTAACATAAGACGTAAACTCAACTCAACGTCACGCAGATCACACTGGAAAACTGCACTGTCCCGAGACATCCGGTCAGTGGCATTGCAGATATGCATGCCCGTCATATATAATTTAAGAATTATGTTTATTCAAGTAATAAGTGAAACAGTAACTTTCATGAACTCATTTTTAAATATTATACACCATCTTGTGGTGATAAAGAACGTTCCTTACATAATGTATTGTCAAATCATTAATAATTTCGAGAGAGCAAAACTATTATGCCGAGATTCATGCAAATGCACTTGTTGGTCAAACAGCTGACAGTAATGGTGTTTCTACATTGAAACGGCCAGTGACAGTACTGGTCTTCTTGTTATCCGGTTTCCAAGAGCGAAGCGTTACGGAGATGAAAAACAACCCGCTATCCGCAATTGCGCATTATTGCGTTGCAACAGGAATTCGATTAATATGCCAAATAATAGAGTTTTCTAGGATGAATAACATATCAAATAGCCAAATAAAACAAATGCAGCTGTAGATTGATCCTTGGAAAAATATCCTGAAAAGAAAGCGTCATCTCCGTACCGGGTTTTTGCCACAATTTTAAAAGTCAACTTTGACGAAGTCTGCAGAAGTAACGGTTGTACTTAGGATAATATTTTTCTTTTAATTAATTTTTTTATAAATCTCAATTGCCATGGTAATGTATCTTGTTTATTCACATAAAGGTTTCCCCGTGTCATGTGCGGTTCAAATCCATTACGGAGATTACACCAATTTGTACCACTATTTGAACCAACACAATAAAAAAATGTAACATACACCAAAGTCTTTCATATTTGCCGGACAGTTGCGTCAAAATGCCTATTTTAAATAAACGCTTTTATTGTTACATTATATGCCGTATCTTGTCTTAGGCAATAGTTACAAGGACAAAATATGAATGGGACAACTTTTTCAGAAGACGCTAGTTTGTGTGGTGTTTATGTAGGGCCAACGTTATACCAATGTGTGCATATTCATTGTGTGTGTGTGTGTGTGTGTGTGTGTGTGTGTGTGTGTGTGTGTGTGTGTGTGTGTGTGTGTGTGTGTGTGTGTGTGTGCGCGTGTGTGTGCGCGTGTGTGCGCGCGCCTGCGTGTGTGCGGGTGGTATTTGTGTTGGAAATGCTGGTACAATTGCAATCACCTGTAGAAGTTGAAAACCGTTAATCCAAGTATCCATTAATCTTTGCACCAGGCAGGAGCTATCTCACACCATCTTAGACTGAGTTTGATCTGAGGACTTCATAAAATTCTAACCCTATAAGTGCTGCTGGACAGAGGCCTGAAATAATATACTGCCCTATTTGTTAGGGTAATTATCAAATCCACTACTCCACTCAAGAGGTGAACAGTGCCCTGATGGGACAAGCCACTGGGACATAGCTCCAACACTCATTTGATATCAGCAGGGGAGTGTAATTAAGTGCAATAAACAAGCTTCTGCAATCAACCAGAGCTGGATACAACAAACAAAGACGAAGCTCTTCTAGTGATATCGGTGTCCACCAACATGGATAATGTCTGAGGGGAGGACAGTCATGGAATAACCATTTGTCTAACTAGATAACACATCTGGATTTCAGTTATGTTGGAAGTAAATTATTATTTTAACAAACACTCCGGATTTCAACATTCACATATTTCGAAACGATGTGCACAGTTTCAATGATCAGGAGTTATAATGATAAAAAAATATTATAGAATAAAAACGAATTAGTAGCTATATCCATACAGGCTGTGTGTATATACGGGTAAAAGTTTGTTTGGCAAACTGCAAAAAAACTGTGTCTTTGGATTTCAACAAATGACCATGCAGCTATATGTTTTCAAATGCTGGACAAATTCAGTGAAATTATCTGTAAATAGCGTACTCATTCTACTTCAGCTAACCATTTTTTTTAGATAAAGTCTCAAAGAAGAGGATTACCCCCAAAAGGCGTGAATTTAACTATATGCTGTTAGAAGGATTTTATGTTCCTATAATACTGGATATGTACGGTGTTTTATATGCATATATATATACTGCCACAAGTGCGGTAGACTGCCATGACAGAGCGGGACTTCTAATTTAAGTCACTCCAGGCGATATAATTAGCAAATTATTAATATTAATATTTAGTAGTATGCATTGATGAGGTACATATGCCCTATTCTAATATAGGATTCGTATACGTATGGAATATTGTCACGTCGTCCCGTATAGTAGTTGGCAGATGGTCTAGTTTAAACAACCACCACACATGGCAGCACCCAGGGTAACTTAACAAATCTTGGAGAATATATTTCATTAATAATTTATTATTCTACTTATTTCTCTTTTAGCTAGTTATACTTACTTTACAAGTTGCTGGTCGTATTAGTAATTATTGAGTTGTTTAAATCTAAATTTTACTCAAGGCACAGTGGTCACGTGCGGTCAGTGGGCGGGAATAACTGCCACCAACTGCCACAGTCAGTGTGCCAACGTTTAATGTTACAGTAGCACCACATGCTGTTTGGGTAAGTTTCAACCTATATTTTATACATTATAAAGCAATACTTTCAATTTATAATTGTACCATGATATGGGAAAGAGAAGTGTGCATACTTCGATGTAAACTGATTTACATGTTTGGCTATAGTTATTTAGTAATGACTTTGATTACTGATAACTAAGAAAATATGTCGACCTCAGGAGCAGTGTACGTCTGACCAGATGGTGGTAGGGAAGGATTAATGAGGTTTCTGAGGCTGATCACAGCCAGTATACAGTAGTTGTTTGAATGGCATAGTCATAGAAAGTCTGTTTTAATCGTGTTTAGATTCGTTAAATCTAGTGTATGTATTACGGAAAACGCCGCCGTATTACGGGAATACAAAGATCTGACTACATAAAATGATACACATTAAACAATTGCTTAATCTATAAATAATGCTGCTCGAGATGCCCTAAAGAAACTGTCATGTGTTCACTTGTTACAATTTATCAACAAACATTTAGTCTACTACAAGTTCTACAAAGTCTACGGTGACGTCATCCAATGCTGTGCCTGTGTAAAAAATTACACCTTTGACTGCCAGCAGCCTGCTGATGACTGCAGTGGCACATGGCAAGTGTTATTATGTCTGCATCTGTCAGTCAACAGCAATTACAGCGGCAAAAATATCAGTGTCATTAATACGCGTCTATACTTTAATACAATTTATAGGTGTAGAGTTATATAATGACAGAAATTAATTAAGATAGAACCATTAAATTACATTAAATAGTTATGGTTTTCTGAAAGTTATGAATATAATTATAAAATGTCTTAGAAGAATATAAAATGAGTATTATAATTTTTGCGATTGCAATATAAAACTATATCATTATTTTTATTCAAAGGTTTTTAATTGAATACAACAATTTAACTTTGTCAATGACGGTTTGTAATAATTATAATGTTTCCTCCTATGTGTTATAAATTTAGAAGCGGGGCATGTCTGGCCATGCATGCACTTTGACAGCTGTAATTAACACAATGTGACTTATTGGATGTTGCTAAACAAGCATCCCTTTGAAGTGCTAACCTACGACCTTAACTGCCGACAGGAGTTACAGTGTAGAAACACAATAATTATGTTGAAACAACGTATATCTACTTTTGATGATTAAATTAGTAGCTTCCTGGATTCCCAGGCACCGTGAACAGGCTGGGCTTGTCACTGTATCTACTTCAGAGAAAGGTTTGATTGGCAACCTTGTGGACCGGGGAGCGGGGCGGGATGCGACGGGGGAGAGGGTGCGACGGGAGGTGGGGGTCATTACGGAAATTGTGTTTGTCAGGTAGGCAGCCCCAGCATTATGACATTGAATGTATGCATTAGGCATGGGTTGTGCATGTTAATATATCAGGTTACATCCTGAACTGTTAAGACAGCATATCAGACTCCCCACTCCCCCTCAAAATTAGGGGGAGTGGGGAGTCTGATATGCTGAGTGATTAATCACACCAGGAGGTGACTGGAAGACGACAGCCAGACCATTCCCCAGATTTGTGTAATGGGTGAAACCGTGTAATGGGCTAGACAGTGTCCCAGAGTAAGGCTGCCTACCAGTACGGATTTTTTCGTAATCATGCATTAGCCCATGCAACCATACATCCACACAATTACATGATTTTTCATGAGCACGCGCATTTTAAAATAGGTGAAGCTAAACTTTATTTTGCATTAGTTAAATACAATTATTCATCGAAATTCGCGTTCCAGCTCAATAGCTGAAAATTATGATTCGTGTTAAGCCAGATGAGTTTGTCTACTTGGTTTGCATCTTGTACGAAATACACTCGCTACACATCTTAAGTTATTGATTGTTGAAAATAGCCTCTTTGACAGTCGGTAGTTACCTTAATCAGCACACTAAAAATAAAAAGCCCCACCTTTCGTTTACTTTTAACAGAGTTCTGATGAAAAATAATGAATTGTTTTGTATGGCTTAATTTATGTGCTCATAATTGTTAAATCATCGTCACCCCGTTCATTCACCAGTATTTTGTCTGCATCTGTCACCTCTGAGTGACTACAATTAGGACTCACAATTTTACGTTTTCATAACAGGAGACCCTGGGATAGTGAGAAGTCCTTCTGCATGGCTAATTGGATGCAATGGTCCTTTGATACACATTCCTCTAGTGACTGCCCTTTTCACCGATGGCATTAAGGACTGACCCCTCGGCCAGGCTCCCATACATTCAGTGATGATCACTTAATAGATAACGGTTCTCCCGTTATCATCTGCACAAATCAGGCATTCTTGGCATTCCTTGTAATGTTTGAACACTGTCCAGCAGCTTTTAGGAGGGGGGGGTTAACGCTTTTTGAGAAACATGGAATACAATTAGAGGTTCAATTTTTAAAGATGCAATTTTGAGGGGGTTCACATTTTGGAGAAAGGGGGTTCACAAAAAGGGGGGTTCAACATGCATACCGATACACGCGCATGCATGCACACGCGCACGCACACGCGCACAATAAATATACATTAACCTTTTTTATTTGTACACATTCATGTAGATACAATTAATGTTATCAACTATTTTTTTTTATTTGCAATATAAAGTAATTTCGATGACGTCATGATACTTTTGATTACATAACTATTGAGTTTATGGGGTAAGTTGATCGAAAACTTCCATGGTTTTGATTATGATGCACCGTAACTATAAGCGAGTGCCATAAACTGTAATCTAGATCACTACAGCATCATTTGTAATCTGGATCCTTTACTTGTTTAAACACACAGGAGCTGGGCGCAAACACGTCTTGATTGCCAAGGCAACAGACAAAGAAGTGGAGCAGGAGGTGAAGATGTGGTTAAAGTTTGCTAGGGAGAGGGACGTCGGCCGGAAGGAGAGAAAAGAGAGGAAGCGAACCGCAGTAACCGCTGTGCCATGAAGGCCACACACGGAAACTATATATAGGACTAGTTTATTTATCCAATACTGCAAAGTTTATTATTTCTATTTGGTGGGTCTTTATATAATGCTTTCACACAAAAATACACTTGTCTGGTGTTACTAGGCAAACTAGCCACGATTCATAATCAGTCCGTTCAGTTGGTATAACATAAAACGTCACACTTAAAATACTCTTTTCTTGTGCCTATAAAGTGAAAACAGTTGTACGTACGTATACTAAGAATGGCCATGTGTTACAATATATCAAATGCGCAGGTGCTGTAGGAAATGGGTTGAATTGCGCTAAATTATGGTTAGAACGTAGGTTATACATTAATGTCAGTTCAACGTTACATTTTCGTTAGAAATTAAACGTTAGGTAAACGTTAAGCAAACGACTGAAATAACGTTAAATCTGCTAATGTTACAAAAACGTTAGTTTACTGTTACATTCTGGTTAGAAATGAAACGTAGATGAACGTTAAACTAACGTTTCTGTAACAGTTACATTAACGTCAGTTTAACGTTACATTTTCGTTAGAAATTAAACGTCAGGTAAACGTTAAGCAAACGACTGAAATAACGTTTCTGCTATTGTTACAAAAACGTTAGCTTACTGGCACCAGCTCGATTGGGCTTTTATTGGGGGGAGCGAATTTATTGCACCTCAACATTTAAAACAGGCTAGATCTGTAAGCATCGCTGAACATGATTGGTCACCGACAAGAGACCCCGCCTATCGATTGTCATTTTGTGGAGAAAGGGTGGATACACTTAATGGTGGTGACGTGTACACGGAAATCATATTTTGGACAAATTTATATAAATCTGGTTGTTTAAATTTTGCACGTCTGATAAAAAGTACCAATTTGCAGTTTTTCAAAAAATCTATAATTTGAAAATTAAATGTATTTATGGTATCATATATCAGTTATTGGGTTGTTGATGCCAGTTAGGCACCTTTTTCTAATTAACCTTTTATTATCATTCGTTTTAAACCAATATATGGGTGAGTTTTTTA
This sequence comes from Escarpia spicata, assembly GCA_963995525.1. Taxonomy (NCBI): domain Eukaryota; kingdom Metazoa; phylum Annelida; class Polychaeta; order Sabellida; family Siboglinidae; genus Escarpia; species Escarpia spicata. Next base: position 43,631,058 of record OZ023211.1, on the reverse strand, counting down.
ACATTCATAACATTTCATATTATATAATACTTCCTATTAATACAATTATATTTTTGTGATTTTTTAACATTACATGTACTTAAAAACGTGTGTTCTTTTTGGCATAAAGTTCAGGGAATGTGTCATAATAAATATAATATTTGTTCGAATTACAAAGAGTCCAGTATACTTTTTTATATATTGCCAAAATCTACTCCTCTACGAAAGTGGAATATATTCTTTCAGGTATTTATGAATCTTTTGGGTGCGTGAAATGTTGCCCTTTTTGCGGAACGTCTGTGACTACGCGTATTTCCCATTAAAAAAAATTTATATCGTATCTGTATGACACAAGTCCTAAAATGTAGACCAACTGTGCTCTTAGTCAATTTCACACATAAATTTTATTGCAGTTTTATGTCCATTCTTATAAGAGCATGCGAAGTGTCCCAAAAACGCCGTCACGGACGTTCCGCCAAGTTACATGTCCGCAAATCGCAACGCCGGCTCATATAAAGCATTAGATGACAAAGTACGGATGAGGTACCCGCATCCAGTCGGTGGAAAACTAAACATATTCAACTAGCCATCAACCGAGGACATTGACGACACTGCCGTCGATGACATCTTCATGCCTTGGATTCCTATACCGTGCGTGACTGGAGGACGCAACCGCGCCCAGTCCATACTGCATAAAGGTCTGCGGGATGAGATCAGTGCAGCCCACAACCAGTTTTTTTATTTGAGTTTGCACGCAGGGATTGACAACATCTATAAATGCAGAACGTCCGCGACGGCAAACTTTCTTCGTTAAATGCGTGTACACCTTTACCTTGGATTTATGTTTTTGTTGTGTGCGTATTATTGTTGCGCAAGAAGGCCTAACAACCTGCATTAGTTCAATGCAGGTTGTTAGGCAACGTTAATTAGTTTAATAAAATTGGAAGTCGTCATAGTCTTCTTCCATTTCGCTATGAAATCTAATGGTTGATGCACACATACAAATTATGAAAGTAATGTAGCGTATATAATTAGGAGCACGTAGTTTTTTGGCTAGCAAATGCATTCGTATCATTATATATATATATATATATATATATATATATATATATATATATATATATATATATAAACAGGCTATATTAGGCTACGTGGCTGACGGAATAATTATGTTTACTGCGTGGTCTTAGAAAAAGATCATAAATCGGAACGTCTGTGACGGTTGTGTATTTTTCTACGTTAAACGCACAATAAATATGGGAGTAATATTATATTGCGTCGTCGTATCCATACAGGTACTCGCTTGGTTATTATATGTTGGAAATTGTCTTGACAAATTTTAATAATGTTAATTTCGGGCATTTATACATTTATTGATAGGTGTCTTGACTCTCTCAGTCACACATTAACTAAGCTTAATCCTTTATAAATGTCAATTATAATATTATTAAGCCAGGGCATGTACTTTTATGCAAAGCAAATATGTGATGGCATAGGGCGTATATAATGTGACATATACCAACCCATGAGTCGCATTCACAAAACGCGCTGGATAAGCCCAGAACGGAAGACGGTTGTAAACGACACACGTCGACGCAAACAGTAACTGTTGTAAAAGTGCCAGAGTGCCCGTGCTCCTCTCAACCAGAGCTATGGAACGCCTTATACGAACGTGAGAAGTGCAGTGGAGGCAGTCATTTAAGTACCCCAATTAAATATATAATTTGATCACTTAGGTATCTATATTAATAAAGCATTTGAAACGACTTTATTTTATTGTTCTGCATATTTACTAAGTTTGTATGTGTTTGTTCAAGGTATATTATTAGTTATCAATAAACCGTGATAAATGTCGGTACATTTTGCATAGTTTTACTTAAATGGTTACACGCAATATAATATATATTACATTACGATTTTAGTTTTTTCCAAAACGTTATAAATTATTGTAGGTTTATTGTCAAAACGCTATATCTAGGTTTCTTGGATATTAACCTTGGTTTATGAGAATGCGGTATGTGTGTTCAACGCACATAACCCTATGCAATGTATGCAGCGTAACAATTCAAACGTATTGCTTATAATGAAAGGAATATACATTTTGACAAAACAATACGGTTTTACAATAAAGGGTGGAAACTGAGACGCGCACAACATTGCACATAACCGTGACTGATAAATGATTCGACTACTACGTAATTAGCCCATATGTCAATTATTGCTGATCTGGTGAACTGTTGATCTCTACGCCCATCAATGTAGCCTCGGCTGCCGCTTAAGTTACGCAATAAGCCAGCCAGCGAGCCTACGCTGCTCCCTGCACAGCATGGCACTGCATGTACACACCCAAATTAACTAGATTCTGATGTCATGGTGGGTGTTTGGTGTGGTGTTGAATACAAAGATTTCAATGTATCAACGAGAAGTGACTGTATGGTATGAGCTCACAAGAGATCTGGTAACACTGATGACCAGCTGGACATTACTAGAAATCACCAAACCAGATGATTTTAAAGATATTATTTAGGCTCTGGATCAGTCTGATGCTGTGTACAAACAGATATGGACATTTCATTATTTCTACTGATTTGTAGAATATAGTGAACTTGAAGTGAAAGATTAGTGTTTTGCTGACTGAAGGTTTTATTTTGCATCGTATGTTTATGTGCTATGTGCAACCGTAGACATAGAATAAGAATACATTTATTATTATGTGCAACTTTTCATTGGACTGTACATACATTCACCATAAAATCCCCAAATCCACACAATTATCCTGCTGTACAAGACGACACAACATTATGTTACAATACTCACGAAACATGTCGCCATGTTGACATTGTATTTATATCGTACAATATCACTTAGTTCCAACGATGTGTCTTAATGAACTTTTTCCACATTTGTGTCGCTCTACAAATGTACTTATTATTATTACAAAACGAACAGAAGCTAAATTCTTCTAACTAGCTATGATACTTCGTTGGGAATGGACGAAAACTCACTGACACCAAATGTACACCGCATTATATGATAGTAAATCATTACAGTGCGCTCGCCTCGTTATCCACCTGAGTTTCACACGTGAATTAACCCGTGAATTCACGTGATTATTCGTTCCCCTGGAACCGTACCAGTTCACCAGTTTCACACGTGAATTAACTCGTGAATTCACGTGAAGACACGGACCGGTGGAGCGGTACCAGTTCTGAATCAGTACGACACGTGTCAAACTGGTTCAAAACTCGTGAACATAGGCGGAACACGTGTATTCACGTGAATGCACGTACTGGTGGAGCCGTACCAGTTATGAACCAGTATGACACGTGACAAACTGGTTCAAAACTGGTTCCTTGTTTGCTGGAACTGTATGTATTCGCTTCGTTTTATTATATATATATATATATACACATATATATGTGTGTGTGTGTGTGTGTGTGTGTGTGTGTGTGTGTGTGTGTGTGTGTGTGTGTGTGTGTGTGTGTGTGTGTGTGTGTGTGTGTGTGTGTGTGTGTGTGTGTGTGTGTGTGTGTGTGTGTGTGTGTGTGTGTGTGTGTGTGTGTGTGTGTGTGTTCACATGATTGGGGAAACATAATGAAACTGCTGGAGATTCTCTGGAAACCCCACTACATTTATTATGAAGGTTTGTATGCAGCTGCCTGTGTGACTAAATGGACAATGTACCAAAACACATATTTTTGTTGCAGGCTCGAATCCCACAAGATGTTATTTTTTGCATTTTTATTTGTGGGCTGGTAATTTTTATTTTTAATATTGAAGAATTTATATTTCTCATTGAGCATCTTGCTTTCCCATACTCTTTTGGTCAGCTTGTCCATAGTGACTGCGGCTTTTGAACTTGTTAACATACAAAATTAACTATCAGTGCCAAATCCTTTTAGCAGAAATGGTTCGTCACCAGCTAGAATGCATTATACCTTATTAAAGTAAAAGTTAAGCTACACATGTAGCGTTCGATCGTGCGTGATTGCGTGCGAATGATACAGGTTATTTATACGTCAGGCAGGGCCAACCTTGTTATTGAAACAAAATCACATTTAATGGTCGTCTTCAAGCAAAACAACTTCTTTCTAAACTATGTCTGAATAGCGTACCTTCCACTTGGATACACGATAAATATCAAGTTGTTTTATTTTGCAGTCGCCCAGCCGTCGAACATGTAATCTCAATTAAGAGTCTGACGGTCTACATCAACTATCTACATACTATGTTCGTATCTTGCGGTGCCAGTGTGGAGAATTCAGGCCTGTTAAATGTTGAGCTGATGCCATTAGATCTGTGCTTAGTTAGCGAGACGTATATCTTCCGCTAAGACTGAGTGCGCTTGATGGGAATACAAAAATGAACATTCCCCCGTCTTCCGATGTCATGTCTGTCAGTATGCAATGGTTAGAGTTAACAACTACGATGTTATGAATATATAAAATATTACGATATTATAATGCATAAATCATCAAAAAACACTTTTATATTTTATGAAGTAACTGCACGTGCTTTCATCCTTAACAGTTTACAGGAAACACAATAGTTTATGGCCTCGTTGAATAACGCTTCCTTGTATGCGCGCTAGCAAATTTATTTGATATTTGTGTCATCGAGGTAATGATTAAATCCCATAAAGGTGTAAGAAGAAATAGGTGCGCCAGGGGTAACATGTGAAAGGTTATTAGGACTGGATACTGCGCTTCACAAAACAAATCTTCTAATACACAAAAAGCTTTATGAAAGCTACGTTCAGGGGTTTCGTTTGGTATACGACATACATGCCCAAATTACCGGAGTCTTCTATGTCTGATGACATCTGAACTTTTTGGTATATTCGGCAGTAATTTCATTTAATATTTATTGAATGGTGGTTGAAACATATTACAGAGCAAACAAATCAAAACAAGTCATTAGTCAAAATGAAGTCATGTTTGCAATTCACGAAGGTGGTAATTGTGTGTAATGGCATAATAAAACGGAAAACAACATGTTTGGAAAGGAATAAATATGAAATTGTAAACTTACAAATAATAATGTTCGTGGGCAGAGTCCGTTCGTGTTTTGGGCCGGTTGACATGTACGACCCCACAAAGACACATACTACAAGTGTAATATATTATGTAACCCTGGCGGAATTGTTTCGTGCAAGCTGTTGCACAGGCTATTGTTATGTCTGTCGCCAGACGCGGGTAGGGTATAGCTGGAGCCACACCCAGTCGCAGTTTGCTAGGGATCCTGGACGTGTCCACAAAGCTATACGTACAGTTCTGTTGGCTCCGTATTACATGTACCAATATACACGGCCTGGTGAGTTATTTTGTTGATGTTTATATGTTAATTATATATAATAGTTAAATTGTTTCTTGTTGCCCCATTACCCGTCACTTCGGGCCTGCCAGCTATAGTAGGACGTGTGTAGGAGTGTTGTGTCGTATAATGTTAAATTGTGTTTACAGACGACTTACATATTTAGCATGCATTTTAACTAATTATTGTGATGTATAGGTATGTCGTGTGCATACGTTTGACTTTACATAATGTGATAGTTACTAGTTAAAATAAGTACTTAGCTAAAACAAGTTTCTCCGACTCATAGTCTGTACAAGTTTAGACAAGTATCTATAGGGTGACTGGTTATTACATGAGTTTTAACACGTATATTATTAGAACAGCCGAAGCAACTTAGTAATGTAGCGTTGGTTGCTTGACTACAGTGTTGCGATGTTCTATATTTGCAACTAGCAGGCTGTCTCTCTTGTCTCTCTGCCCCTATGTCTGTCTCTGTGTGTCTGTTTTTCTCCCCCTCTCCCCTTCTCCCCTTCTCCAACTCTCCTTCTCTCCCCGAATCTCTCTATCCCCCTCCACCCTCTGTTTTTGTCTGTTAGCATGTTAGTGTATAAGTCTGTTAGACAGTACGTCAGTCCGTCTGCTGGCCGGCCTGCCTGCCGGACTGCTTTCTAGTTTTTTGCTTGTATATGTTTCTCTGACTGTCTGCCTCTATGTCTCTCTGTTTGTCTGCCTGTCTGTCTTGTCTGTATGCCTGCGTGTCGGTATGCCCGCCTGTCTGTCTGCATGTATGTTGCCTGCCTGCTGGTTGTATATTTATCTGCCTATCTCTTCCTCATGCAGTTTTTGCCGTCGTCTGTGCCTCGATATTCCTCTTTGTATCTCTTCTTTCTCCTGTTTGCCTATGTACCTGGATGCATTTCTGTCTGTCTGTCCGCCTGACTGCTGGCTGTATGTTTATCTGCCAGTATCTGCCTCAGTCTCTGCCTCTCTGTATGTTCTCTCTCCCTCCTGTCTTCCTGCCAGCGTGCCTGCCTGACTGCCCACCTGCCTGCTGACTGTATGTTTGCCTTCCTATATCTGCCTCTGCCTCTGCCGGTGACACTGTCTATGTCTCTGTTCCTGGCTCTGTCTCTCTCTATATATATATAGTTGCCTCTGCCACTGTGTCTCTGTCTGCTGTCTGTCTCTCTTTCTCTCTCGCTCTCTCTTTCTCACTAGCTCTCTTGCACTCTCCCCCTCCTCTCTCACTTGCTCTCGCTATCTCGCTCATATGATCTCTCACACTTCCTCGCTCTCTTACTCCATCCCGCTCTTTCCCAGATATATTACTAGGGGACTGACCTCCATTCTAGAGCCAACAAAGTTAATTTATAAAAATATAATGATTGGCTTAAAATGAGGTTGTGTCACGAAGATGCACCATTTCAAGTGTTTTGTAAATCAAATTGACTTTCACCCTCCTCCCCATGTGATTATTGCCACTTCCTTTTGGTCACTAAATGGTGCGTTTATAACTTAAATAATAAACTATACATTACTTTTAAAGTTTTGTTGATAAATTACAACCAAATGCCTTACAATATAATTTTAGGAGTAGAGAAAAAATATAGATGATAGAATGTATCGAACAAATTGCCCTACTAGAAATGTCTATTTAACACAGTTATGGACGATCTCATAATGTAATTTTAAATTGGTTAATGCATATCAATACATAATATTAGTGTCACAAATTCTATCCATTGTTGCCTGTGTGTACACCAAATGTCATACAATTATACTAGTCTTAATTAATGTTCCCGTTTGCAATAGTGTGCTCTTCTCTACGCATTAACATATCCACCAAGAATAACATTAAACAATGGATGCTACAATTTTTTAAATTAAGACTCAGAATTACCACATAAACGGCAGAAGCAAGAAAAAAGAATGATGCTGCAATTGCTTTTTGAGTTTTGTTCTGATGGAGTGTTGACAATGTGCGTTGGTGTAGGTCCGTGTCTGTCTGCGTGTCTGCGTATCTGTCTGTCTGTTTGTCCATCTGTTTGTATGTCTCTCACTCCCTCCCTCCCCCCTATCTCTCTCTGAGTTTGTCTGTCTGTCTATATGTCTCTTCTCCCCCCCTCTCCATGCGTGACTATCTAATGCTATTGTTATGGCAGAAACACTGCAAATTTACAGGCTGCATTAAATGCTGCATGTGATTATTGTCAAACATGGCACCTATCTGTTAATACTAGTAAAACAAAGGTTATTATCTTCTCTCGTGGAAAGGTCAGTTCACACCCAGAATTCTTGTTTGGACAAAACAAATTAGAAATAACTTATAGCTACATGTAATTGGGAACCACTCTAAACTATAATGGACGGTTTAACAAAGCCATAACCAAAAAAGTTAACCAAGTTAGGCGTGCAATATTCAACCTCACAACTAAAGCAAGGGAGCAAGATTTACCGATAAACATACAGTGTGAAGGGTTTGCCCAGCTTGTAATGCCAATTCTGCTATATAGTAGTGAAATGTGGGGTTTTCAAAATGTAGAGCCAATTGAGATATACCATAGAATATTTTTGAAACGTCTACTAAAAACAGGAACATTGCATATTGTATGGTATATGGATAAGTTGGCAGACAAAGTGTGACAACAATTATAGAAAAGAGAATGATAAACTTTTGGGTACACTTAATTGGTGGCAAACAAAGCAAGCTATCTAATATTATGTTTAGACTGATGAAAAGTACACGACACAGGTAATTTTAAATCAAAATGAATTTTAAAAATCAAGAGTATCATTGATGGATTCGGACTATCTAAAATGTGGCATGATCATGGAAATGCAAATATAAGTGTTTAAGCATACCCTAGAACTTAAAATGAAAGACATCAACAGACAAACATGGCACAATGAAATTCATATAAATAGGTTGTGTTGAAAATACAAAATATTTAAATAGAAAAAGTAGGGCTCCAGAAGTATTTAATCTACTTGAGCTAATCCGACAAAATCAATTGATGTAAATTTCGTTGTGGAAATCACAAATTACATATATGTTCAGAGGCTCTGTGGTTTAGGCAACAATATAGACCAAGGTAATAAATATCATTATGTACTTGTATGTCCATCATTAGTAGCAGAACGATTAAAATACATAAAGAAATACTTAAGAATGAAACCTAATACTTTGAAAATAAACCAGTTATTTAATGTACATAATGTGAAACAGTTGACAGATCTTTCCAGATTAATTAATGTAATTATAACAAATTCCCTGTCGAAACTGTGAATTGCGTAGAAGAAACATTGAGGCTTACAGTTAATTTACTAGTCATATAATTACATGTAAATGAGTTCAAATTGTGCAATACATGTATAATACGTGGCTCATTTGATTTTACATTATTTGGTTTGCACTACGGATTATACAATTATCGAAAACACTTAATACGGTAAGGTCACTGAATATTTTATGCATTGTGTGTTGTCTACATTTTACATACTCTAAATTTGATTACTATAATAGAAGTCTAGATGTTCTTAAAAATACAATATGTTCTATTAAAATGTACTTTAGAGAGAACAATTCTCTCATGCTCCGGGAAAGGAAACTAATTGTCATTCTCCCTCTGCGTATGTTTCCCACCATCTCCTTCTCACCGCCTTCCTCTCCCGTCCCCTCCACTCCCTTTCCGTCTCTCTCCCTACTCTACCACGTCATAATAATATTTATAGAGCGCAATATCCATAATATGCTCAAAGCGCTGTATAACAAAATCCAATCAAGCGATTCAATGTATACTTATAAAAACTGCAAAAAAAAGAAACTTAAGATAAAATGTAGAACAAACTAAGTTAGTTATAGTAAAACTATGAATTATATAAATAAATAAAATTTGATAAATTATAAATTAGACCTGTTATTACTGTACTTACACATTTGCATACCTATACATACATATCCACACACATGCACGCACGCACACATACATAAATAAATACTGATACATGCACTCAAAATAACAGATCTATATGTATAAACATAATATATGCCGTAATGTCCTCAAATGAAATGAAATTTGTTTCCTTATCTACCCCGTCGCTTTCCCTGTTTCCTTTCCCTGTCTGTCCCATTCTCCGTCCCTCGTTCCCTCCTCTATTTCTCTCCGTCCTTCTCGCCATCCCTCCGTCCGTCCGTCCGTCCCTCTCTCTCTCTCTCTCTCTCTCTCTCTCTCTCTCTCTCGTAATTGGGTACGGTCATGGATCATTGCACATTTAACTAACGAATGACAGGCTATTCCTATATACAGGCCAACTGTGCTTCGATCGTCCACAAACAATGTCATGGTGCAATACCTCAGAGACAATGCATTCATTCAACTACCAGTGATCATTCTAGGCATCACGTGCGAGCCCAACAATGGTACCTTCTTAATCACATGCCAAGTGATTTGACTGTGAATTTAATAAGATTTCCTGTGTCGAGTTCCACCTGACAGTTGTCGTGTGACTGAGAAGCATAAAACGACCATTAGGAACACAGTGGTTGAAATATAGGTGACACGACGGGTTTCAGTACAACACCGATTTAACTGGTGGATGGTTGACTTGCGTGGGTGTAGCTAACACGTATGTAACAAACAATATTCGCTTGACGCTCGATGTGGTACTTCGTGTAATCTCAACTGTGCAACAGAGTATAGGATATGACAACAAATGCCGAAAAAGACAGCGTGAAGGGGTAGCCATTCAAAGATGGCTGTAACAGCGCCACCTGAAGGAAGGTAGGGACTTTGGATGTTTAGAAAATCAAATAGTCGTAGACTGTTCTATAAATGGCCTTTGGGTACAGCAAGGAAATTCGTTATTGTTGACTAGTCTATTCACGGCGGCAGGCACGCGCGAGCAAGAAAAGAACATGGTTACTGTCTTTAAACATTACTTTTGTATCGGATCGTAATGTAGACACATACTTATATAGACATACACTTACACACGGACTGGCGTGATGTGTTCATAGGACATCGATCTTGCCAATCACAATGCAAATACACATACGCTTGTGCTTGGCCGATTATAGTTAGATTATTTAGCAATGATCAAAGTACTAGAAATAAATGTATCGTCACTTAAAACACTCAAAATAAATGCACTAGTTGAAACATTTATTAATGCAACGCACCGCGGCAGAATAAATATGAGTTCTCAAATCATCTCTCCTCGTTTTTAGTTCACCATTAATACCGCACTGTGTATTATACTTGAGCCGCTGTTGGTATAATACAGACAATAAATATGATTTGACTTTTGGATTTGACTTTTGTTTCCCCACTGTGTGCGCCATCTTGGATTCGCCCCTATCGTCATCAACTATAACTATCCATGAACTTGCATACATCAGAATACATATAATAGATTAGTAATATTATTTACGCCGCGTATACATACGTTTACTGCATCATATCATGTAACATAACATATGAGCAAAGTTTCAATACCATTCTAACGAATAAATAACTTCACTAGGTGTAGATATCCAAGATTAAGTAAAGTTGAAGTTCACACCACAATTTTCGCCTGGCTGTGTCTGGCAGGGTATAAAAGCAGGTAAATTTCCTATGTTAATTGCAGCTTGATGTGCTCAATATATAGGGTTATATCACGTGGCATGGATGACCACACCGGCTATGGGAACGCCGGAATGGCTTGGGATCCGATATAAACCCTCCCCTGCAGAGTACTACCACACGGGGTGGGTCAACTGTGAGAGATCAGGACTGTGACACTACTCTCCAGAGTAGGGTTGTTAGGAGCTCCCGATGAGATGTCCCGAGCCGATCATTGGTGCAGTTAGCTCTGTATCATAGGCAGTACTGGCTCCAGTGTCTCCCACTTCCTGATTCTCTCTTTTTGTCCTGCAAAAAATGAACTTCAATGTTGCTGGGCCATTTTCAAAAGCTGAAAGGTAATGTGAATAATTATTACTGCCTCTGCCTCTTACATGCCAGCTCTCGCTTTTGACATCTGCTCGGACTGTGCGCATGCGTTTGGCACAATCCAAGATATGAGTGGGGCAGTGTATTCAGTTTTCATAGGGTGGTTTTGCTATAACTTATCTATTTTGTGACAAAACGACCGCACTGGTGAAGCCTCATCCACAGAATGTGGGATACTGTTTCATACATCTGTGCGTCTGTGCATAAAAATGAGATATTTCTAATATTTAAACGGCATCTTTCTTTAAATATTTTTAGGTGGTGCCCTCTCGTACGTGCTTCGTTATCCCTGAATGTAACAAAATTGTATGAGATTGCTGGATCATATTTCCCTGTTAGTATCTTATACATTTCAATCATATCTCCTCTTAGGCGACGATATGATAGAGTTGATAATTTCAGTCTCTGTAAATGTTCTTTGTATTCAAGGTCTTTGAAACCATGAATTAATTTGGTTGTTCTTCGCTGACGATTTTCAAGAGCTGTAATATGTTTCATTAACAAAGGACTCCATACCTGATTAGCGTATTCAGTATGTGGAAGGACGAGACTTAAAGAGTTGTACAAAAACTCTTTTCATCCATGTGATCGAAAGTACGTCAATTATATCCCCATCATCGAATTGGCTTCATTAATGTTTTCTGACATATATGCCTCAAAATTAAGCGATAAATCGAAAATGACTCCAATATCTTTCACCTTGTCTGTACTTGTAAGTGTTGTCTGGTTGCTTCCCAGTGAATTGCCTTTATTCCTTGTGGATGATGATCCAATTCTCATATGGCTACATTTATCTGGATGGAATTACAAAAGTCATGTATCTGTCCAGCGTTCGGCAGAAATAAGATCTTGTTGCAGTTTTGTGCAGTCCTCTTCGGGAAAAATAGGATTGAACAGCTTCATATCATCTGCAAACAAGAAAATATTAGAGCTCTTTATAACATCAGGTAAATCATTTGTAAATACAACAAAATGAAGGGGCCAATCACCGATTCTTGTGGTATTCCACTGATTACCGCCTTGTGACTGAATGCTGTTAGAGTATTGTGTTGTAAATGCAAACATACTATGACATTTGTTTGTTTTAAAACTGTTGAACTGTGTTATTTATGACAATAGTGTGTCAGTGTTGTGTGTGGCAGGTTCGATACCTGCTGGTGTTTGGTATCCATACACTACTGGTTGTGCACACACACTTATTCCATTCAGTATCTTCACCCGTTTACAATAAGTCCACCTAAAGTAAGTTAATTCCACTTAAACAACTATTGGAAATAGCACAGCAAATAAGCATGCCACATACAACATGGCAATGGCAGCTAGATATGAAGAAACTTCATAAGGTTAAGCAATGACTGAGTCGTGGAAACAAGGGTGGAAGACAAACAACCCAAGTGGGAAGGATGAAACTGTAGGAATTTGTAGTTTTAAATTCACAGAGAAAACCCATTAACAAGGGAGTATTTCAAACTTCACTCCCCAACATCACCCATTTCTATATATATCATAGCACACCAACATGTGATGCAAATGTTGCCTATGTGCTATGCAGTAAAAAGATGGCTGGAGGAAAGGAGCCAACTAGCATGGTTTCTACAGAAAGACCACATGTTAATGTTCGACAACTACAACTGTACTCTAGTATACTGTTGAAACATATATTTTCTGAGGGTGTTTGCCAAGGATGGGTGCTGCTGTAATGCAATAGTCAATTTTGTAAATTTTAAATGTAGTGTTTGCAAAACTTTGGATAATACCACTGTTTTTACCAGGTACTTTTGTTGGTTGTGCAATTTTAACTGACATGCTTCATACAGTATACTGTAGACGTTAATCACTAATGTATTTTTCTGGATTTTGACAGAAATTAATCGTGCATATAGCAAATGTAAACAAACGACTGGGTTTTGTATGGGCACGACAGAGTTTATTGAATTGGTCAATTTTATGCTCCCAGAGGGATACTCAATGTTCTGTAACATATAATGTTACAACTGGATAGTAATCGTGTATCTATCAACAATAACAAAGTAACAGCAATACATAAGCAATCCCAACACATTCACGTCACCTTCTGCACTATGTAATTATACACCTATTATTATAGGACAATGTTCGCATGTATGTTAAACCGTTTATAGACATAGTAATACACCGGCAACGGAATTACAGCCTCCCGTTGTAGGACATGATACAGACAGTACACACACGTCTAGTATTACACACAATGGATTGATATAATACACACCAGTGAATTCGAGATGAAATCAACTGCACGGACGCAGCGTGCCAAATGCAACCAAACCGCAACTCTGTAATTAGACAATCGGCGTCGTATTATTACATTACCTAACATCTGCCTATGCAGTTGCATTAGTTATATTACAATACCGAACTACCCAGTATATAAAACCGCCACGCCCTTATAGTCCCCGTCTAAAGTGGAAACATAACGTTTCATAAATTTAATGTTACGTATCTTTTTAATGTATCATATAATAATAATCCAATACAATAATTAATCCGCCACTACATATAACGCATACATATAACAAGACTAACTTACCAGGCCGTAGGTATGAACGAATCACTACTGGACCCAGAGACTCTACAAGTGTGTGTGTGTGTGTGTGTGTGTGTGTGTGTGTGTGTGTGTGTGTGTGTGTGTGTGTGTGTGTGTGTGTGTGTGTGTGTGTGTGTGTGTGTGTGTCTGTCACTGGCCCAGGGCAAACTGCGCTTGATAACGTAGCTGACCGGTCTAGCTCGACTAGCAGGGTGTGGTCTCTAGCCCCTAGTGGCCTATGGTGAATTAACATTGACTTAAGTGCTACAGGGTTACACAAGGTATATTATGTCCTGGTGTTATGGTTCTAGATTATTAGGTTTCCACGGTACTGTATCATATGGATACTTGCCATGACAAGATAACATTTTTGTAACAATTTTATTGACACATCTATGACCATGTACACACATGCTGAATACTACTACGCAATGGTAATCGGCATGACAACAATATTTTCAGACAAACATGTATATTAAAACAGGCAATGCTCTTTTACTTTATCCCATGATCAGAGGTAATGAGCGACCAGTCTTTTTGTTTTTACTTATCTGGATTTAAGTACAAATCGGCTTGTTCTTTGCTTAACTAACGTAATGCCAGTTCTTGATGTGTTTATCAAAAAGGTGTATTATATTCAACAATACGTGGTTAGTAACGTCTGTACTGTTATTGCCACCTTTTTAAATAAGTTTCAAGAGACTGAATGAATGTCAAATATTTCAAAGAAATTCAAGTTAGGGAATAACAAAATAATGTTCTTCTTGTGTTTCTTTATATAAAAATAAATAATACACAAGTTATTATTGATAGTATACATACTTGAACCGTGTGAACTTCGCTTATTACTACCAATATGGACAAACACCCAACATTACCCAATGTGGATCTACACACCATAAACTGTGTTCATCTTGGAACCAATGAGCATCCAGTTTTTACCAGGTCAGACATCCACAGCTAGACGAGCATGTCAATAAATCTTTAAATAAACCTAACGTTTTTTACCACGCGCTTTTGACATTTTCATTATAACATTCTGGCATCTAAAATATAAGGCAACGATGTTGTATTTTGAACATAGATATCATTAAATCATCTGTTTTTGTGTGGAAAATATTCAATAAGTATTTTGCATAATTGGCATTTGCGCTCAATAAATACTTTGTATCAGAACATCACTTCTGTTGGCATGATCTAGTGGTCTGATTGCACACAATTACCTTCACTCCATCATATTAACATTGCTTTGTGAATCTGCCCTTCAACATTCAACTCAAGGACATTTTACTGGTAGAAAATGTGTACAAATAAAGTAAAATTACAAAGAATTCATATCTACAGGCTATCCTGTTTCGCATAGACCTAATATACACATTTCGTATCACTGTAGCTACACAAAAGTTTACAGTGTCTAGATTCTGTTGGCTACATTGAAAATACATTGTTTGTTTTCCTTTATTTGACTTGGCTCCGCTGCCTAAGTCAATATCCACCCTTCATCATTTCCTATTACAGCATCAGACCCAGCAGAGCCAATTAACCAACCAATACTCTAACATCTCCCCTCCTGCTTCATCAACCTTCAGGAAATTGTCTTTGGCACTTTTCACGATTTCCGATACTTCTATAATTTCATCAGTGATATAATAGATTGTTTGTAATGCACATTTTCCAGCCAGATGACAACAAAACTGTACCTTTGTTTCAAATCAAGTATCAACCAGCCGAGATTTTAATTGGTTACATTTATGTTAATAAAAGTAATAAAGCTGACAAAAGGATACATTTTGTTTAATTAAGAAAGAACTGTCTGCAACACTGTCCCCAAAACGTAAAGAAACAAGAACAATTCAGAGATATATACAATGTAGGAGTTTGAGTTTGTTGGTTCTGTATAGCCCAAAGATACACTGTAGCAACTGGACGGCCACAGCAATGAGGGATGTCAGGGTGCCACATGTAGAGCAACTTACGTCGAGCAGGGCACGACACTGACACCCCCGACAGCGTCCGCGGTGAGGTCAACGGGTCCCTTGCCCTGGATATACAGGTTGCTGACACAACCCTCCAGCATCTTCTCTTGCTGGTCAAATGTCATGCCGTTCAGGTTAGGGACGCCACCTAAAGCATAACAACCACTGTCAACACTGGCTGAATGTGGTTCAATTACCCTATCCATCACGCACGTGATCTGTTGCCTAGCAAAACCTCCGTCAAGTCATCAGAAGACATATGGTGGGTTCGGACATTCTATCGAATGTTTTGTTGAAATTCTGGTCACAAAAGTGTTTCTTTAAGGCCAAAACATAAGGCGAAGTTTTTAAAGTGACAACTGTATGCTGTGAGATGTCATGCAGCAATAGTAATGTAATTCACATATATATATAACCATTAACAACATTGTTGACACAAAGTAAAGCTTGACAGGGGTCACACGCAAAATTTAAAAATCAGTATGTGTAAATGTTGGGAATCTTGCATCACCATTTTCTAACTGGGGTCTTCAGTTGCAACAAAATATTCGATAGAATGTCTTCAGTTGCCACCATTTTGGAGTCTTCAGAAAGTTGCCACCATTTTGCACATAACAGATATTCAAACCTATTTTTTTATTATTAAAATAAGTGATACATCACTGGAATCGAAATAAGGGAAAACAGAATAAATGATGAGAAGTAATAATACTGACAATAGCCTAATCATTTTGTTTACTTATATGCATAATCAGTCAACTGCCTAAGAAGTTTTCTTTATTCACTGAGAAGTGACCTATCCATCACGTGACCTGGTGCCTAGCAAAACTTCCTTATACATACTGCTTAAACATACATCCACACAAGGCATCTGACTAGGATAATTGCAGACCTGCAAACTAAATACATACCTGTGTGTTGCGCTGGACAGTTACACCTATATTCTGTGCTGCTCACTTCAATACACTGTCCATCAATAGTGCAGGGTCGCTCGGCACAGGGCGTCACATCACCACTGTCGACATTGTTACTGCTGGCAATCACGTCATCCACCAGGTCAAGGGTGTGACCCTTCAGAATCACCTACAGCAAGACAACTCTCATGGCAAGGAAATGTTTACAGCAGTTCCTCGTGACAAATTAATGTTTACAGTACACCTCTCACAGCAATGCACTGTTTAAATCACCTCTTGTGGTAATGTTTACAGCACACCCATCATGGCAATATAATGTTTACAGCATATCCCTCATGGTAATGTAATGTTTACAACACAACCTCCATGGTAATGTAATGTTTACATCACCCATTTGTGGCAATGTAATATTTACAGCACACCCATTATTGCAATGTAATGTTTACAGGACACCATACATGATAATGTCATGTTTGCAGCACACCACAACCCTCTGTAGCAATGTAAGGTTTATAAAAATGATAACTATCTACCAACAATCAATCTGTTAATATTAGATTGTACAGTGTTAACATGTTGATGTGGCTATCAATCTGCAACTACAGCAGTGTTACATGTATGGACGGAACATAGCTCTGTCTACCTACCTCTCCAATACAGCCATTGAAGCCTATCCACCCCAGGGGCAACCCTCACATTAGGGTCAACACCCCCAAGTTCCAAGGGTCTCTTCAGATTTAGCCCAATAGTTCGGCCATGGGACGAACCTGCAAAGAGGAATAATCAAAAGGCTTTATAACTTACTGTTTCTGTTCTCCCTCTATTTTTTGGCTTGACTTTAGTTGCACAATATTCCTGTTATAAAGGTCAGTGGTAACAAACTAGAGATATTATATATCACTATTAGATATGAGTTACTACAAGTTGCAAAATTGTAATGCAAGATACAGTTTGACTGTGAGCTACAATTTTTGACTGACGGGTACCGGGTAATACATTAATTTACACCTACATTGCTATTATCTCTCTCTCTACATCTAATGTGAAATTTTATTTACAAATATTCATCTGTCTATATCATTACCATGCATACTTAATGTACTAAACAATGTCTAAGACAGTATAAATTATCTCAAAACTGGGTCTGCATGATCTAAAACTAAAGCAGCATTCAAGTTATCTAAAACTGTATCGGAATTATAGAAAATTGTATTTGAGTTATATTTATATATATATATATTCATCCTCGCAAGCCAGGGCTGATTGCCATGCAAAACTAGCCCTGGCAGATCTCCTACGCGAAGTGCGGAAGTTAGATGAGTCAAACTAGTAATTGACTTCGCCAGTCGCGACTGCATCACCCGTGAGAACAGCACAAATATCCGCCCCAATTTGATGACAGGTAAACGACTTCTGGGAATCCCAATATTGTGTATTCAAATAATTGCTTCTACTTCCTAAACATCGCATGTAACATAAGCCACAGTTGGTTAAAATGAGTTTTATTATGACCACCTGACCTGCCACCAACCACTGATATAGTGAGCAATTTCAGAGGCTGAGTCTAAATTCAGAGTTTGCAAAGCATTCAGCCAGGGGGTACTGCTGGCTGGCACTGACATAATCAGCAGCAGCAACCCCTGGCAAGCGAGGATGTATATATTTGTGTAAGTTAAATATGACCGAGTTACTTAATAAGTTGCCAACCAATTGTAGGAATGTGTCTGAGCAAATGTGTCATACGTCGGTGAAAGAAATAGTGCTAAGCAACACACACACAGTAGTGGAAGCACACAGAGTAGGCTGGTTTAGCTGATCAGAGGCAAAAGCAGTGGCTGAAGCTGTAAAGCCAGGGTATAAAAGTAGGGTACACAAGCAGGTACATCTAGACCAACAGGTTTGACCATTAAAGCAGTTGTGTGTGGAAATAAAAGATTCATGCAAATGCGACACAAACAAACACACAAATAGGTAGAAGACGCATATAAAGGCCAGTTGTTGACTCCAGCAGTACACCAGGAATAAGGGTAATCAACCACGTGTTGACGAATACAAAAAACATGGATAGATTTTATTTAGAGCAAAACTGGCATTTCAACAAGGATTTATTCTAATCATTTCAAAGAGAGAAAAAACGTATTTCATGTCCACAGTGTAAGATAAAATAGATTACATTTATAACTGTTACAACCAATCATCAACAGCTGTTATTCATGTATGATTAACCGATTTATATGGCTTTATGCTAAAAGATTCAAGGAGAAATTCTGGATGCTGAGAAATAGCATACATTTTCCCTACCTTCTTCTCCTCTACTTCCCCATTTACGACAAGTCTCATATTACTTGAAAACATCAACTAACAAAATAGCTGCCCTGGATATTGTAACTACTGGCATTTCAATTGATGCATAGTAGAAAAAGGAGAAATGTGGCTAATTTAGGAATGTTCTTTCCCTAGGACTGTTCATGAACACAAAAAGTCTCTTCATTTGCAGGTTAATTTGCCACAGCAATCGCTGAAATCACCAGTTCCACCACTCCAACAACATAAGAACTTATGCGGGATGTATTTGTTACTATTCGTCATCTCCAAGAATGCAAGTACAAAGCACAGCAGTAAGAATGTGGACATGTCAACTTGCACGATAAGAACTGGATTCTGGTATAGCAGAGCATGAAAAGTAGTAGAAAGTTGCTTTGCACATAATTTTAAACATTTCTCACATTAATATGTCACCGAGTGTACAAACTGTTTGATTCTTTTAATTAAATATGTCACTTTGTAGAACACTGTAGAAGGTAACATTTTCAAAACATTATTACATCCATTATGTATTTATTTGCAAACATAGCTTTGTACTACTACAACACTGAAATTTTGCTGCCTTTACTGGTTATAAAAAAGTAAAATTGATATATTAACCAAATCCTAATGAAACTTATTGACATTAGTGAACAATCTGCTGACAGAAAAAGCAAACCAACTTTACTTAGACAGACGCATTGTATAAACGTTGAAGAAAGTGCAAATATGACTGCAGTGATGTGGCTGGAATGTTATCAAGCTGAGGCTGTGAAATATCCACAGGATTAGAACGTAGGAAAATATAGAACCCATGTCTCGTCGACTTTACCTGTGCTGTATACAGGACACAAGAAGAAAGAAGCATGAATGTCTTGCCTTTCCTCGTGAGGCAAAACAAAGGTAACCTCATCATCCACAATGATGTAATGATGCAGATGAGGTTTATAGTTTCAGTATTGCACATATCTCTGCTAAAATCATATACGACACATCTCAACAACAAAAAACAATTTAGACTGAGAAACTTACATGGGCAGGTTCTACTTATTCAACCAATTCCAATGATATATTGTGTGACAAAATTATCTAGTTTCTACACACATGGTTTCTTAGTATTTAGTAGCATTTACCCCATAAAACTTCTTTGTTATGGGGTAACGTCTTGTATACCAGTGTTTTTTTATGGAACTATGATCATTTCTGATGTAGACAATTTCTCTCACGACAATACTGGACCTAACACCAGCAATAATGTAAACTAGGGTAAACATGCAAATGTGCCACACAACATCCCCTAGTTATCTACCTACCCTACCCTGGGGTCAGGTTGTAAGTACTCTGATACAAGCAACAACAGGCATTCCCATACACTCAGCTCATCTAGAAACAAACTCTACAGTTTAAACACACACATTATGTAAACTGTGTTAAACTGTATACACACATATAATTACATATACACAATTTTAGATGGATACAAACAGGTGGAGAGGAGTCTTACATGTTGCCTTGCTAGAGCTGAGAACATGAACTTCTCAGTTTTGGTGAAGCTAACGATCTTTAAGCTGGGTTAAAGACCATTTAAGGTGACAGTCACTACATATAAATAGCTGTAACAGTGTCACAATTTACACCATCATAAGCAACCAAAGGGTAAAACATTTAAGTTTCAATTGACAGAAAGTGTTTAAATAGTACAGTTGTTCTATGTCCAAATAATGGGCTACCGGAATTTTTTTTTACCTAAGCATATATTGTATAAATCAAAGCACTTTTTTTGCTCTTTAACATTGTGAAAACTACTCTTCAATCCTGCTGGGGAAAAAACGTTATAGTTGTTTCAGTGAAGGACCCCTTTTCAGTCAAATTTCAATTACTTCCCATGATACGATATAAGCATACATGATCTGTGCCTAGATGCACTGTCAAAGTTCTTTAATCTTGTCATGTCAAAGTTCTTTAAGCCTGTTTAGCAGAAATATTTTATCAAATGTATTATGTTCTGAACTTACATGTGTTTTAATGTGCCAATCTTTTTCAAAACTTCACTTCCTTTAATTAACAGTCTAAGATTCCCACTGGCATATTAAATGATGTTCCTGGTTCACCTTTATATCATGCTATTAATCTGTGGATCCTGGGGTCCTACTAGAGACTGCGGGCCATAACTCTAAGAGGACACTTTCTAGTTGAAGCAGCACTCCAGGCCAGACTCATAGAAGCGGTGCTTCTGAGGAAATCAGGTCAGGGCAGCAACGGTGATCCTGCCGTGGTGCATCACAAGACAACCGTTGAAATGGGTGACGAAGATAGGGGGAATTAACTTTAGTGGATGAAAGTGAGGAAGTTTCCAGTGATGCTGACTCGGAATGTCACGAGGAGTTTGACATTACTTTGGATGAACTTGACTGCGATTTACATGAGTCCACCAAGAGACTGGTGGAGACTGAAGTAGAAGAGCTACGTTGGTACTACGAACAGCTTAGAAATCATGAAATCGGTATTGAGAGTACTGGCGAGTCACTTGCTCTCGTGAAGCTGAAAGACTTCATGGAAGCCATCAAGTGTGAACAAAATAAATATTCAAGGTCGATAAAATTGTGGCTGATATATATAGAATACATCGACACTTTAAAGCTGTCCATTCGTGCAGAGAGGATAGGCAACTGGAATATGAATATAATTGTAGTTAGTCGTATGCTGAACTTATTTGCTGCCACTGGCCATTTCAATTATACCAAAAGTGCTTGCATGTATCTCCAGTGGTTAGAGCTGCCTTCTAGCCACCCCTGGGTTGTATGCACAATTTTCAGAGCATGGGTATGACAAAGTGCGTTGCAGCATTCGTTACTGGGCTGGTTTGTGGACAGATCACACAATTGAGCAAGTAATGATGCAATCTATAAAGAGCCGAGGAGGGTTAACTAGAGGATGAGGGACGGTCAGATAGCTATGGGTGTACAGTATGCATAAAAGTGTGCTGAGGTGCACAAGGCCATGACCGATGTCACTGGACTTGTCCACAGAACCAGTGAGCAGCATGTGGAGCTGGGGAGTGCCCGCTGTAATAGAGATTTTGAGGATTTGAACATAATCTTCAACTGGTTTGCTCAGCATGATCCCTTTGATGTTCATAGGGGGACACCCCTTACAAACACTACACAACTCATGGGAGACCCCCTACAAACACAACACAACTCATGGGACACCCCCTACAAACACAACTCATGGGACACCCCCTACAAAAAACACAACTCATGGGACACCCCCTACAAACACAACACAACTCATGGGACACCCCCTACAAACACAACTCATGGGACACCCCCTACAAACACATCTCATGGGACACTCCCTACAAACACAACTCATGGGACACCCCCTACAAAAACAACACAATTCATGGGACACCCCCTACGAACACAACTTATGGGACACCCCCTACAAACACAACTCATGGGACACCTCATACAAACACAACACAACTCATGGGACACACCCTACAAACACAACAACACTCATGGGACACCCCCTACAAACACATCTCATGGGACACCACCTACAAACACAACTCATGGTACACCCCCTAGAAACATAACACAACTTGTGAAACACCCCCTACAAACACAACACATGGGACACCCATAGAAACACAACATAACTCACGGGACACCCCCTACAAACACAACAGAACTTGTGGGACACCCCCTACAAACATAACACCCCCTACAAACACAACTCGTGGGAAACCCCTAGAAACACAACACAATACGTGGGATACCCTCTACAAACACAACACAACTCGTGGGACAGCTCCTACAAACACAACTAATGGGACACCCCATACAAACTGGCCCAAACAAGCAAGTCAGTATCATAAATTTGCCTGTCCAGGTTCTGCCAGTGCAGTAGGGAAATAGGCAAAATGTGAAATTTTTGCATTTTGGGGGGCCCTGAGGTGCCCTTAGAATAATTCAATAAAATGCAGATTTCTTGTGTATAGTGACACTACCACATGAAATGTCTATGCAAAATCAGAGAAAAAGTTACTGAAGTTTTTGAAAAAATAGGCAAAATGTGAGAAATCATAATTTGTTGGGGCCTAAAAAAAAAAATGGGGGTCACAGGTTCCCTACAAAGAACCAAAGAAGATGGACAAGCTGAAGCCACCACATGAACTCAAAATAACCGGGGTAAACCTTGCAGATTGATGGGAAAGGTGACTGGAGCAGTTTCGCTGGTATTTGGCAGCTGTCAGTGAGGACGAATCCGATGACAGAAAGAAGTTGCCATCTTGCTGACAGTTGCGGGACCGGAGGCACAGGAAGTATTCCGAAATTTTACATACAAAACCTGCCAGACCTGCAGTAGGTAACCAGCCAGCCATCCCAGCAGAAGCTGTGGACCAGTTTAACACTATCGTGCGACAGTTTAAAGAGTTCTGTGTGCAAAATTAAAATGTCATTTATGAGAAGCACGTGTTTCACACACGAGTACAGCTGGTAGGCGACACGATAAACAGCTTCATCACAGACTTGAGGTTAAAATCAGTCATGCGAATTCGTGACCCTACAAGACAGTCTGATATGTGACCAGGTGGTAGTTGGCATCAGAGATTCCAAGGTGAAGGGAAAATGCTGAGGGACCCAGGGCTAACATTGGAGATGTAGGCAAAGCAAGAGAAGCCGCGCAGGCCCAAATGAAAGTGTTGACTGGCTCTGAAAGCAGTAGTGTAAGTGTCAATGTGGTTAGAAAACAGAAACAAATGAATCCCAGGCCAAAACAAGTCCCGAAAGTGGAACAAGCTACAAGAAACACCCAGACACCTAAGGTTAAGAAGAGACAATGTAAACATTGCGGGACAAATCACAAGTTCCGAGAATGTCCGGCATGGGATGCCACTAGAGAAAAATGTGGCGGTACATATCACTATGCTTCAAAGTGTCTGATGCGATCAATGTAAGTTGTGGGTGTAGACAATGACAGCACTGACGATGAAGGCGGTTCCTTTGTGTTGGATCTCCACAGCGACACACAAAAGTGTGAATGGATCGCCTTGTTAACAGTACACTGTATGTAACAGTCTAGTGCCACTGAAAGTGGACAGTGGTACTCAGGTAAACATACTGAGTCTGGGCGACTATGAGGGGCCAACGACTACTGATACGGCAACAACCCAAACTGAAAACGTATAACGAAGAAACCATCAAAACTCTGGGAATGCGTATTGCCACAGTCACTCACATCCATGGAAAGAAACAAAAACAGTTTGTAATTGTTCCCAAAGGAAAACAGTCGCTCATCGGTGCCAACGACAGTGAGCAACTAGGCTTGGTGACTAGAGTATGGCATAAAGAAAGTGTGCACAGTAAAAAAGAGGGGGTGCAAACAAGTGCTGGAATTCGCAAGGCTACAATCAAAGAGGAAGTTCAGAGAGCATTTGGCATGGTCAACTACATGGCCAAGTTTGTGCCGAACTTGACTGTAAAAACAACAGCCCCGAGACAACTGCTACTCGAAAAAAATGACTGGCAGTGGGAAGCAAAGCAGGCAAGAGAATGGCAAGACATAAAAGACTTCTTCACAAAGTAACCATTCCTGAAGTTCTATGATCCGGCTAGTAAAAGCAAAATCTCAAGTGATGCCTCAAAAGATGGACTGGGAGCAGTGCTTCTACAGGAGCATGATGGAAATTGGCTTCCTGTTGCTTTCATCTCGCGCGCCATGACCTCTGCAGAAAAGAACTATGCTCAAATTGAGAAGGAGCTCCTGGGGCTAGTCTTTGCATGTGAAAAGTTCCATGAGTATGTGTATGGTGCCACAGTGATAGGAGAAACCGACCACAAGCCCTTGGGGTTACATTACACAAGAAGAATCTGTGCGATCAAACACCATGCCTACAAAGTACGATGCTGCGATTGAGAAGGTATGACTTGAAGCTCGAGTTCAAACCGGGTAAATACCTGACAGCACCCGACACTCTGTCACGTGCATTTGACAGAAGTGTACAGAAGATTAGCACTGAAGAAGAGGTGAAAGCACATGTCGATATGATCAGACACAACGCACAAGTGAGTGATCCGATGTGGGAAAAGATTGCAACCCACACAAAAGAAGATGATGAGCTACAAGACGTCCTAAACGCAGTGCACTTCTGGTGGGATAGCGACCACGCTCAGTCACTGAAACCGTACTACCACTTCAGAGGTGATATCACTAAAATAGACAGAGTGCTAGTTAAGGGGCCAAAAGTGATCATACCTAGAGCAATACAAGACAGAATGCTGAGGAAGATCCACAGAGGAAATCTAGGCATAGAAAATGCCAAGTCAGAGCAAGGCAAGTAGTGTATTGGCCTAACATCAACAACGACATTGAAAAACATAGGCCGATGCGGTACATGCCAGAAACACAGGTACAAGCAGGCAAAGGAGCCAATGGAACAACACGAAGTACCAGAGAAACCTCGGCTGAAGATCAGAGCAGACTTACTGACACTGTTTGACAAGAACTTCTTGGTAGTTGTTGATTACACTTCAAACTACCCAGAAGTTGGAAGATTTGTCATCAGTGAACACGATAAGTCACATGAAAGCCACCATTGCAAGAAACGGTCTTCCTTGCGTGATTGTGTCAGACAATTGGACCACAGTTCAGCAGCCGATAGTTCCAACAGTTTGCAAAGCAATATTTAACAAGATTTAACAAGATTGCCATCCAGAGAATTAACTCTAGATGGCAGGTGGACAAGGAAGCCCTTTGGCTGATCGAGAGTCCAACCCTTTTATCTACATATATCCAGCCCTTCTGAGGTATGTGTCTATTTTATTTTAAAACATATTCACACTACTATCACCCACACAATAATAAGATAATCTGTTCCATTTACTGTCCTTTGTGAAAATGAGAACTTTCTTATGTCTAATCTACACTGCTCCTTTACTAATGTAACTTCATGTCCTCTAGTCTTTCTATCTTTCTTAACTGAAAAAACATATTTCTATTAATATTTTCATAACCATTCAATATTTTAAACACTTCTATTTGATCTCCTCTCAATCTCCTGGTCTCTAGTGTTGTTAAACCACATTCTTTTAGGCGTTTTGCATAACTAAGATCCCTCAGTTTTGGTATCATTTTAGTCGCTCTCCTCTGTACTCTTTCTAGCATATATATGTCCTTCTTGCGGTATGGCCTCCACGCTTGCATACAATATTCTAAATGAGGCCTGACTATTGTTTTGTACAGCGGTATTATTAGTTCTTTTTCTTTATATGCTATATTTCGCCTAATCAATCCAAGGATTTGATTTCCTTTTGAAGCTGCAATTCCACACTGCTCTGAAACCTTCATGTCAGCACTAATTGTCAGCCCTAAGTCTTTTTCTTTTACAGTAGTACTTAGTACAGTTCCCCCCATTGTATATTCTACATATTCGTTCCCATGTCCTGTGTGAAGGCATTTACATTTCCCAAAACTGAACAACATTTGCCACTTTTCAGACCATTTGATCAACCTGTCAAGATCATCTTGTAAATGCTGTCTATCTCCATCACTTTTAATCCTTCTAAACACTTTTGTATCATCTGCAAATTTCAACACCTTGCTAGCTATATCATCGTCCAAATCGTTTATATATACTAAGAATAATATAGGTCCCAATACTGATCCCTGTGGAACCCCTCTCAAAACTGATTTCTAGTTTGAAGCCTGCCCATCAACAACTACCCGTTGTCTTCTGTCAATCAGCCATTTTTCTATCCAGTTAATTATACCATTTCCTATGCCATGGGCCTTTAGTTTAAGCAGTAATCTTTGATGTGGCACTTTGTCGAAAGCTTTTTGAAAATCTAAGTAGATGATATCTACTGGTGATCCATCATCTATCCACTTAGTGATATCTTCCAAAAAAACAACATATTTGTTAAGCATGACCTCGCTTTTAGAAACCCATGTTGAGATGGGTTTATCAAGTTATGTTTAACAAGGAAATCCACCATGTGATCTTTAATTAGTCTTTCTAATAATTTACAAATATTTGTTAAACTAACTGGTCTATAATTATTTGACTTGTTTCTTGAGCCTTTTTTAAATAACGGTATAATGTTTGCTTCTTTCCATTCTAAAGGAACCACTCCCTCTTCTAATGACAAATTGAAAACTGTTGCAAGCGGTATGCTAATTTGTTCTACAATTTCCAATAGTAGTTTGGGTGGAATACCATTCACTCCAGGTGATTTATTATCCTTCATAGCCCTAATTTTCTTAGCTACCAGTTCTGGGGTTACAATAAACTGTCTTAAATAGTCTGATTCTGCCCCCTTGAACTTAGCCTCTGGTACTGGCAGTGAACTAATGTCTTCTCTGGTAAACACTGAACTAAAATACTCATTCAGGTCTTCTGCCATTATAATATCCTTCTGATATTATATTTCCCGCACTATCTTCTAGAGGACCGACCTTATCCTGAACTTTCTGTTTGCTTCGAACATACACATAAAAACTCTTGCTGTCATGTTTTATATTACAAGCTAATTTATGTTCATAGCTGCTCTTTGAATTTATAATTTCAGCTGTAGCTTGGTTTAGTGCTTCTTTATGTTGTAGCCTTCGTCATTTCCAGTACGTCTATACGACTTCCACATTATTTGTTTATACTTAATTTTTCTAATGGCTTCTTTCGATAAGTGTTTCTTTTTGGGCCGTTTCCCGTGTTTTTTTAAGGGAACAAATTTGACGATGATGCATTCAATTTCACTCTTTAAGATATTCCAACATTCTGTTGCTGTCTTATTCTTCAGTGTGTTATTCCAGTCTATCTTTCCTTGTCCTTATATTTTCGTTTGTGAAAATGTCTTCTTTACTGCTTTTTACTATTCCTTTCTGATTTTACTTTCATGGTAAAAGGTATCTGGTTGTGATCACTATTCCCCAGTGGCTCACATATCCTGACATTGTCAACTAATTCATTCTGTGAGGACAAAACTATGTCTAACACATTCTCTCCCCTGGTTGGTTCTAGCACATGTTGAGAAAGGAAACTATCTTGTACTAAAACTAAAAACTTGTGGTCCTCACTACCCATACTCTGTAGAGATTTCCATTTTATATGCCCACGGTTAAAATCCCCCATAATAACACAGTCCCGTTTGCTCACTTCCCTTATAGCGTTTTGTATTTTTTCATTCTCTTCTATGCTTATGTTTGGACTTCGATAAACTAATCCAATCGTTAACGTTGAGTTTCCTGTAACTATATTACACCAAACAGCTTCTTTGCAATCTGCTTCTCTGTCTAATTTTAATTCATAACCATGGATAGATTCTTTAATAAATAAAATAACTCCACCTCCCTTTCTTCCTATTCCATCTTTCTTAAACATTACATATCCTGTCAGTCCCAATTTGGCATCTGATATATCGGTGGTTGCCCATGATTCGGTTATTCCTATTATGTGAGGGTCAATATCTTCTACCATAATGTTTAGTTCATTTCTTTTGTTTACTATACTCCTTGCATTTAAACAAACACATTTATATCCAGCTTCAGAACAGTTTTCCAGACTGTTCTTTGCTGAATTATTTTTGCTGTCTTTATCTATGCCTCCAGTTTCAGGCTTCTCTGCGAATCCCCCCTGCGAACTTAGTTTAAATAGATATAATATGGTTTCAAGCATGTAACACCTAGCCCCGAGTACCCATAGAGTAATGGAAAGGTGGAAAAGGTTGTACAAATCGTTAAGCGATTGTTGAAGAAAGCTAAAGAGAATGTTGAGGACCTGTATTTGGCATTACTAAACTACAGGGCTTCACCAATGTCAGGAAGTGACCGTTCTCCTGGAGAGATATCAATGCACAGGAAACTGAGAACGAGGCTTCCCAGTGCAGAACACGTCACCATGCACAAGTTGTCAAACATCATATGATCACGGTAGTGGTCAACTCAAACCACTAGAGACTGCTGACATGGTCAGGGTGAGAGGCAGGGCCTCACCCAGAGACCCGTCATTTGGACGGGTCAAATTCAAAAATCACGATTTTGGACGGGGTGAAATTGATTGTGGACGGGTCCACTAGGCTGGCGCTTCCATATCCGTCCATGCCATATTTTTACACTGGACAACCCATCCATGCCATTTTTACGACGTCATTGAAACTGCCGCGAAGCGAGTTATAAAATCTACTGAGATTGGTTTTAAAAATCGACCACCCGGATCGCCTGGCCAACTGCCCGACACACGCCAGAAACCAATTAAGGCCTCGACTTGCTAGGGTAATTGTCACCTAACCGCTAGAGGTGGTTGTTTGAAAAGCAGGCAACACTTGCGTAGACCAAATAATCAGGGCGGGGAGTTTCAATAAGCACTCGTCGATTACGACGAGGCTCGATTGGACAGTTTAGTGAACTGATTGGGTGATGTTACGCAGGCACCAATTGAGTGTATTGCTGTAATTATTAGTGTCTGGGAAGAACCCGCTCTTTCCGTTCCCAAATGATTTCCTAGACGTAATTGTAACCGCATCAAAGGCACCAGCGACCACTAATAGACAACAGTGACTATCACTTTAACTAACTAGCATTACCACATCAGTCGCTGCGGCTGTTGAATCTGGCCAGATCTGGTGCAAAACTATGACAAACCACCGGTCACGCAGTCCTTACATCGTTCAGTCCGCGTTAAATGATACATATTTAATATCATTGGAACGACAACATAACATTCTTTACAATGAATGGTATAACGTTTTTAGAAGTATTCCTTTATTTGACGAACTTGTCGTCCGTGATTTAGTGAAAATGCGCGAAAATGCTCGAAAACCCACATTTGTAATCATATTGGGATCGTATGGTTTTTAATAAACCAAAGACTGAGGAGATGTGTTGGTGTCCAATGGTGCAGGGCTGCCTACCATTACGGATTATCCATATTCATTACGGAAATTCACCTCATATTACGGCATTACGGAAACTGCTGCTGTATTACGGGAATACAAACAGACTACAGAAAATGATACACATTACAGAATTGCTAAATCTATAAATACTGCTGCTTGAGATGCCCTGAAGAAACTGTCTCATTCACTTGTTACAATTTATCAACACATTTAATCCACTACAAGTTCTACAAAGTCAGTACGGTGACGTCAACCAATGCTGTGCCTGTGTACAATGTTACAACATTGACTACCACCAGCCTGCTGATGACCGCCGTGGCATGTGGCACGTGGCAGTGAGCATATTATTATCAGTGTCATTAATGCGCGTCTAGACATTAATAAAATGTATGTACAGATGTAGAATTATATAGTGAACAAAATAAATGAAGATGACGTTAGGTAGAACCATTAAATTACATTAAATAGTTATGGTTTTCTGAAATTTATGGATATAATTATAAAATGTCTTAGAATAATATAAAATGAGTATTATAATTGTTGTAATTGCAATAGAAAACTATCAATTTGTTATTGAAAGGTTTTATTTTAATACAACAATTTAACTTTGTCATTGATTGTTAGTAATAATTATAATGTTCCTGCTGTGTGTTGTAAATTTAAAAGCTCGTTGGATGATTATCGGCTACTCACTGGCGCTGTCTTTCTCATGGTGATGCTCTACAGACGTAAACACTTGGGCATGTCTGGCCATGCAGGCACTTTGACAGCTGTAATTAACACAATGTAACTTATTGGATGTTGCTAAACAAGCATCCGTTTGAAATGCATCTTAACTGCTGATAGGAGTTACAGTCTAGCACACAATAATTAAGTTGAAACAAAGTATATCTACTTTTGATGATTAAATGAGCAACTTCCTGGATTCCCAGGCACCATGAACAGGCTGGGCTTGTCACTGTATCTACTTCAGAGAAAGGTTTGATTGGCAACCTTGTGGATCAGGGAGCGGGGCGGGGTGCGACGGAGGGTCATTATGGAAATTGTTTTTGTCAGATAGGCAGCCCTGACTGTTGATGTTAAACAAATTTTAATTGTATATAAAAATTGGCATTCCAAATTAAATATGTTTGCTAATTTGTTATAGTTTTGTTAGTAATTTTGAAAATTGTGGCAATTAAATGTGTTCTAATGAAACAACTTATATGTGCTATATTGTAAGTGGCATTAAAATGTGAATCACATGCTTTGAAAAAAAATATACATACAAATTAGGAATTCTCATTCAATACATTTGATCACGCTTCGGATCGAATGCCCGACCGCACTTTGTAGCATGTTTGAAAAAATTTGGACTGGCAATAATTTGATCCTGGGTGACGCTCTGGTGAGAGGAGATGGTGTGTGGGGCGAGAAGGTACAAATAATAACTCAGGTAGCATCCAACTCATACGTGGTGGAGCTCGAGAGAGAGGTAGACGTGATGTCTGAGAAGAAACAGACAACATCTGCTTAAGACGCAGGAACAATTCATGCCAGCACACAAGGACGACGACAGAGAGGTAGTGGTTAGTGAAGACCAGTCATCGGGCGGAGCCAGATGCACAGTCGCAGCAAAGCAGCCAGCAGTGACCAGCAGGTGATAAAAGTGCTGAATCGTTTTGTACACGACTGATGAGTGATGACAATGGGTAGAATAATCCCATAAAGTTTGACATTAGTCCAAACAAAGGGCAGTCTACCCCTAGTTTCTTATCATAGCTACTAGTCAGATATTTGCATATAAAGTCTCAAGATACTAGTCAATTATAGTCAATGTGGGCATTATCCTGCATTTAACTGAATGATCAATGTTTTTACGAACTGAACGAGTGAAGATTTACGAACTGAAAGAGAGATGGCATAAGAACTGTACAAAGCTACCTTGTGCATTATAATTATAATGTACTTTATTAAAAAAAGTGAAGATGTAATGATACTACTCACTACTACACTAGTATGTCGTAAAAGCAGTGTTTACGGTACAGCCGGTACATAAAAGCACTGTAAATAAAGGCACTCGGGAATGAGGCAAATCACCGAGCACATGTTTGTTATGATACAACACAGAGCCACATCTTTCAAGTTTCAGCACTGTTTAACTTTATATGCACAGGCCACCACTGTAAATAATTAATTTATGTAAACACAAATTTCCGCTTTTTAAATGACACATGTCATATCTCCGTCAGTTTGGCATGTATGAATGAAGCTGAAATCGTGTATGTAATCTAGCGGGTCCACTGGGGGAGGTTCGTAGATTTAGATTTTTAAAATTTATCAAGGATGGGCATCCTGAGGGTAACAATTTATAAATGACACTTGCCATCTACAGTTAATTCTCAGGGTGACAATCTTGTTAAATGTTGTTAAAATATAGTTGATGTACTTGCTTGAAGCATTGATGTTTCCTCGTGAAAAAGCGGACAGTTGCAACAATTTGCAGACATTTCTGTCGCTGTCAAACTGGACGCCATTACACGGCGCTGGTTGAACACGTGGATACATACTCGTTGCTCATTGGTCGGAAAATGTCCCGTAATAACTCCCGTTGCTTAACCCACCTGCCACCTGGCGAGTCAAAATGTGTCCTCCGTCCACACGTCAACAAACTTCACATGTCGCTCGATAGCTACAACGTGGAAGGGACACGATAGATTCAACCATGGTAAGAAACGTCGTGTTCAGATAACCTCCATAGTCTTAATATATTGGTACTCATCGGAACCGATAAATTGTTTAATCCCATGTTCTAAGCAGACTGCAGATGAGCGATAACATGTGATGTTATGTTGTTGTTACACTAGTCTACACTACACTACAGATACACTCATACAGTACTCGGTCAGTAGCATCTGAAGTTGAACTGTCACTGTGCCCAGCAAACGATGAATGGACTTCGTTCTTCTATGCAAGAAACGGCCGACCATTTTAATTTTTGGCCGGTTGGAGTATTGACGTACGGTTAGCATTTGTGTAGAATTCGGGCCCATCTCGATTTCGCCGTTATAACTATAATGTTACATACAAATGTCAAATTAAAACAAATACAATACAGTAACTCAAGACAAGTTGAATACATACATAAGTATGTACGTACGGGTAATCTTTTGTGGGCTAGTAACCTGTTAGCTGTTCTACATTGTTGTTTGTGCTCATATGTGGGAATTGGTCATGTTACACAAACATGTAGGCACGCCACAATATATCTAGTAACTTTTTGAAAATATTTTGAGTGGTTGCTCATATGACATGTTCTGGGAGGTTGTTCCATCT
Source organism: Escarpia spicata (assembly GCA_963995525.1). Lineage (NCBI taxonomy): Eukaryota > Metazoa > Annelida > Polychaeta > Sabellida > Siboglinidae > Escarpia > Escarpia spicata. The sequence goes on along the minus strand of OZ023211.1, from coordinate 43,597,821 downwards.
ATTCACTGGCCTGTGTCTGAAATGGTTTCTGCACTGCCTTGTCAATACTTATTGTTTTTTAGCTTCAAACTGTCCCCTGGTCACCACTGTGCTATTGTCCAGTTCAAGCGGAATTTTATTGACTGCATGTATATCGTGAAGATATTTGTGCGTTTCTATGATGTCACCTCTTGCTCTGCAGTGATACAAGCTGGGTAGATTTAGTGCCCTGAGCCAATCACAATATTCCAGGTATTTCAGGTCTGGGACAAGTTTTGTGGATCTTCTTTGTACATTTTCAAGCATTTGTTGGTCTCTCTTGAGTGTAGGGGCCCGGGCAACATTTCTATATTCCAGAATAGCTCTGACGAGACTTGTACAGGCTTTTTGCGATTGGTCCGTCCAGATAGGTAAACGACCTTTTGATAATACCAACCATTTTGTTGGCCTTGTTTGTTACTGACTCCACCTGTTGTTCAAATTTCAGTTCGTTGTTGACATGCACTCCCAAGTCTTTCTCACTTGTCGTTTCCGCCAGGGTGGTATCTGTTCCACTACTGGCTATAACATTTACCTTAAAATTATCTATAAATTCTAATGGCTTACCCAGTCACTCACTCGATGGCAATGCATTCAAATTCAATCAAAAATTCCACATCATTGCAGAGCTACCAAGTCTCATGCATTTGGTGTGAGTCTCATCCATTTAACGTCCATCTCACGCAATGTGTAAATGTCATGCGTCTTTGCCATTTCAAAGAAATATTACAAATACAAACAGGCATATTTTCATGCACATGTTGATATATTTATTGACATGCGGATAGCGTAAAGCTTCCACAGGTTAATTCTTATCATTGTCAGTGACGTGTATAAAATGTTGTTTTCCGTTTTTATTATAACTAATAGTGCTGCCTCCTAATATCTTGTTGAGAAACATCAGTGCTGCCACCTGGTGTCCAGTTTGTGAACTGAACCTCACGCATATTTCCCAGCTCAAATTGGCAGTTCTGCATTGATCATGTCTTTCAGGCATAATGTCATAACAGAAAAATTGCATCTTAAAACACGTTTGAGGCCCAAATAGAGCTCTGATTTACACCAGTCTGTGGCCGTATGTTACCATGCAGCACACTTGACATAAGCGATGTAACACTGCATGTTGATGCACTGTTAAATATATCGCTAAGGTGCAATATATTTTATTATGTTGTATGCCTGGAATGCTGTGTACTGATGAAATTAGCAGCCTACGGTTTAAAATTTAGTATAGTTATGACGACAAAGTCAAATGTTGGCTTGAATTCTACACAAGTATTGTATATGTGCTACTGCATCGTAGCAGAGGGACGCTATCACTTTTTTAAAATCCTGTATCGCCATAACTGAGAGAAACAGTCATATCTGCTGGCACATTTAAATTCTTAAGGTATGTCATACTCAAGTCTTAAGAGTAAATATATAACCACCAATTTCAATTTGTGTCTATAAGATTTGTCGCAACAATGCAACAAAGCTCAAGAATGGGATGATCTGCATACTACATATGGAAGAAGAAGTAGGCCAACATTATTTTTGTTTGTTTAAGGCCAGACACCCCAGGTGAAATGGTGTTTTTTGAAAAAAAATACTGAAAATGGTTTTCTGCCAGATTATTATACCTTTGTATGCATACTATCAATAAAGTTCACTTCTATGACAAGTATGTACCTCTAAATGAGTTTTAGTCATGGATCAAGCTTGTCGATATCATGTAATGAAATCCATTGTGCAATCTTTGACAGCCATTTTCTCAGAAACATTTTTCTTCAAATTTCTGCATTTGGAAACGGGATATCTCTTGGAATAATTATGCTATATAAATAATGTTTCCAGTGTTGCATTCAGCATATTCTACTGTGTGCAATGATCAGACACTTTTTAAAAATCATGAATCGTTTGAAAGATATAGCCATATTTGTTGCCTAAAAACTATATATTTTTCGTATTTTACCAAAAAATTATTTAAAAAATAAAAACACCACATTTACAAAAATGCTCTGATCATTGCACAATAGAATGTATAGAGAACAGAGATTTGCAAGAATTATAACTATATATGGATTCAATTAAAAATGGCAGTGTTTCAAAATTTGCCAATATTTGCTCAAAGTGACGGCCATTTTGTTTGTTATCATGGAAACGGGGGGTCTGACTAAATAAAGTTCAATATATATTTTATTCAGTAAGACCCATTTCATGCATTGGGCAGAAAAAATGGCAGTGTTTGCACAAATTAAAAATAATCCTATCTACCTGCCGTGTCTAGCCTTAAATTTTAGATACTGACATTGTGGTTCAGTTAGTAGTATCACAGTTTCTTCCTGACCACAAATTATATTTTAAGATAATTACTAATTTTATATATGTATTCTTTGTCTTTTACTTTACTAATTCCCATCTGTTTGACCTCTTCAGGACACGGTTGAACAGTTCAAGTACACACAACATAATCTACGCAGCAGCTGTCTCACTTGGTCAGAGCTACAAGAAAATGGCCATTGTGGGCTAAGTGAGGTGAGCAGATCTATAGTTGTTAAGTGCAGTTTGATAATAAGTTTACATACTATTATGACAAAGTCATGAACACATGTGTTTGATGTGTTCGCACTTGATAAAAAGCCAAGTCTTGCTAACAAAATATTACCTCAAAGATATCCATTATTGAAACTTCATCACTTGACCAATCCATTTATCAAAATTCAGATTCACAAAATTTACATTTTAATTAACATAACACAGTGTATCGAATCAGCCAAACTCTTTCCCATTAAATATATAGATGTATTTTAATTAATTTATTTGTTTAGAAATTGTAGACTGTTATAATATGTTGTGAAGAACAATAATTTTTATATATATTTGCAGCAACATCAAATAAAATACATTATTAATTAGAAATAATAATTAATGTAACATTTTATAACAGGTATGGTAGCTTACCATACAAATGTTTCTTTTGTTTTAGCTCTCACTTTATACATTGTAGTGCTACTTCAACAAAACAGTTTGTCAACTCCAGTCTGATGCATTGTACTGTATAATGTCATCTCATGTAACAATCTGTCACTTCATCTAAGCAATCTGTTAACTCCATTTTGATACTTTGTACTTCATAATGTCGCCTCATCTAAGCAATCTGTTAACTCCATTTTGATACTTTGTACTTCGTAATGTCGCCTCATCTAAGCAATCTGTTAACTCCATTTTGATACTTTGTACTTCGTAATGTCGCCTCATCTAAGCAATCTGTTAACTCCATTTTGATACTTTGTACTTCGTAATGTCGCCTCATCTAAGCAATCTGTTAACTCCATTTTGATACTTTGTACTTCGTAATGTAGCCCCATCTAAGCAATCTGTTAACTCCATTTTGATACTTTGTACTCCATAATGTCGCCTCATCTAAGCAATCTGTTAACTCCATTTTGATACTTTGTACTTTGTAATGTCGCCTCATCTAAGCAATCTGTTAACTCCATTTTGATACTTTGTACTTCGTAATGTCACCTCATCTAAGCAATCTGTCACCTCCAGTTTGATACTTTGCTCCGGTCAAGATGGACAACAGCAATGACTGATGGTCATTTCAAATACACACTGGACGATATGAAGACCAGGATTGTACATGGACGACGTGGCTATGTATTACAGGTATAACTTACTGGACTGAGTGATTTTTAATTACTGAGTTTTATTTATCATTTTGGAATAGTTACTGTCCGAATTACAATAGCCATGCGTGCAATCTGTCATGTTATGTATCTACCGGTACTCTGAAGTAACACAAGATGTAGCATCAGAGCAGTGGGGCTGGTGGCTTTTTGTCATAAAACACCCGCTCTAGCCTCTGCTATTTTAGTGTCATTTTCAGTAGTAGGCTGATTAGACAAGACAGTGCATGAAATAGACTGGTGTTATAAACATGAACATTATCAACTGGTACTGTAAACAAAAGTATTTAGTTGAAATACTTATGATAATCGAACAACACAAAAAGATGCCGCTTGTGCATTGAGAACACTCCACAAAAATAGGTTTTACAGATCATTATTACTTATAAGTGTGTTTTTTGTGCTGCATATATTGTGATTGATATATATGCATCTTAAAATTTGCTCATGAATTTTGTGTAATAAATCCTACACAAATATTTGCATATACTGTAGAGTAAATTTTATTTTGTTTTCATTAACTACAAATGGTGATTGCAAAATAGTTCTACTATTACATGGCAGTCATTTACAATTTTACATCTCTGTCACGCAGCTAAATCTAAAGCGAGGCTCAGAGCGCCGGCGACCTGAGCAAATCAACAGTCTGACCTTGCCCTTTGACCCGAGCAAGTTCAACTTCACAAAGGTCCGACCAGGAGAGGTCATTTGTGAGATGTGTCCAGTTAATTCCCTGGGTAGTGATGATTGTCAAAATGAAAAGGTGAGTCTTGATAATGTAATGGCTATATGAAGACTTACAAAAATTATATATCATTGATTAGATTGTTATGTATATGACAAACCTATGATTTCTCTTAAAGGTGATCTGTTCTCAGTTCAATTATGTTTATACAGCTTATAACTTTGTAAGGAACATAAAGCATGTTGAGTAATTTGTAAGTCAATCATATTATGCAGAAATTAATAAAATAGCTCTCTAACATTACTGCATGTTGGTTTATTTTTAATCATAATGTTGCACAGTATTTTATACTGACAATACAATAATTAGTTGACTTATACAGAATGTGTGATTGGTTGTTTGTAATAGGACATTATATGATGCAGTGTTTGCAGGGATGTGTCAGACATTTGTTACTCATCAACGTGAGTCCGTGTGAATTTGGCCACGTACTTCTGGTACCAGACGTTGACGGACAACTACCTCAGGTGAGGGCGCTGTTAATCGGTGTTATCTACATACGCTTTTCCATCAGTTTTTGTTATCATAGCCAACAAACTCTGAAACTATATGGCTCTGTCGGTTGTCGCACCATTGTGAATGCACTCGATCTTAGCTGTGGGTAAATAAAAAACAAAATGAAATGTTACTATCATGTTTTAATTATGCTACTTATGGCACCTTTTGTAGTGTTTTCATCCATCTGTTGACAAATCTAACGTTGTTTGCCTATTTTGAGATTGCCCGATTCTTTTGTTATGATACTCATTTGAGCTCAAGCTCCTGACCCCTGTTATTATCATTGTTATTATCTTGCGTGGTTATTATTTAAAAAAAATACAGTACTAGTTGGTAAAGTTAATGTCTCATTAAAATGAAGGCCATCCATGTAGTTGATTGTCCAGCATTGTTATACCCGCCTGTATATGGAAACTAATTAATGAAAGGGGCAGAAGCAGTGCCATTTATAGTTCATAGTCTTATTGTTCTTGTAACTAATGTTTTGTTCTTGACAATTAAAGAAGTCTTCATTTATCCAGGTGCTGACTTTGAAAGCGATACATCTTGGCCTTGAAATGCAACTGTTGAGTAGCCACCCGTATGTATGTTTTCACTTTATTTGTCTGTTTATTCAGTATCACTTGGTAGGGGAAATGTGGCGCCACTCAATAATATACAGAATGTAGTAAGGTGGACTATGTTTGTATCTGGAGCTCACAGACATTTATTCTAACCATTTCTATATAATGCACAGGTTTCTACCTTGTCTGCATTGTGGCCTATGAGAAAAATTAACTTTATAAAATATCATGAAATGTAAACATGTTTCTAACTTACATATTGTACTGTAACATATATATATATATTATACATAATATTATATATATATAGATAAGTGATGAGCGACATGGACAAACATACATGCACAGGTTACAGATATAGTTATGTACGATCTCATCGTAGGTGCGTTATTCCTGCATTGTGTGATTATTTTAGCACGTTACCAAATGCCAGCAATGTTACTGATTGTTCAGTCGTCAGCTTCGGGAAAGGAAATGCTAATGAAACGTAACGTCAGGCATCATCTTGTCCATCACTGTCGTTTGCTGTCCCTGATTAAACTAAAGTTATTTCGTCTGATGACTTTGCAATTGGATCTACAAAATCACATGTATTTATTTCTATTAACGGCACATTTAGTTGAACATTTAATTGAAATGAGAAACGGCTTGTTTTCTTGATTAAATAAAGCTTGCGGTACACCAAACGGCACAACAGTTGGGTAGAATTTGACACTTCCAATACGAACGACTTGATGCCGACTGGACAAGTAAGATCTGAACCACTCAAGCGCAGCGCCAGTGACACCGAACCTGTGAGTGAGTCTGCTCAATAGAATGTCGTGGTCAATGGTGTTGAAAGCGGCGATCAAGTCAAGCATAACCAACACAACAACACAGCCACGGTCTACTGCAGACAGAATGTCATTGTGTACTTTAAGCAGAGACGTTTCAGTTGAGTGATCATGGCGATATGCCGATTGAAATTGGTCGTGCAAGTTGTTCTCTTGCATGTGGAGATTCAGCTGTTTTGCTACAACGCGCTCGATTACTTTAGAGAGAAATGCCAGATTCGATACAGGTCGGTAGTTCTGCAAATATTCTGGATTTAGTCCAGCCTTCTTGATTAATGGCGAGATACAGCCAGTCTTGTATTTATTTGGAACAACGGACGACTGCAGAGATGCCACAACTATGTGCGACAAAATGGGCAGAAGTTCATCGATCGATTCTCTCACTAGCCAAGTAGGAGCTGGGTCTAGGTCGCACGATTTAGGCGGTGCATCCATGATGATATTCTTGATTTCACCTGGCGTTGGTAGGGAAAAGGAAGACAGCTCTGATGTGCAGCAGATGTTGTTGGTATCCACATTTTTGTCACCATTTGCTCTGTCAAAGCTGGTAGACAACTCACGACAAATGATGCTGATCTTTTCAGAAAAATAGTCTGAAAATACCCTCGCCATTTCAGCTTCTGACGTATGGGTAGGGAGTACAGTTCCCATTTTGCGATGCAGTAGACAATTTACAATTCGGAACAGTCATTGCTGGTTCTTGCCTGTGTCACGGATTATGCTGGAATAGTAGGCAGATTTTGTTTGGGTAAGTAGTGCATTCACTCTCTTGCACTGATCAGCGTACAATTGTCTATGCACCTCTAGTTTGGATTTTCTCCAGGATCTTTCTCTCTGCCGTTTCTCTCGTTTCGCAGCCTGTAGATCGTCGGTATACCACGCTGTGTCTTGCCGTAATCGAATATGCTTTTCTTGCATAGGCTTGTGCGAATCAACTAAGCTGACCAGCATATGATCGCACTGATCAACCAGTTCTTCTATGTTCAGCAAGTCAAGATTATCCGAGCGGAACAGTGGAATATCTTGTCGAAAAGACACTGCATCAATATATATATAGGTATATGATACAACAGTATGATGGTACCCGGCACATTTATTTTTAAGGACTAGTAAACAAATATCAGGACTAGTTGTTTCTGAGTCAGCCAGTCCAATGGACTACCTGTCAGCTAAAGTGATCATGCACCCTGTATATATATATATATGTATATATTATATAATGATATATTACTTTGGAGCTCTAACAGTATCTCTCTCCAGGTGGCAAGGCCCACTCGCCACTTTCTATGTTTATTCGCTTCCTTCAACCATTGGCCTCTGATCTACCAATTGGTGACGTATTTTAAAAAAAAAACATAAATAATTATTTAGAGTTATTTACTTATATGTTTGTTAGAAAAACCATGAACGCAGTGAATGGTGAACCACTCTCCTCCAGGGGGCACCACTGTGGGAATGAGTTTTAAAAGATCAAAATACTGTGCAAGGTGATAAGTGATTCCTTTGGTTTTCTGCTCCAAGTGTGGGTTGGTGTGGCAAGTATGTTAGTACGTCTCTTTCTCCAAGTATTGGAGGAGCGCAGTCGAGACAGTCTGTGTTTGAATTCTCCTGCTACCAATTCAAACCACGTTGCTCCAGTTCACTCAGCTGTATGAATGAGTACCTGGCAATAGATAATAGAAAAGTCTTCACTCCACAATTGCAGCATGGCTTAATGCTTCCTAGAGAAGTCAAAATCGTGTTTGATTAAACAGGTCTGCCAGGTAGTAAAATGTAAAGCTCTTTGAGCAATCCTGAGGAATGGATACTTTGCTATATAAGAACTTATATTTTCTTTTTTAAGGTATTAGATGCTATACTTAATCCATCCATTTTGTTATTGTTGCCTGCAGTGGGTTCCATGTGGCATTCAACAGTCTGTGTGCTCTGGCGTCTGTGAACCATCTCCACCTCCACGCCTGGTACCTCGAACATCCTCTCATCACAGACAATACTGTAAATACACATCCTTTCATATAACTACGTTCGTGGTTACATGACAGCAGAACAGTTGTAGTGACCACATTTGTTTAAACCGTGTTGTCTTTGGTGTACTGCTACTGCCTTATTGACGTTTATTGAACAATACTTTGTACATTGTTGTCACAGGTTGGCGAGGTTCCCGTAACTAGCTGGCTCAAGTCTAGATAGGTTCAGAATTAATTAGCTCACCGCATGGGGATGATGGTAGCAACAGTGAAAACAATGAGGAAGTCTTCAACACTGAAAATTAAAGTAACATCTAATCTCCTTTCCTTGACTAAGTCTCTATATCTCACCCCGGTTATAGCTAGTTCCTAGCTACCCTATAGCTATTATAAGTATACTTATTACCAAAACAAAATATAGTAGAACAGTCTGTCCTAATACTAAAACTAATTCTAGTGCCCTAAAAAACAGTGTGAAGTGTTGATACTCAACAAGTCCGAGTCCGCACAGATTTTATTTACTAACAACAGGTATATCTATCCGAAAATACCCGGGTAACAATCTCTGGGGTTCACATTAACATAGCGTGTCCATCAGGCAATGATGGCTAGCCGACATTATGACAAATAATTCGGATATCAAACTGTCCCCTCCCTACGTGTGATTGAGCCACGTAGTCATTAATAGTCCGTTCGCCCCCTCTCGACGGTCCTGTTCCGGCACGCAATCCCGTTCGTTCCCAGACAGATCAGACCGTGCTCTGCTCCCCAATCATTGCACTCATGATGCCATGATGCGTTGCTGCTGTACCCTGACTTGGGTGCCGATCACGATCACAATTCTGTTCTGCTTAAGGCCAGACACCCCAGGTGAAATGGTGTTTTTTGAAGAAAAAATACTGAAAATGGTTTTCTGCCAGATTATTATGTCTTTGTATGCTTACTATCAATAAAGTTCACTTCTATGACAATTACGTACCTCTAAGTGAGTTTTAATCATGGATCAAGCATGTCAATATCATGTAAGGAAATCCATTATGCAATCTTTGACAGCCATTTTCTCAACAAAAAATTTCTTCAAATTTCTGCATTTGGAAAAGGGATATCTCTTGGAATAATTATGCCATGTAAATAATGTTTTCAGTGTTGCATTCAGCATATTCTACTGTGTGCAATGATCCAACACTTTTTTAAATCATGAATAGTTTGAAAGATATAGCCATATTTGCTGCCAAAAAAGTAGATTTTTTTTCATATTTGACCAAAAAATTATTTTCAAAATAAAAACAACATTTCAAGAAATGCTCTGGTCATTGCACAATATAATGTTTAGAGAACATGGATTTCCAAGAATTATAACTATATATGGGTTCAATAAAAAATGGCAGTGTTTCCAAACATGCCAATATTTGCTCAAAATGGCGGCCATTTTGTTTGTTACCATGGAAATGGGGGGTCTGGCTAAAAAAAGTTCAATATATATTTTACTCGGTAAGACCCATTTCATGCATTGGGCAGGAAAAATAGTACTGTTTGCACAAATAAAAAAAATAATCCTATCTACCTGCCATGTCTGGCCTTAAAGGTCATATGCTAGACTGGCTGGCCTGCCCTGCCGTAACAAAAAAAGAAAAAGGAAATATGATCCTGATGACATAAATAGCAGAATGCTACACTTGTAATATATGATTATCTATCTCTTTTGAATAAGTCAAGAACAAGTGGCGAATTCTGAGGAATAAGTTTGCAAAGTCCCAGAATATGTGAAGCATTTCATTGGAGGGTTTGGTTGTCAAAACGTATTGTGGAGGAACTATATTGCTACAGTGGCTCCACCTGATGAGTTTTGTTTTGGATCTTAATGATTACGCACCCCACACTATGTGTTGGTGGGGGAGGAATTGAACCAATGATAAACACATGTTTTTGGGCTTTGTGCACTTCTGATGCGATCTCTTGTCATTGTATGCACAGTGCTTTCCAATATCATCATGATTTATAACAGTGCGTGATACCGTAATTACCCATTGCTTTATTTAATCTATCTAAGATGTATGAATACATTGCACATGTAATAATTTACAATTTATCAGAATATGTCACATTATAATATTATCACCTGTGTGTTTCATCAGCCAGTGAAAGAAGTGGTCAGCGGTTGCTATGAGACGACAGACCACCCATGTAGAGCTCTGGTCTTCCAACTTCACAACTCAACTCTTGAACTATTGGCCAGGTAAGATGTCATATTCTAGTTATATACGTGTTACACAGAATTGTTGCGAACCTTCTTTTTCTCCTAGTTGGTGCATATGGCTAAACAGATGTTACACCAATCAATAAAATAATATCATTAATTCAGTCTTGTTAATTGAACAACAATAACAAATCGAACTATAACTGAGCCAGCATATGTATGTACATTTGAACCTCGTTTTTCACTCACCTTAGTAATACAGCCACCTCCGTAATACAGTCACCTGTGTAATACAGTCACCTCGGTAATACAGTCACCTCGGTTATATAGCCACCTTGATAATGCAGCCACCTCGTTCAGTATTCACCAAAATGATGTTTTAAACCACACCGGCCTCTCCCAATGCCACCTATTGAGAATGGGTCATTTGTGAATGTGCACTAAAAACTGAAGGTAAGTTCTTATATGGGGTGAGACCACATTTAAATTTTACATAGGCGGCCATTATAACGTTTCCTTCATTTCCTGCTAAATTTGACGAACAATTTTCTTGAAAATTTCACAGCATATTTAACCTCCATTGACACAAGTGCTGTGGAAAACTCGTAAAATTCTCATACCTCAGTTTTCAGAAAAATCCACCCAAACTTGACACCCCTCAATTTCGCCCCAATCTGGTGACCGATTAAAAAATATTGGTGCGTTCTGCAAAATAGCCACTGTGCGAATACGCGAGCGACTAGTGTATGTTTATTGCTACCTCGTGAAAGATCTAATGTAGTAGTACATTTAGCATTCACTGGACTGACATGTGCCATGCCAAAGTGCTCGAACAAAATTCACACATGACACCAAAACGGTATTTTCAAGGGCACTCTTTCGGTGGGTAATGGCGGACGAATCCTTAATGTGGTCTTACCCCATATAGTGCAGTATGCAGTCCTCAGATCTGCTCAAATCGTTTTACACTCCCTGACAGACATCTTCAATCAAACACCATCTCAACTTCTCTTGGAAGCATCCAGCCATGCTGCAATTAATGCACATAGACTATTCGTAAACAAATATCCACCACTGTCTATAGCCAGGTACTCATTCATACAGCTGATTGAACTGGAGCAATGTAGAATGAATGAACACCACAGCACTGCATTATAACCCGAGTTCTCTCGGTCGAGAGTCCAAGAGTCTAACCACTGCACCACTGCGCTCCACTGCGCTCCACTGTATGATTTCACTATGTGAAAGTAAATGACAGTCATGTCTAACTAATGGTCTGACACCCTGTAGGAATGTCCACCGGGTGACCAGTTACATGCAGGATGCTGACATTGCCCACAACATCCTGATCAGTAGAGGAGAGGTCATTGGCGAGAATTCAGGCGTTACCATGACAACTGTACGGGTATACATCTGGCCCCGGGTCTCGGTTACAGGTACGGATTGTTTTCAGAATAAAAAAACAGTATAAACAGAATTTTACTAAAGCTCTCAGCTGCTCATCCCTGCCATTTTGAATTAATTCCTGACACTGTCTGTCCATTCCAATCTTCTAGTTCTTCTAACTCCCTCTTCTGTTTTCTGCTCTTTTTGTCTACATTTCAAACTCGTTCTCTCTGTGTCCTGCCCATCCAACTAGCCATCTGTTTCCAACTGCTTTCATTTTCACATGTTTTTCATTCCAATTGCTTCTTTAATTCCTCCACATTCCTTCTATTTTCTTGTGTCATTCCACATATTCTTCAAACCGAGTTCTCTGCTACCAACAGTTGCCACTCCTCTCTCTCTAGTTAACATCCCATACACGGTTTATATGTAAGTCCTGATTCACTGTTGTTATTACATGTTTTCTTTACAACAATGTTATTTGAGATTGCACATATAATTAGTGATCAACTGAAGCCTTGTTACCCCTTTTGCTACTAAAGTGGTGCTATGATAAAAATGTTACCATACCTACCATTGGTAATATGATTTAGAACATGTATAGCACAGCTCTATAATATGTTATACACTAAAGCATTACTTTTTAGGTATATGTAATGATTTGATTAATCATATATATTATCTCTGTTGGGATGATCTATTTTGGACCCTTATTGGATTAACTGTACAACTTGTTGGTAATATGTGTAATATTATTATTTTAACAACAGAGATTTTATGTCTGTTAGGGCAACTTTTTAATTCCTATGAAAACTGCACATAATATCAAGTTGCTATCAGTTATTCCTGGTGGAGCAACCTTTTTCACACCAGTCTGTAGATCTTATCAAATTATAAATTCCAATGACATAATTTATGACATTTTTAAAGCATAACTAGTACAGTTGAATTTACAACATTGTATGTGCATCAGATGTTCAATAAAATAACATTCAATAATTAATAATAACATGTTGGGGAGGAATTAAAAGTTGCCCCAACAAACATTGTCAGCCACTAATGGCAGATTTCATGCATTTATGTGAATACTGTGTAGGAGTGAAAACCGTGACACGTGACACTGTTTTCAACGTGGCAGTGTTTGAGTATGCTGGACATGTGCCAATGTTTGGTAAGTGTCACTAGACCAATTATACACTTCTTAAAGGGTGGTTTCATAAGTTTTCAAAGTCCACAAAATGCATAGTATTTAGTACTGGTTCATGCTGCCGCCCACCGCTATGTGGTATGGGACAGATAAAGTGCATATATTACTAACATTTTTATACCAAAATGTGATAAAATATATTCAGTGTATAAAGCATTGAACTGAGGCAGGCCTCAGGCGATCGATCCTAGCTACAATATCATAATGATATCATAATAGTGCTAATGTGCATTAGTACCAGTTTTGCTCTTCAGGTGGCACCACTAAAACATTTTGGCGAAACATGTTGACAACCAATCCACCGTTCACACATACAGAATGCTATGTTGCTTTGGACTTATGTGAACTTAGGGACCACCCCTTATTCCTGCTGTGTTTCCTCTCTCTGGCTGTTTGCCTTCACTAGAGTAAGCCCAGTGTTTCCTCTGTTGAGGATCGGCACGGAATGAGTTGGGTGTGTTCAACGTAGCTGCAGCAGAAATAGCTGGGCACGTCCCCATGTATGGTAAGTCTGATAGTTAGGGGTAGAAATACACTTGACGGGTCACAGTGAACTGGGTGTTAAGCCTGTTCTGTACCCAAGCCATAAATAGCTGTCTAGATCATGTCCCATCAGTTTTATTATCTTTGCAGAAATGCATAGTTTATGATGTCAGCTTTCATTATCTGGTTTATTATTTTTTAAGTTTGTTTCTTTATTTGCAATAAATAAAAAACTTCTACATATATTTCAACAAATTAGGCATCATTTTAAAGTTAACAATCAGTGTAATCCAAAAAATGTACAAATCTATTTTGCAAGTGTAAACCACACCAAGCATTTTGCTGCGACTGGTCACATGATAATATTTATGTGGTCACTAAATTTAAAACTCCCTCCACAACTCACTTAGCCCATTGGAAATCAGGTTCGTTGAGGTTCATAACTGTACATGTGAACAATTATAGTCATATGTGCTGGTTGTTTAACAAAAAAGGATTAGTGTCATGCCCATAATTTGGCGATCTCGTTTAGTTGTAAAAACCAACACAAAAATCACAACTATTTACCCTGTAGAGATGTATTCCTGCAACAGTTTGTGGCAGGAGGGAACATCAATTTGTTTGCTTACGTTTTGTTTCTTCTGCCAGCTCCTGACCTGTTTGAAACACTCACAGAAGAAGAGATTGAAAGAAAGGTGAATAGGTCATCACTGTCCAAGGAACAGTTCAACAAGATCAGGGCTGATGTAGCAAAGATTCTGTCAGTGCACTGACAGTGTGCATGCTGGGAACAACATTGTACAGACTGTACAGTGTGCATGCTGGGAACAACATTGTACAGACTGTACAGTGAAAATTATATAGGTGTAGTATGGTTGTAATGTTTACATAAGTGCCAGAAATGGGAGGTTTGGGGGCTGACCCCCAATATTTTTGGTGGGGGGCTGGAGATAGGATTAGCCCCCCAATATTTAGGGAATGGGTTGCATTTTTTGTGCAATTTGATGTTTTTGGTGAGTCTGAAGGTGGGTTTTTTGGCAAGCATCAAGGGGGTGCAATTGGAGGTTTCTGGTGAGCTTCAAGAATTGTGAACGTCGCTGCGAAAAACATGTAAATGGGAAATGTTATACAGGATCTGATGTCGTTGCTGTATCAGTTTACACAATATGATGCCAGGATAACCTCACTGTGTATATCTGCTGTGCCAGTTTGCATGCATTTACCAAAATTCACAGACCAACCCTTGTGATTACGGGTTCATGGTATTTGGGCACCGATGTTGCTGTGTATATTTATTTATATTTTAATCACTCGTGGATGGTTTATTGGAGACGTGGCACAGACTCAAAAGTACCCAATGTCTGAGAATATGCACAATATTGATTGAATTTGCCTCCGGTTTTAGTTGTAACTCGTCAATGTTTTTAGTGTACAGCTATGTCGTGTTCTGTGATATGGCTTTAACTTAAGGTAGATTTATGCTGTATTGTAATTATAATTATGTTTGTAAGTTACCATGTTCTTGATTTGACTTAGAATAATGTCCAGTGGAATTATTGTGCAAATGCTTGTATGTCTACAGTAGATTATCACACATATTTTTAGGAGACACTGCAGCTAAAATGATTTTTTTGGACAAAAATACTCAAAATGCAATTCTTCTATATTCTGATAGCATTTTATGTTTAGTATTAATAAAGATCTCTTTTATAACATTTGCACATCTCTAAGTAACTTATGTTCATGGATAAAGTATGCTTCTGTCGTGATAAATCCCATTACTGAATCTTTGATCGCCGTTTAAACCCGTTTGCTAAAACTGGTGTTTTTCCAATTTGGAAACATCATATCCTTAGAAGTAATGATGCTACATTAATTAAATTTTGACTGATGTGATCCTTGCTAACTTCTCTATGCAATGACGAGGATATATTTTTAATTTTGTTTTTAGTTATGCTGAACATACTGATCGTAATAAAAAAAAATTAAATATTAAATAATGACAATACATAAAATATCTCATTGTCATTATTGCATAGGGTGATGTGTTGCAAATAAGAACTAGAAAGAATTACTTTGATTACTGCATTATTGGAGGAGCTGCAATGTTTCCAAATTACAGGTGTATGCGGTTTTCCTTCTCTGGTGGCCATCTTTGATTATTGCCACGGAAACGGGGGGGGGGGGGGGGTCTGGCAGAAAAAAAATGTAAATATATTTTATTCAATAAGACATATTCTACATCTTGGGCATAAAACATTGCATTCATTGTGCATTTAGAAAAATGCCCTATCTAGCTACCATATCTGCTCAACTACAAATATTGATTATTACAGGACGTGGAAATGCGAGTATCCCGTATATCTGATAGATGCCATGTAGAATTCACTGCACATACCGTGCACAATAACTCAACTGTAAATTGGGTACATTTTATTTTAATGTAGAAATTAATATACATATTTACAAATAACTATGAAGATCTCCGACTACTCTCAGTCATCTTACTGTTCATCTGCTCATGACCGAATCACTTCAATGGCGCATAAACAAATCTGTCCTCGTCTTGTTGTTTTCAGCAAGTGATCTCGGTTGCCATTATGCAGTAAATAAAGCATTCCAACAAGTCTTGAGATCTTCTAAGTCTTTTGGTAGCCAAGCTTTGCTAAGTTGTCACTTTGACACTCTTGCATGTTGCCTACTGTTGAAGGGATCCCTGTGTCACAGAACCCTTCTGGAATCCCGCTATGTGTTGCAGAATGTATGCCCTAGAACAAACAACATCCTGGCATCAATTCAAACAGCTCGGTTTTAAAAACTGTGGCTGATTTATGATTGGAGTCGATGCAGTGAAATACCAAGGGCTGGGTCCGATTACAAAAAACAACAAAAGCTTATAATTGTTTGTTACAATTCTAAACTAAAACCAGTTTTACAATGAGTCCACATTAATTGTGTGGGACAGATGACCTGGGGTGCGTGGGGATATTTGGAAAACATAGCAGACTGAGTAACCTAAAACGGTTGAAGGAAGATGGTGGATTTGAGAAACGAGAATGGAATGAAACACAACTGAAAATGAAAGTAGTTGGAAGAAGACTGAGATGGGCAGGACACACGCAGATGCCTAACCAACTAGGATGGTCGTTATGTGGAACAGACATAATGTAGTAGTGGCTATTTTAAATTTAAAGGAGGTATTGCCAAAGGAGCGGAAACATGGACTCTATACTGAAAGCAAGTTAGGAAGCTACATGCTGTACAGATGAGACACCTCCGATCCATAATTGGAATAACAGATTATGGAGAGACCACGTTACAAACAAAGAAATACTCAAAAGAGCAAACATCCCGAGCATGGAACAACTACTCAGACAAACCTCAGATGGGCAGGTCACATGGCTCGCACGGACGACAACACACTTCGTAACAAACTCTATTTTCCGAACAAACTATGAATATATGAACAGAGGCCGCCCAAAACTAAGATGCAAAGACAGTAAAACAATACCTGAAGAAACCAGGAAACATTGCAGACTGTGGTATACACTGCCCATGACTGACCGACCTGGACACGACTCCTACGCATCGAACCATGCGAGCATAGTCGCAACAGCAACTGACAGCGAGATAGATATTCCCTACCTGGCCCTCTCAGCCATTTCACGTGATGTCCAGCGGGGACTGTAAGGGTAGTCACTGACCACCTTGCTGTAGGGATGGCCGTCCACTCCCTCGTGGTACACCGACTGGAATGTGAAGACTGGACACTGCGCCGGGAACAGGCGGGGCAGGTCGACTGGACAAACACACAAAATTATACATGAAATAAAACCGAGGTTCCGTCGAACATGGCTACTTTGGCCACCTTTATTCCACTACTTTACAATGCTTTAAAATAATTATCAACTAATGACACTCACGTATCATGGTAAACAATTCCATAATATATGAGTGTCGCTAGTTGATAATTACTTTCAAGCATTATAAAGCAGTGGTTTAAAGGTAGCCAAAATAGCACCAGTCGATGGTTACATATACAATATAACTTTACATAACACCATGGGGTGCTTCTGCACTAAAATCATCTGGAGGATTTTGTAAGCCGTTTTATAACAATTAATTATTCATGAAGGAAGGAAGGTCAGGACGCACAGTGGCTTAAAAATATGTTATTATCATGAAGATGAAACAGTTGGCTCTGTTTTATTTGGCTGCTCCCTCCACAACCAATACAAGAGCAAGAAAGTTATTTGTATGTAAATGTGCATTAGAAATGTATTTCCTCAACGTTATGGTGGACTGAAAGTGAAACTACGACTCACTGGTTATAAGGAAAAAGAAGTCGTGCCATTCCATGAGAAAGCTGATCTTGTTGAAGGCTTCTGCATCATACTCAATCAGACATCTGAAATACAACAAGCCAACCATTCTTACTTGCTAGAACACATTTTCTAAAGCAGCAGACACTTTGTGATGACCAGTAAGTTTTTACAATGAACACACAGTTGAACCTCGCCCTGTGGTCACCTTAGTAATACAGCCACCTGCCAATTAAGGTCACTCTTGGACAGTCCCCTATTGTTTCCATAACAGTAAAGTGTAGAAATTAGTCCTGCTAATATGGTCACCTATATTCAGGTTGTCTTCACCAAGTCTCAATGGTGACCTTAATAGTGAGGTTCCAATGGTGACCTTAATAGTGAAGTTACAATGGTGACCTTAATAGTGAGGTTACAATGGTGACCTTAATACTGAAGTTACAATGGTGACCTTAATAGTGAGATTCCAATGGTGACTTCAATAGTGAGGTTCCAATGATGACCTTAATAGTGAAGTTACAATGGTGACCTTAATAGTGAAGTTCCAATGGTGACATTTATAGTGAGGTTCCACTGTATAACTGAAGTCCAATTTAAAATTATAATTCACATAATTCTGGTCCATAATAAATATTTATTCGGTGTTGTTGGCCATACACAGATGTTTAAAAAATAATGCATTATGACAAAATCTTACTTTATAATGTTCACATAAAAATGTATATTCTAGTACAGCTTCAGTTGTAACATTTCAACATGAAATTCGACACAGTCATTTGTTTGTTTACACATAAAAATTTAATTCTTATTCCGTACCTGCCAAAATGCCCAAGAAATGTTGCGACGTACTCTTGCCGTTTCTCAAAGCTGGCAACGACTTGGTCGACCTGTGAAGATAATAACAGCTCGTGTGTATTCTCCCGGACCAATTGGCAACCTGGATATAATTGCAGTAATTAATTAGAGTTACCATGTCAGCCTGGTTTTAAGTGTGTCCAACGTTCATTGTTGTTTATTCCAACAGCGTTTGTGAAGAAGTCGTGTGTTTGTGTGTGTATGTGGGTCATTATGGGATGTAAATTTCTGATACCACATATGAATGTCTACATAAAAAGGTAAGTTCTTATATAGCATAGAATCCAGTCCTGAGGACTGCTTAAAGTGCTTTACACTTTACTCCCTGGCAGACCCAACAACTGAATGGAGCACATGACACTCAGTGTAGGGGAGTTGAGATCAGGGTGCTTGCTGACACTCTCTGATATGACAGACTCATTTCCTGACCAGTACATCTTTAAAAGATAAACTGTACATTTACTGGCCTTACCGTGTTTGTAACAAGTTCGCACACAACTGGTACATAGTCGATGAGACAGTGACTGGGTGTTAGATGGGGTATCCGTAGCAACGTAGCTCCACCAAGACACCTGAAACACAATTTCATTCAATTTTGTCTCTGATTTTGGCAAGACCAGAACATGTCCGATTTCTCTGTCAAATCAACTGTACAAGGTGACCTGCCGTCATATATGACTTATTTCGGAATGGTCTGAAATGATTGTGGAATACCATTCCTATATTTGTATTTCAATTCCTATATTTTCTCAAAAGTAATTGGGCGGTTTCTTGCAATTTGCCACAATCACACTACAAAATGATTTTATTCCGGCAGAAATCAACATGACTTCATGACCATCTATGGATGAGGATTTGATTTTAATAAAGTGCAAGTTAGATTGACAAAATCTTCACATTTTGTGATGTAATGTTAAAAGTTGGCAGTTGCTGATCTGCATTAAATCGAGTCACCAGATGACGCCACCTGAAATAACGCTGCATGCAAGAAACATTAAGATATTCCCATATAATTCTTATATTTTTCCGTTTGAATGCTTACATCTACACATTTTAGACAAAAAGTGGACGGACACTCTACTGACTCTGAGAAAGTCTTAATTAATGAGTTCTGACTTACTTTGATTGCTGAACAATCTTCAGGATAGTTCATTTCTATGCAAATGAGTTCTTTTAGACATATCCAATACATGACAGACCACGCAACAATGCAAAATCATATCATAGACTAGTAGGGAGTGAAAATAGTTGACAAGGAAGCCAACAGGAGATTACGACAAATAAAAGAAGCCACGTGGATCAGAAGGGCCAGAACACCAATCAACCAAGACGAGGGGAATTACGAACTACCCCACCTGTACGATGACGTCATACGTCGCATGTTCGGAAGAAGTTGGTGAGCTACACTGACGAAAACCTCTACAAGCTAAAAATTCACATTTTGGATATGTCTAGAAGAACTCATTTGCACAGTTCTGACTTACTGTTCAACTCGAGGCGACAGAAACAGTTGTGGTGTGACCTTGGTCCCGTCGGCCGACTCATAGGTCACAAGTAGGACAGCTGCGTCTTCACCAGGGTTGTCCTAACAAAACAAAAACATGTTGTCTTTAATTAATGATAAAAAATGACATTCAAAGCAATATATCCAAGATAGGAAGTGTATGAGGATACCAGAGCCATATAGTTGTTTTCGTATGCAGTCGAACCTCATGTTACGGTTACCTTGGTAATACAGCCACCTCGCAATTAAGGTCATCCTAGGACAGTCCCAAGCTATTCCTGTATCAGTAACATATCAGAAATCATTCGGATTATTTTTGCCCAGTTCTGAAGGTGACCTTAATATTGAGGTTCCACTATATATGCTTCCACATATGTGTACGTGCCTGCATGCATGTACGCACGTCCCATTACCCGCCCTATGAACACATCCCTGTTACACAAATATCTCTATTTTGAGTTTTTTTCAACAACAAAACTTATACCTGAGAACTCTCAAAGATGTTACCTGACAAATATTCTCACAAATTTGCATTAAAATGGTAATGGAAATCATTTGATGTGTATAAAAAAGGAAGACATGGTGTTGTCAATGAACAGGGCAGAGTTGATTTGAAACATGTTTATCAACAAGAAAACGAGCAAGATGTGGGAACAAACCTTGGTGAGGTATGTTGGTATCCTCGAGAAATCGACTGGAAGTCTGATCAGAAAGTTTATCGGACCAACTTGTCGCTGGAAGACACCAAAGATGCAATATTATTATTAATGATCACATATAAACATCAAAAAAGAGGAAAGGGACCAACAGGTTAATTCAATATAACCTAATGGTTTTAATACACTGATATGTGTGCATAGCAATGTGTAGCATGTTTTGATATATTAGTGGTAGATTTTGTATGCAAACGTGTTACAGATTTAATTAATCACATGTCAAACACATTGACAAACATTGAATAAATATTCAATTTAAAAGATTTTATTAATAAAAATTGTATTAATCACATGCCATAGGCACTGATGCTGCAGGATTCTTCATTATAAAATTCCTGTAACAGACACAGGCATGAACAGTAATGCTGCATGAATCTTTGATTATTTTGTCGATATAACATATTTACCTCTGTTCTGTGCATGACAATAACTTCAACTTTAGTCTCTTCCAACACCTCCAGAATTGATGTGTACTCGAACTGCATACGAGAGATGTTTCGTAGAATTGACTGCTGGTATTTCTTGTATTCCTCCAGCAGTTCACTCACCACGTAGATTAGACCCTTTGGGTCTGCTGGTTCCCAGTTCACCAAACTCTAGAATAAGAATAATAAAATATCATATATATATATATATACAGCTGTACATATAAATTAAAAAACGTACATGTCTGGAGTACATGCATTCATATAGTTACTGCAGTATTATTAGCTGTTTAATTCATCTTTATAGTTGTTGTGAGGCATCATATATATATTATATGGCTGAGTATGTTGTTACTTTACAGCAACTATAACAAAATAAAAAATTATAATACAAGTACAACTAAAGTTATACATGCATATACACTGTATGTCATGATAAAATATTAACTAAGTAAAGTAGTAAGTAAATAAATATAAAACACATCAGAACATAATCTATGGTGTACACTGGAACACCTGGAGGAAAAGAAACATTTTAAATTATCACTGGAAATTGGATGAGAATGATGACCAAATGAACCGAGTTTTACACAATTAAAGTATAACGGTTTAAAATGGAAGATACAATAATAATAATATCTTGTGGCTACAAAATAATGGTTAAGCCTGATATGTGTGCATAGCAATGTGTAGCAAACTGATGTAGTACCTGAATATTGTCAATGTCTGGTAGGAAATTAGGGTCCCCAAATATGAAGTCTGGGGGTTCATCGGGATCACTGCTGTTGAACAAAACCTCCCCTGCAACAAGATATATCTTGTGTCAATGATGATATCTGTAATTATGTACATTATGCATTCTGAATATTACACATATACTTATCAGTAGTCTATTTGTCAGATTTGTTTTTAATCAAATACATTGAAAAACACTTTATTTATATCTAAACAGGATGGTTGTTTTAACTAATATCATTGTATGATTTCTGTATTACCAGCAACACATAGTTTAATAACCCTGGCTTGTTTCTGAGAAACTAACAAATATATTTTAATATGAAATTCCTCATCAAATGTACCATATATCTACAATAACTGAAATAAAAAATGCTTCTACAGGTTTCTCAATTTGATACAAAAAATATGGAATAGAACAAACAGCTAGTGCTAAAGGTTCTAGGGATGAAATTAATTCATGAACGAATATTCAACAAAATAACACAATACGGTGTGCTGATGCTGCTGTTGACAGGAAATAGGTGAAGTCAGACTTATATGTTGCTATGCCCTTCTCAAACTAAAAGAACTGAATAAATACAATACAAATTACAAAATAGTATTCACTATTCAAACTTGTTACCATGGTGCTCATGTTACTAATACATGGGTTTAATTAAACATCATCTTCAGTTAACAATGATGATGAACAAAATTTTATTAATTATAAATTATTTTATTTTATTATAGACTTGCATGTGACAGAGTGCCCTGCATAGGGAATGACCAGGCGGAATCGATCGGCACAGGGTGACTTTGTCAGTGATGAACATCTGCAATCAGTAGAAACAAAATAAAGAAACAGTGAATCAAACACACAAGCTACATTGTTTGCTAAGCAATGTGTTTGCTAAATAACTTAATTTATTTCCTGACTGTTTTGATCAATGTAATACATATTTTATTGTTTCTTATATTACCTTAGCTGGATTCTGATGAACAGTCACATTGTTTAATGTAAGTATACTATAAATGAATATACAAACTAAGTCATCCGATTCACTCATAAAGTACAACTAATTCAGTAATCTTCCATACATTGCGTAGAATATCGGCCATGGATAATGTACACAGCAACTACCACCTCTGGCTTGCAAGGAGGATGTGCAGTGGTGTTTGATATATATATATATGCATGAGCATTAGTGCTCAGCATATATATGGTGGTTTTTAACATATATGCAACATTTGGTGTTCAACACGTATTAGGGTGACAAATAAAACAAAGAATTTATAAAATTCCACAACCAATATTGTCTACAACTTGATGTTGTAAGTAAGTAAGTAAGTAAGTAAGTAAGTAAGTAAGTAAGTAAGTAAGAAAGTAAGTAAGTAAGTAAGTAAACAGTAAATTTATTTCCTCATCCAGATAATATGCAACACAATTCAAGAGCAATGTAACACAGATGAGGTGGCTACCAGAGAAGTATAACTTATCGAGCTGGTAGCCAATCAATGTAAATAATATTGGGTACTGGAACTTTTGATGCACTAACACTACACCCAATCAAAGTGATTTTCTGCTGTATAATAGAACTTTATGATTTTAATAGGGCATCATGCACCATCCACTGAACCAAACCTGCCCTGAACAGAGACACAATTTTAACAAAAGTATGCATTCTTTTACTGAACTGACTGGGTATAATAGAGTAGTTTTCTTATTTATAGATCTGAACATCAATTAATTTAATTAACATGATTAGAGAGGGAGAGATCCAGTTCCCCAATGGGACGCCAGGTGACAGAACTTTGTAATTAAAATTTCCCCAAAGGCAAAGACAACATTTTATAAGCTGTGCCACTGTCAGTAATAAAAAATAATCTTGCGGATTCAATGGATGCGCTATATGCCTATGCATATAAATAATCGAAGTGGTTACGTAGCCGAGCATCGGAACCGTGTCCCCCACAGAGTTAAAGGTCCGAGCACTCAATGCGCATGCGCCAATCGTCACGTGTGCGCACTGGCTTCCGCTCTCTGTCTCTCTCAAATATGGCGATCGAGCGTGGTGTTGTTTTATTTGGGCTAAAAATAGGAGATATTTTTGATAGTTTTGAAGAAGTGCATGTGTTGTCGGATTAAGGAAATCAAAAATGCGACAGCCGTGCAACTGTACAGACGCGACTGTAAGACGTTGGCTGCGTCGATGGAACGATATCTCGGCAAGACTAAGCCCGAACTTCGATACTATCTCCTATCATACTGCATTTATACCTTACTTATCATGTATATACCTTACTTTTCATGTATGCCTTTATACCATGGGGATTACACAACTGCCAATAACGAATGAAGGGCAAAGGGATGGTATTTATACTTTATGACATTTCAGTGTATTAAAACTGTATGACGTTTCAATGTATTAGTTGTATGTTATTGTATACTGTGAATCCAACTCAGTTGAGTTGCTAATAAACTTGTGTTATTCTTATTCTATTCTATGCATTATTTCAATAAAATGATATGTTACTTCTATTCAGTGATTGAGGGGGCAATGAGGAAAGAGAGGGTGTTTATGGGTGACTCCATTATGAGAAAGACGGATAAGACACTGAGCGAGGGGAAGGACATCGTTGTTTGTTTACCGGGGGCTAGGATTGAACATGTAACTGACAGGTTAGAGAAGGTATTGGGACATGGCAAGGGGGGTCTATACTGGTACATGTAGGAACAAATAATGCAGACAGGGAGGGAACAACTGCGATAGTACAGAAGTATAGACAGTTAGTGAGGAAGCTAAAGAAGACGAGAGTCCAACAGGTTATTTTGTCAGGAATTTTGCCAGTAATGGGAGGAAGGGGGGCAACGTATAGAAACTGCAAGAGGATGGCGATCAATGCACTAGCTGAGCAGATGTGTGAAGAAGAAGGGGTGGGATTCACAGATTTATGGGGATACTTTGTTGGGAGGGAAGATATGTACATGAGAGATGGCCTCCATCTTAGTGGAAAGGGGGCAGCAGTTTTCTCAGAGAATCTGCTGCAATCTGTTGACAGTGGGACAGGTTGCATCTATTTAAACTAGATTCGCAGGGGGGACTCACAGAAAAGCCTGAAAATGGAGGCATAGATAAAGACAGCACAAATAAATCAACAAATAACAGTCTGGAAAACTCTTCTGAATATAAATGTGTTTGTTTAAATGCAAGGAGTATAGTAAACAAAAGAAATGAACTAAACATTATGGTAGAAGATATTGACCCTCATATAATAGGTATAACCGAATCCTGGACCACCACCGATATATCAGATGCTGAATTGGGACTGACAGGATATGTAATGTTTAGAAAAGATAGAATAGGAAGAAAGGGAGGTGGAGTTATTTTATATATTAAAGAATCTATTCAGGCTTATGAAATAAAATTAGAAAGAGAAGCAGATTGCGAAGAAGCTGTTTGGTGTAACATAGTTACAGGAAACTCAACGTTAACAGTTGGGTTAGTTTATCGAAGTCCAAACATAAGCATAGAAGAGAATGAAAAAATACAAAACGCTATAAGGGAAGTAAGCAAACGAGACTGTATTATTATGGGGGATTTTAACCATGGGCATATACAATGGAAATCTCTACGGAGTATGGGGAGAGAGGACCACAAGTTTTTAGTTTTAGTTCAAGATACATTCCTTTCTCAACATGTGCTAGAACCAACCAGGGGTGAGAATGTGTTAGACATAGTTTTGTCCTCACAGAATGAATTAGTTGACAATGTCAAGATATGTGAGCCACTGGGGAGTAGCGATCACAACCAGATACATTTTACCATCAAAGTAAAATCAGAAAGGAATAGCAAAAAGCAGTATAGGAGAAATTTCCACAAAGGAAGGTATAAGGACATGAGGAAATATTTAGCAAAGATAGACTGGAATAAGACACTGAAAAATAAGACGGCAACAGAATGCTGGAATATATTAAAGAGTGAAATTAAGTGCATAATCGATAAATTTGTACCCTTCAAAAAACAAGGAA
This sequence comes from Escarpia spicata, assembly GCA_963995525.1. Lineage (NCBI taxonomy): Eukaryota > Metazoa > Annelida > Polychaeta > Sabellida > Siboglinidae > Escarpia > Escarpia spicata. Next base: position 43,571,681 of record OZ023211.1, on the reverse strand, counting down.
AACGGTCCAAAAAGAAACACTTATCGAAAGAAGCCATTAGAAAAATTAAGTATAAACAAATGATGTGGAAGTCATATAGATGTACTGGAAATGATGAAGACTACAACAATTATAAAGAAGCACTTAACCAAGCTACAGCTGAAATTAGAAATTCAAAGAGAAGCTATGAACAACAATTAGCTAGTACCGGGGTAATATAAAACATGACAGCAAGAGTTTTTATGCGTATGTTCGAAGCAAACAGAAAGTTCAAGATAAGGTCGGTCCTCTAGAAGATAGTGCTGGAAATATAATATCAGAGGGATTCATAATGGCAGAAGACCTGAATGAGTACTTTAGTTCAGTGTTTACCAGGGAAGATATTAGTTCACTGCCAATACCAGAGGCTAAGTTCAAGGGGGCAGATTCAGACTATTTAGGACAATTAATTGTAACCCCGGAAATGGTAGCTAAGAAAATAAGGGCTATGAAGGATAATAAATCACCTGGAGTGGATGGTATTCCACCCAAACTACTATTGGAAATTGTAGAACAAATTAGCATACCACTTGCAACAGTTTTCAACTTGTCATTAGAAGAGGGAGTGGTTCCTTTAGAATGGAAAGAAGCAAACATTATACCGTTATTCAAAAAAGGTTCGAGAAACAAGTCAGAGAACTATAGACCAGTGAGTTTAACATCAGTGATTTGTAAATTATTAGAAAGACTAATTAAAGATCACATGGTGGATTTTCTTGTTAAACAAAACTTGATAAACCCATCTCAACATGGTTTTTTTTAAGCGAGGTCATGCTTAACAAATATGTTATGTTTTTTGGAAGACATCACTAAGTGGGTAGATGAGGGATCACCAGTAGATATCGTCTACTTAAATTTTCAAAAAGCTTTTGACAAAGTACCACATCAAAGATTACTGCTTAAACTAAAGGCCCATGGCATAGGAAATGGTATAATAAACTGGATAGAACAATGGCTGATTGACAGAAGACAACGTGTAGTAGTTGATGGGGAGGCTTCAAACTGGAAATCTGTATTGAGTGGGCTACCACAGGGGTCAGTATTAGGTCCTATATTATTCTTAATATACATCAACGATTTGGATGATGAAATAACAAGCAAGGTGTTGAAATTTGCGGATGATACAAAAGTGTTTAGAAGGATTAAAAGTGATGGAGATAGACAGCATTTACAAGATGATCTTGACAGGTTGATCAAATGGTCTGAAAAGTGGCAAATGATGTTCAATTTTGGGAAATGTAAATGCCTCCACATAGGACATGGGAACGAAGAGGTAGAATATACAATGGGGGGTACTGTACTAAGTACTACTGTAAAAGAAAAGGACTTAGGGTTAACAGTTAGTGCTGATATGAAGATTTCAGAGCAGTGCGGAATTGCAGCTTCAAAGGGAAATCAAATCCTTGGATTAATTAGGCGAAACATAACGTATAAGGAAAAAGAGCTAATAATACCGCTGTACAAAACAATAGTTAGGCCTCATTTAGAATATTGTATTCAAGCGTGGAGGCCATATCGCAGGAAGGACATAGATATGCTAGAAAGAGTGCAGAAGAGAGCAACTAAAATGATACCAAATCTGAGGGATCTTAGTTATGAAATACGCCTAAAAAAATGCGGTTTAACAACACTAGAGACCAGGAGATTGAGAGGAGATCAGATAGAAGTGTTTAAAATATTGAAGGATTATGAAAATATTGATAGAAATATGTTTTTCTCAGTTAAGAAAGATAGAAGGACTAGAGGACATGATCTTGCATTAGCAAAGGAGCAGAGTAGATTGGATATAAGAAAGTTTTCATTTTCACAAAGGACTGTAAATGAATGGAACAGATTACCTGCTGGTGTGGGTGCTAGTAGCGTGAATATGTTTAAAAATAAAATCGACACATACCTCAGACGGGCGGGATACACATAGATAAAAAGGTCGGACTCTCGATAAGCCAAGGGCTTCCTTGTCCACCTGCTACCTAGAGTCAATTCTCTGGGTGGCAATCTTGTTAAATCTTGTTACTCTGCTGTTTTCATAACTCATTATACATTACTTCATTATTGGTAGAGCACATGATGTATTCCAAAGTAATTTATAATATTTGCATATATAATTTATATATATATATGATATAATTTTTTATTTGTAGTTACTATGGCCCACAGCTATGTTACAATAGTTATGTTAGTTCCTGTCAATGTGTATTGTTTGGTTGTCATGTTATATTTTTGCATGTAATTGGATAGAATTGAACATGTCTAGTAGAATTGACTCTTTATATTATTATATTTTCCCATTATTATAGAAAGGCAGATTTCTAGTACGGAAAGTTAAGTATAGTATACGCTAGTACTAGTAGTAGCAAGTTAGCAGTTAAGCTAAAGGTCAAGTTAGTACTAGTAATACGATGAGCAATGACAAAATTGAAAGTTGAACTGAACAAAAGGAATACTGAAGCATAGTCGGTCGGGAAATGACCTATAACACTGATGACCACGGTTCCGATGCTCGGATCTTCATCCCTGACAAATGCGATTCCTATGCTTTGAGTGAGTGCTCGGACCTTTATCGCTGACATGCACGGTCCCGATGCTCGGCTATGTAACAACAAAGTGGTTGCGTAGCTGAGCATCGGTGCTTGCCGCTCCGTGTCCCAGCACCGGAAAGAGGCCACGATAGGCTCATGCGCGTTGAGTGCTCAGACCTTTATTGCCGAGATGCGCACGGTTCCAATGCTCGGCTACGTAACAACGTCCATAAATAATATATCAAATTATCAATACATAGATGAAAATAAGCATCTGTATTAATAAATATACCATTTAAAAAATAATATTTTTAAATGGTCAATAATGCCATGCCCATGGCAATATATGAAACTTGGTAACTATGTCTATGACAATGTTTAGCCTCACATATATATATGCCAAGCCGGCTATAAAGTCTGTGATTACGAGAGAAATCAATAACTAAATGTTACAACTGATTGAGATAAAATAAAAAATATAACAAGTCACAAGATTACTAAATTTATTCTGACTGACTGAAATATCCGGTAGATGGCATGAGTGGGATACCCCATGAGTGAACCTGGCTGCAGCCTAAACAAAGTATTAAGACTTTTTTTAAGTCTAAGAGAACGAAACATCGTTTACCCTGTCGTTATATCTTTGATATGTATCGCTCCAGAGCATACTCCCACTCTCCCTTCCGTCAAAACACTTTCCACATATCGAACAATTCCAGGAGAAAACAGACTGATCAGGTTACTGCCCATTATGAATCATTCGTTATGATGTTTCGGAAGTCGAAACCGAAGTAGATATCATCTCTAGAGGTAGTTGCACTACGCTTTGATGTTGGCCAACAAAATTGGATCTCAGCGTATCGTTCGATTATTTAACTGACAAATTAAAACATGGTTATTTAGTGTCATGCATGTTAGCTGACACATTTGCAGAACAAAACAGCGTTTGCTTCATATAGGTGATTATAAAGTAATCAGCTGTCATACGTAAAATGCCTAATTTCCGAAATTACACAGGACGTGTTCATTTAATTCGCGGCGGGCTGTAATCAATCTTGCAACTAACGCTGCAGAATATTGCTACCACCTATTATCGCTAGTTATCGCGTTGGGAAAGTCAGTGGCCTGTCCATAACTTGTTGTTTAATCGTAATGTAAAAACCAAATCTCTTATTTGACAGCTGGTGTTATAATTAAGGTTGAGTTTATAGATGTGAACTTGCTTATTAAATAGTTGGTATATTTGTGGTTATGAACATTCATGATTCAGACGAGGCTATAGTATAGGACACTCACACACTGACACAGTCACAGACACAGTGACACACAGTGACACTGTGACACTGACAGTGACTGAGTGACACTCTGACTGGGAGGCGAATGTTTTGGCCCAAAACGTGTTCGGACCATGGGCTGAACCATCCGTTTTAGGAATCGGTGAAGCGTGACTCGCGTGGGCCGAATCTCCCGTTTGTGTAACCGGTGCAATCGGGTCTGTGTGGACCGAACCATCCGTCTTGTTTCTATTCACTATTGTGACATCTAACTTGCGACATGTGCATTGTGCGGTCTAATCGTTATTCTGTCTAGCGTATTCTTACCGCGGACGTGTAACTATTTATAATTGCATCTTACGTACATTCTAACTAGGAAACGGTTGTGATAATAACAACTGTGGATTATTAATTGTTGAGGAAATATTCTGACTTGCAACTAATTCGACTTGCGTATTCTCCAGTCCATTAATATAATAACCGTTTGCATATATTCTAAGTAGGAAATGTTTGTCATATAATAACAAATAGGAATTATGAATTCTTGTATTGTAACACCCGGATAATAGTTATTCTTGAAAGCAGACACATTCATCATCATTATAAGGCCCTTGACAAATCATTACAATAAAGGTGTGAAATGTAGAGTAACACCTCCATCAATGTGTCTTTGAAAGTGTGGTCACATATTTCATCTGTTCAAATTACATCTAATCATTTAACTACAAAAAGGGTTTAAACACATGCAATGTGCTCACACCATGTACTCCGTTACCGTGTTTGTTTAGTTTACCACTATGATACTTTGCAACAAACAAACAAACAAATATCACACATACAAGCCATCCAGGTAAAAGTGTGAGTTCAAACAAACCAACCAACCAACAAACAAACCATAAAGATTTATTTTGAAACATCCTAAACAATCTTCAAACACAATGGACCAAATCAAACGCTGTGGGCCGAGTCGACCGCTGCTTTGATAATTATTCATGGGCCGAAGCATCAGACACCGCAAGTGACTTGGTGAAGTGTGCCGAACCATCCGTCGGCATGGGCCGAAACATCCGACCCGGCATAGCGGGTTTTTGTGACGAGGGCCGAACCATCTGTCACCATAGGTCGAAACATGTGGGTCAAACCATCCATCTGCGTGGGCCGAACCATCCGGGACCCCTCTCACTGATACAGTTACTGACCGAGTCAGTAACACAGACACTGATTGTCACACTGTCACTGACTGTCACACAGTCACTGACTCGCACAGTCACTGACTTTCACTGACTGTCACTGACTGTCACACTGTCGCTGACTCACACAGTCACTGACTTTCACACTGTCACTGACTGTCACACAGTCCCTGACTGTCACACTGTCACTGACGGTCACGCTGTCACTGACTGTCACACAGTCACTGACTGTCACACTGTCACTGACTCACATTGTCACTGACTGTCGTCACACAGTCACTGACTGTCATACTGTCACTGACTGTCACACTGTCACTGACTGTCACATTGTCACTGACTGTCGTCACACAGTCACTGACTGTCACACTGTCACTGACTGTCACTGACTGTCGTCACACAGTCACTGACTGTCACTGACTGTCACACTGTCACTGACTGTCACATTGTCACTGACTGTCGTCACTGACTGTCACACTGTCACTGACTGTCACATTGTCACTGACTGTCGTCACACAGTCCCTGACTGTCACACTGTCACTGACTGTCACGCTGTCACTGACTGTCACACAGTCACTGACTGTCACACTGCCACTGACTGTCACATTGTCACTGACTGTCACACAGTCACTGACTGTCGCATTGTCACTGACTGTCACACTGTTACACAGTCACTGACTCAGTGTCCATTCCCCAAGCCAAATATGTGGCATTTTCAAATTTAATCAGACTCATAATAGTCTAAATCAAGGTCTATATCGGTGCACTTTATAGAATATAGGAGTTTGTGATTGTGTTCTAATTAATTATTATTTTATTCTTGCATTTATTTATGAATGTTATGTGCTATCAAGACAAGACTACAACTTAAAACAAAATTATTTGTATTATAGAGAACAGAAGTGTGAATGGCCGTTTTATGGTAAATGGTCAAGTTGTAGTGGTTACATCAACGACTTGACCATGTCATCCTGTACAGCTTTGTGTCCAGTTCACTCAAATCAGCCAAGTTACAGAAAATGATATAGACATTTAAAAGCCACATTTTTACAAATGAGTCACTGAACAACCTAACATTCACTCACTTACATTAACAACCTCATAAAATCTGTCAACTCTAAAACTAACTCAAGATTGGTGGGAAAACATTGAGTTCACTGATAGACAGATAGTTCACCATCAGATTGAATATTAAGTAAGAGCTAGGCTTTTTTATTCTTTTCAAATGCCTTGCAGGTGTGTATTATCTTTTTCAGACCATAAAAATGTTTGGAAGAAACCTTTGCTGTTGTTGTGAAATCCACCAGACATTCATAAGACGGAGTGCGGTAAGTTGTATTGTGTAAGTGTTAAGATAGATCATGTTTTTCCATATATGGATGAACATAAATGATATAGGATTGACACATATGATATTTATTTAATATTTACTAATGACAGTTTATTCAACATGTAACATTTAACAAATACACATCAGATAGTGATAACTTTGAGTGCTGTTTTTTGCTGTTTAAAAAAGTAAGTTCTTAAATAGCATTCTTATATTGCACAGTATTAACTTTTATGTTGTTGTAACTGCATATATTATATGTGAACAAATTTCATGGCTTCGATGTGCAATTTGCTTGATACATATAGAGAATTCATTGCTTAAACTTGATGTACATGTATTATGTTTAAATAATTAATAATCATTGTTGTAATTTAAAATTATTCTAATAACATTATACAGTTTAAAAAACCATTATGACTTATAAAAATACAACAAGTCTGTACTATTTTCAGGCATCAGTGGGCGAAAAATTTCGATCACGTATAACAATACCGCAGAAAATGGTAGACAAACTGGAACGCATTCGGAGGAAAGAACTAACAAAGCGACACCAGGAGATTCGACGGTATAAAGGGCCAGTCGTGATCTCGTGCAAACGACAACAGTTCAATCACCACAAGGGACAGACCTACAGTAACTTCAGCCCAGAGCGTCTCGCTTCTGGGGGATGGAAAGATCAACGGTCAAAGGGAGACTACTTCACCATCAATGCCATCCAGGGGGTAAGGGAACTTCTTTTCACTATCAATGCAATCCAGCGGGAAAGTTAACCTCTTTTCACTATCAATGCCATCCATGGGGGTAATGAAACCTCTTCTGACCATTTCATAACAAAAGCTTATATAATTAATGTAATGGCCAGGTGAACTTATTATTTTATAAATTCTTATTTAAAAAAGACAAATAAATTGATGGTTTACCTTGTGATGTCATTTAGATGACTTTGTGGAAATGTTGGCGATAATATGAGTAAGTTGTACATCAGAAAATCACTGTTATGTTTTCTAATCTTGATCAAGCTCCAAATTGTAAGTCTAGTTACACTATAATAATAATACTGTATTTATTAAGCGCTACATCCCGCTTAGTGGATCAATGCACTTCACAATAAGGAATGTATATTTAAAAATACGCAACTAAATAAAACGTTAAATAAATCAATTAAAAAAACTATAACATGATTACATGAAATTATAAATAATGTCCGTCACGATAAAGAAATTAAATTAACTAAAATTCATAATAAAAAGGTGAGTCTTTAACAGTTTAAAGACTTCCTGAATATGTTTAGCGTTCTTGATGCACGATTGTCCAATGGCAGTTCGTTCCACAGAACACTAAAGACTATTTTAATGAAACATTACATATCTACAGAACCCTGCACTACAAGAAGAGGGAGCTGATACCTCACAGTTTGCTGACTTTGGTCTACACGAAGAACTGCTGAATGGTTTAAAAGAAATGGGGATTAAGACACCTACAAATGTTCAGGTGTGTATTTAACTAAACGTATTATTAACATTTGTCATATATGTAATATCGAAAATATCTTGATGTTGTTTTATGTAAACTAACATCTGTGCTTTGGTGCGATTGCTCTCCTCATTGCCCCTTAATTCTGGGGTGAAACTGGTCCTTGATTTATATTTTCCGTTTGCTTCCACACTGATCACATTTCACTGCTGTCTCCGTCATCTGTCTCCATTCCCCCATCTCTCACTCCTATTCTCCAAGCCTCTTCCCTCCCAATCCTGACAAATCTCACTTCTGTATGTGCATCTGTTCAAGTACGACATACAGGTCTCAATAAACAGATATGTTTGGTGCAGTGATTTGTTTATTTTGTTAGTAATTTGATCGATTCTTTCTTCTTCAGGCTCTCACTATACCACCTATGTTGGAGCATAGGAATGTGTTATGTGCGGCTGAAACAGGTAAGACTTCTGTTTACGACATAAGATCACAGAATATAGTACAAGTATCCAGGAAACACATTTAAATTGTCAGGATTTGTTAAACTGAAATTGCACTTGAGATTGCAACCAAGTATAGCAATTACATGTTAAGATGTAGTGTTAACTTGTTATTTACTTGATTAAAATAAATTTGGTTGTTGTTCACATACCTTATAAGTATGTCTGTATACAAATAAAATGTATAATACTAAAATTATAGTTATAATTGTTTGTTAAATTTATTTAAATGTATATATATATATTCACATTTCAAACTACCTGGGTATGTAGGATTTGATTCGCTTATGCTATTTCAACGATCTGCCCCGTCAGTCCGCACCATTAAATGCAGCAGAATGTTGAAATGAAAGAAGACATTTTAAACGAAGGACCCAACTCATCCAGTCATATGTTGACATATTGTATGGGAAATATTGCGAAATACAGCTTGAGAGATACTTGTGGGTTGTAGGTAGTGGCAAGACATTAGCTTTCTTGCTGCCAATCATAGAGAAGATCCACAGATACAAGCAGACGATGGGGCACCAGACCGCACCAAACCAGCCCTACTCTGTCATTGTCACGCCATCCCGGGAACTCACTGACCAGATACACGTAAGCTGAGACGCACTGTTCAGTGTGATTAAACAGCAAGAAATAAACTTACTTCAGAGTAAATGTTGAAACATGCAACATTTTGACCCATCTAGTGTGGATCTTGACCACGCACTGATGTCACGTGACACGGCTCAGATTCTGGCGGAATAATCAGGTTGTAGATGGCGGGCAGGTGGTATCCCTGATCTCGGTTCATGGTGGGGGCTCTCTGTTTGATGTAGATAGCCTCCTTTACTTTCCTGTTAAGCTGGTTTAGTTCTTGGGTCAAGATGTTATCTGAGTGTCTGAACTGCTGACTGTAGATGAGTCAGAATGTCACGTTTCAATATTTGCTCCAAAGTAAAAAAAATTCTTGCTGTCTAATGGAATCTTGGAGCCATGAACAAAATATTCCATGGAGTTCACTGTGGCCGAGTAACTGGTGCTCAAATAGTTGCTCACTGGACAGTTGCTCACCGGACACAAAATGAACAAGTAGGAATTGTGGAAACTGGGTTTATTGAGGGAATAATTTTAGAATTAATTTTAGCACTACATAATGGGTAAACTTTCATTTAGTTTGATTTGCTTTGTTATCATTTTCTATATTATTATTATTATCTATAAGGGATAAGGTATCACTTATAATGTACAAATAGCCATGCTATTAAATACAACTTGAGGCCAAAATGTACTTAACATAGACACAAACGTAAGTCGATCCATTGTTTCCTAACCACATGTACAAAGAAAATCTGGGCAGCGACACAGGCTCGTCTACACCCCGTCAGCCATGAACTAAATTAATATGAGCAACTGTCTGTGATTTGAGTAGCTACTGTCTCTGTGTACACTGTCTATACACCATTCTGGCTGAGCAGTCATAGTCATTCACACCATCCGTTTCCATCTTATACTGTCTGAATGGTTGGTGGAAATAAAGTCACAGGAAAGTCACGAAAATAAAGTCACTGTTTTGGCCAGGAAAAATCAAAGGAAATAAAGTCATAACATAAGTTTTGTAGTTATTCACTGTTCATTCAAAAACATAATGTTTGATGATTAAGGTTACTATTCTGAAGAAACTCTGCCATAGTCTTGCATATTCTTAATTGAACACAGAAAGTTTGTTTTATGATTATATCAAATATGCCAAAGAAATTCTGTCTGACTTTATGATGACCAACATTTCGTTTCGTTGGAAATGTAAAGTAATGCAGTGTAAAAATCAGCTTCCTTTATTGCATAGTTTTGATAATTGATATGTGGTATTTTATCTGCATAGAAATCTAGTTTGTGTTTTTTGTGATACATATAGTATAATAGAAATGTTTTAATTTTTTTAAATTTTTTTAGAAATGTGTTTAACTATATAAAATACTAATTGCATTTTATAGCGAGGAATATATTAAATTTGAGTAAAGTTAAAATGTGTGATGTTTCTTTGCTGTAGGCCGTCAGCTTGCAACTGTCTCAGTACACAGACTTTACCTCCATCTCTGTTTGTGGTGGCCGAGGGACAAAGGTTTGTGAATGTTTAATAAGTTCATATTTCATATGAATTTACTCCTTTGTTGGTGTGGTTGAGAAATTAGTACTTTTTTAAAAATGGGACCATAGTTTGAGTAACTGGATGTACAGTTGAATCTCACTTTCTGGTCACCTTGGTAATACAATCAACCTGTAATGAAGGTCATCCTCTGATAGTTCCAAATTAGCTCTGTGATAGTAGGTTATAGGAAACTAGTACCGTTAATACAGCCACCTTGTTATTCTGGCAATTTTGGCCCAATCCCGAGGGTAGATTTTATAGTGATACTCCACTGTAGCTGGGAACGAACTGAAATGGGCAGGATATGTACGAAAAATGGTGTGGAGAGATTGACGACGAGAGAATGTAGAAGAGAAGGTGGAAGACGGAGACGAGTGAGGCACACATTGAGATGTGGAGATAAAAGATATCTTGGGAGGACAGCAGGGAGTAGAAGAGAATGGAAAGTCACAATAGATACATAAGCCTCGTCGAGAGGGTGAACTGACCAAGTGATGTGACCCCACACCCGTAGGGATACAGGGAAAAGAAGACATTAGTATCATTGTTGTTGGGTTAGTCGTAATTTAAATTGTATAAACTGGAGTATTTTTTGCATTGTGTATATAATGGTGTTTGTATTTATTGCAGAAATTGATATCGTCAACGGGTGCCCATCTCAGTGACATCTTGATAGCTACCCCGGGTGTTCTCAACAAGCTATTAGCAAACAGTAAGTACAAGGGCAGACTGTTGCTTCTGCATGGAAACACCTGCTTACTGACTGTCTCCACACTTAAGTACAATATATAGTTGTGTGTTCATGCATGTGTGTATGTAATGTGTGTTATTTTAGGCCAGTTATCCAATGACCAAGTTCATTTGTTCTTCCAACAAACCTACAAATATGCCCATTATTGTGATCTCTGAAGTTATCCAACATTTACTAATCCATAAATATGCATGCTTTGACTAATCCATCAACATGTGTCAACTGACTAATCCATAAACGTGGCTATTGATTGTTCCATATACAAGTGTCCATACACAAGTGTCCATACACAAGTGTCCATACACAAGTGTCCATACACAAGTGTCCATCATTGTGGCTTCTATGTACTGATCCAATATTGACTAATCCATAAACTTCAGTATTTCTCCCATAAACGTTTCATTGGATGTGTTCCTTTTATAAGACATGTACATGAATCTAGTAAAGTAGCATGGCTGTGCTCATACAACATCACCGCGCTCCACAACCAGGGGCGGATCTAGAGAGGTTAGTCCATCCACTGACGGCCGAACCAAAGGTAGAAAATTTGTCACTGCCGTGCCACCGTAACTTCAGCTTCTCCGCTGTCTCGGCTCGACTGATGACATCAGAAGACTGTGGGGTGCTAATGAAAAATGTTCATCGTTGCACTGCCGTATCTTAAGCTCTTCGTCAGTCAGCTTCTTGTCCGCTGACTTGCCTGGCTCAACTGTGGCATCGGAAGACAGGGCCATGTGCTGTTGATGAAATTTTTTACCGCCAAGTTGGCTTAACTTCAGCTTATTGTAACCCGAAACAGGGACACTTTTCAAATTTCCAAGGGTCTACGGGGGCACGTGCCACCCAGGCCCCCCTGGATCCGCCTATGGCAACATTAGGTACTGTGTATTTACATCTTTGAATCATGTGTCGTATTGCTGTTGTGTCGTAGGAGTCTACAGCATGTCCCGCCTTCACCACCTGGTATTCGATGAAGCAGACACGTTGCTGGATGACAGTTTCAGTGACCTTACTGTGAGGCTCATTGGAAAGATGAAGGTATTTTGACCAGGCTCGTAACAAAATGTTAACATCTTTATAACTCATTATTGCATGCAGTGATTTTTTCATTCAGTGAAATTTATACAACTCAGATCTACGCACAGAGTATTTCTTTTCATACAGCAATATGTAATGGTGATCAGCACATTTTCTTCCCAACATCAGTTGTGGGAGGTGACTTCAATAGTTATTCCACCCAGGGGTGGATCCTGAGAGGGCTGTCTGGGGGGCCCAAAACCTCCAGTTCCACCCCCTTGATGCTCACAAAAAACCACTGGCGGCCAAACCAAGTTCATATTGGATGGGCTGTAATCTGGAGCTTCAGCACGACAACGTGACACACTGTCAGATCGTGACATTGCAAGATGGCCAGGGTGCTGTTGAACATTTTCCACCAGAACTTGACCACTACTCCACTGTTGCCACTCTGCCGGAGTGCTGCCTGATCAGAAGACGGGGCGAGGGTGCTGTTGGAAAATTGTTGCGGCGACATTCATAATTTCAGAACGTCAAGAGGGATCACGGAATGGGGGCACATTCAAAGAGTCTACGGGGCACGCCACTCTAACGCAGGGATAGCGCACCCAAATTCCAAGTGTCTGGGGGAGCACAGTTCCCCTTGATCCATCTATGTCACCAGTGTGTTTATTTCTTCTAATGATAACTATATTTATAGTGGCAATCTCTCGCATGTAACCTGTCGCAGTGTACCAGGCAGTAAGTCACACAGGCCTATTAGGCATGGAAGCCAAAAATAGCTGTCTCTATCATGTCCCATCAATTTTGCGATTATGGCAGAAGAGTCCACATTTCTTTTATTTAAATATTACAGTGTGCCAAAAAGGCCTATACACTGGTTACCCATAATAAACAAACGTCATCCATTTGGCCTTTTTCATATCTATATTGTCTCCGTGTTGTTGCTTGCATAAATACATACTTTACAATTTCATAATTTCAAAAACTAATGAATTTGTAGGTATCATTTTCAAACTTATAATCTGTGGAATCAAAAAAGTACAGCATTCTATTTCACAATTTTTTAAATTAATACCCTCTTTGCTAAGGCAGATCGCGTAGTTTGACACATGGTGCTTTTGAGTGTTTTAGCAGACGTTTCTGGTGTTTGTGCAGATATCGTCCGAGACTGCTGTCATGGATGACGATGACCACATGAGCATTGGCACGCAGGTGGCCATGGTGGGTGCCACTATGCCAAGCAGTCTCAAACAGGTCCTTGGGGATGTTGTGCCGGTAAGTAGCATTCGCTAACAGAATTGTAAATATGTCTGATATTGATTATGTATACATGATATTTTTTTATTATGTTGTGAAAATATTGTAGTCATGTGACTGGGCATGTGACCATATTGGAACACGAGAAGATTATATCCATCGATATAAGGCTATGAAGAGATATTTTCACAGAACAAACAAAATGGTTTTGTAACAACACATTTATGGTAGTATATCTTGCTTACTTATTATTTCCTTATGTGAATGAGTTCATCGTTTCACAATTGCTTGTGAAATGTTTTTCTATCTTGCATTGCAGTCTTAATTTCCTATGTTTCCAAACCTGTGTCAAAGTAAACTTCACAGTATGTAAGTGCAGATTTCTCTGTTCTCATTGGTGTAACTAACCTTTTGGTGGTAATTTTTGGGAAGAACTGCTTAGTGGCTGTTTGTCTGTCTTCAGCTGGACAGTATGGTGAAGGTGACAACTCCCCACCTACACCGGCTCATGCCACACATATCGCAGAAGTTCATCCGTATCGGCAGTGACCAGAAACCAGGTTCGCATAGAATTTCTTACCTTTCAAGCTTTCACATTGAATTGACTGCCTATAGTTTTAGAAATGCGAGACCCATGTTTTCACATAGCATCTTCTAAGTGTATGTCAGTTTAACAAGATTTAAAATGATTGCTGTCGAGAACAAAAACCCAGATGACAGTTGAACTTGGAGCTTTTGCCTGATCAAAAGTTCAAAATTTGGGCTATTTGTCCATTTTGTTTTTAAACATATTCCTACTGATTCAGTTGTTTAATAATGTGGCTCTGATGTGATTACGCACGTCGCTGTTTTAACAAGGTATACAATTTTAAGTCTCATCAACCTGTAAATTCTCAGTAATAGCTGACAGCTGAGAATTAAATGCCTGGTTGCAGTGCACATTGTGCCAGAATATCAAATTGATGTAACATATTGATTGTATTCTTCTGCAGGAGTCTGCAGTACAGAAGTGTTGCAAATGTCCACTTGGTGAATGTGCGTGTAATTCAATGCACCATAAGCACCCATGCCATTGCACCGTTGTTGGTGTTTGTGCTTTCAGAGGCACTGTTGAAGGCACTGAAGTCTAACTCTTCCCGCCGTGTACCGACGCTCGTGTTCTGCAATCGATCAAGCACCGCAAATTTTGTTGGCCATTTCCTGAATGACAACAGCATTGGAAATGTTGTCTTACATGCACAGATGCCACAGAAGGTACATTGGCATGTTACAAGAAACTGCTATGTGAGATAAGGATGAAAATGTTTTGGACAAAATAGATTGGATCTCAGAAATTGTTGCTGGCCTTTTGAAAGAGAAATTAATATCAGCACATTGTGACACAACTGTCTTATTGGATATTAATACTGAAGTCATGGTATAGGAATACCACATCCATTGACTAATTTTAATAACCTATGTTTAAGTAAGTGTTGCACAAATTCTCTAATTAACTGATGAGAACAAAATCTTATGTCACAACCTTAATTATAAACATAGGTTCCGTTAAATTTCTCCTTGCCAACAACATTTGCACATACATGTACATTATATTACTAGGATGGCATGACATCTGCTAGATCAATCTGTCTAATATACAGTTCTCACGTAACATTGTTTTTGTCGCAAAGAAAAACATTTCAGAATTTATCAGTACAATGTACATCAAAAAATCGAACAGCTTCAAATGTGCCACGACCATTTTATGAGCTTGACTGGCCTGTTTGCTAAGCAGACAGCGACGTAACGGATGCATCCATTTTTCCAGATAAATACAACACCAAATGCTCTGGCTGTATTGCATCTCATGGAAGATGGGGTAGCACTGTCGGATGCAGCAGTAACGTGTTCTCCATCAAAGAACTTGTTGCTGAACATTGATTTATGTGATGCGTTACATTCTCATCCGCTGTCTTGTTTCAGGTGAGAGAGGGACGGTTTGAACGGTTTCAGAATTCAGAGACAGAAGTACTTGTGTGTACTGATATCATGTCTAGAGGAATGGACACTGTGCGGGTGAGGATCACATTTACACCTGATTACAGGATGAACTATGCTGTTGTTGGGTGGACTTTCACTATTTTTATTCTGGCTGTTTTAAAGAGCATTTGTTGGTTCGTGTACCATATATCAGCTAGAAATACCTTTGAGACATAATGTTTCTCACCAACAGCAAAATTATACCCAAAAGTCAGGACTTCCGCAATAATGCTGCGTTCCACTCACCTTGCATTTGCTGTGAATACGACTTGATGAACTTGAAAGTTCAAAAGAAGCCTGACTTCACCACTTGTAAATCAACTGGGTCACGTAGGTGTCACAAAGTCATATTCACAGTCAACACGATGTGATTGGAATACAACATTATATTTGAGATGAAAACACCTTGATTAACAGTTCTATATATGGACCATCTGGTGAATAGCCTGGGTACAACTTTTTGGAATTGTCTTTTTTCAGGCAAAGCACGTTATCAACTATGACTTTCCTCACTTCATCTCAGACTACATCCACCGTGCTGGCCGTATTGGCCGTGTCGGCAGCAGTGGCACCGGCTTCGTTCTCAGCTGTGTTAGCTACAAGTGGGATGTAGATCTCCTCTGGAAAATTGAGGTATGTCTTATAAGATTCACTATGATAGTTAACAGAACGTTGATTTGAGACATCAATCACATCGTAGTTAGCAAAACATGAGGTGTTTGAAAGGTAGGAAATTTTTTATTTATTCAATACATTGTAATAATTAGAATGCCATCCCAAATTACGATGGCATGTCCAACATCTTTTTATTTGTGGCGGCCATTTTAGTAAGCACTTTGACATGGTTGCTAAGGATGACATAATGGATCCGTCAGTTATGATGTCATTAGAGTCTACAAGCGCCCCGATTTCGAAAAGCATCCCTATCCTAGTCGCGCCCTCGGGTGGTTCGATTGGTAAACAATCCAACCGAGCGCATGGTGCGATCAGGATAGGGATGTTTTTCGAGATCGGTGTGCTTGCAGATACTCTGTATCGTGGTGCAGTATTGTTGTGATGTTTTGATTTCGAGTCCTCCTCTTTCAGGCATCAGCAAGGCGGGCCACAGAGTTCCACAACGTCAACGCAAACATCAAACGCAAGTTGACTGGCATCATCCAGGAGAAATACACGACATAGAGAGGCGCCGCCAATATATCATAACTACCATTTATATTCTGACGTGGCAATACCACGAGCACAGAACGGACTTGGCATGGTAAGAGCATTGCCTTGACCAGCAAAGATTCTCTATTGATCTTATACTAATTTCTGGAGACACGAAACCAGAATGGTATTGCTTAAATCCATTGTGACAGTAACGACGTTTCCAAGCAGAATCCCACGCAGTTTTACATTTTAATACAACAATTATGTAAATAAACATTTCTTTAAGTCGTACTCTGTGCTGATTGTTTTCGTTAATTTGCATGGTGGTGCACTCCCGATACAATGACAAATGCTTGATGACATCATCAACAACCAATAGGAAAAGTGCTTACATTCAGCTACTGGGAAACAACAGTTTCATCACTGACGTTGAGTTGATTCCACTTTTCTATGCTGTGATTTTTGCGTCTTGGTAAAATAACTTTATTGGTGTTGGAAAATGTTATAAAATGACTACCCTCTCCAATATTTGATTTCACCCTATAAATTGCACATTACACATCAAATTATCCATAATGTTGTTTTATTTTAAAATATCACATACAACACGTAATATCGTGCATGTGTCTATTTAACACGGAATATAAACAACAACGGTAGTCAGAATAAATCAGAATACATTATTCATATGAATGAAAACAGTGGATCTTGGCAATACGTATCGCAAAGGTAATGATGATCTATATATAAGAACGGGTTATTGAAGTTACTTAATAAATGTATGTCAACAGTATAAGTAAACTTAAATCAACTAAAAGCAGAACTGGCCTTGTAGCGAGAATCGATACATTTTGGTTGAAGAACTGCTACGTCAACTAAATAGCCCTTACACGGACACACTGTAAGACTGTCCGTGCTAAGTTATAAATAACGAAAACATCTTCAATTGTCTGCGTTGTTTCACGACGGCATTATTTCGTTATCCAGTCGAGTGTACGTTTACACGTTGCCGATTGGATTGGTCAAGGCGTTGTTGTAGGTTTGGCCACACCAATGGTGTATGTATTAGGTTTGGTCAACACATTGCTTGAGATATGACCACATGGTGAATGTATTGCATGGAGTTCGGCTAAGGTATTACTTGATGTGTGGCCAAGGTGTTGTGCCACTGTTGCCAATGCATCGCTTCGTATCGCGGCGATGTTTCTGTAGATTTATTTTAAAAAATAACACCGGATTGCATAATTATTCTTGCGTTATGTACACAGACACCGAATTAGGTAATCGTGTTTTGGCTTTAGGCGCCAATGTTTCATAGACAAAACTGGTAAAGTGTCGTTAGCTCACTGATTGAAAGTATTGCATTGCTGTACAAACCAGCCTTGTTATTACGTCACATCCGGCAAGTACGGTGTCCCATCTTGACTCCTGCAAATTGGCTATGATATAATGCACGGGGAATGTAAACATCGCGAAGGACGGTTTTCCCAGTAACGCAAACAGACACCGAAGGCACGACTGGCTCCCTAGCGCAGGGGACACACGAGGTCTGTGTAATAAACTTCGGCAGTAATATGCGTGCCTGAATGGAATTTGTTCGACTCGGCAAAACCCACCACGTCGATCTTACGTTTTTTGTCGACGATGACGCGTGCCAACTCGTAGCCTTCCAAGGACGCCGATGCGCTGGCCGCCACGCGTCCGTCCTTCAGCCACATGTTGTTAACGAGCCTGCTGTGACGGTACACAAGCTGCCACTGCCGACTGCGCACGTGCAGGCGTTTGCGCAGCCAGTCGTTCTCCAGGGTGCCCGGATGTCTAGCGTTCGGCAAAACGTCGGCGAGGTCGTTGAGCAGGTCTTGTCGGCGCATGAGAATCCCGTCGACGTGGGTGATGTAACCGAAGTCGTACCTCATGCGGCGCGGATAGTACGCGTACATTCCAGGGCTGTTCTTGAGCGGCGTAAACCGCGGATTGTCGTGGAACGTTCGGCCGAGATTCTCGCCCAGTCGTAGCTGGAAGGCGCCGACCTCGCCGGCGGCAACGTCAAGCAGACATGCGGCGCGACGCAAGTCGACCGGACGCAGCCAGATGATCTCGTCGACCGCGAGCATCACGCTACTGGCCGACGTCTCGCGCAGTATGGACGCGACGCGACCGCCGAAGTCGCGGCCGTCGTCGGGCACAACACCGATGTTGAGCCGGCCGGCGAGGCACGACACGACGGCGCCGTAGGCCTGGACGAACAGCGCGTCGTCGGCGCGCAGCACCAGCCACACCTTCTGGATGCCCGTGACGTGATTCGCGAGACTCTCGAGGAACGCAAGAGTCTGCAGTGGCCGGTTGCGCGTCATCAGGATGATGTCGGCGCTGACGTTGCGACACCGCGTCGCGTCGTTGAGTGCCGCCATCGAGACGATCGACGGAGGCGGGGGTATACGCTCTGGTGGTGCCGACATCAGCGTCGTCGCCTTGAGCACGAGGCGGTTGTCGTGTATGTGTAAGGTCCACGACGGGTGCTCCTCGCACATGGCGCTGTGCAGCGTCCTAAGATCGTGGCCGTGGCCGGAGACAATGATGACGTCAGAGTCGTTGGTGACGCGGAGGGCGCTCTGGAAGAGCGACAACGCCTCCACGGGATCAGCTAAGGCCGACAGGCGAACGTGTATGATGGCGGCGCCGGGGTTGTCTTGCCGCGCCTTGATAAGCAGATTCGTCGCGTTGGTCTTTCGACTGAGATACGTGTGGAATAAGCCGAACTGTCTGTGATCGTTATCCAGCGAGGTCGGAATGACTGAGATGACGGCGTCGGGGTGCATGTAAGGCAGCATGACGCTGAGGGTGCCGTCCACCGGTGTCGGTATGCTCACGTAGACGGTCGTGCCGTACGTGAGCATGATGGCCTCCACCAGCAGGTCGTCGCGGCCGTCAGACACGTGCATGGCGAGGGGGAGACGAGCGGGCGACGGCTGCACGTTGTCACCGTACAACCGCTGCATACAGTCGATGGTTTCACTCGTTGCCGCCGTCGTTGGCGCCACCTCGTTCTGCGCTATCCCGCCCTCGCTCTTCGCTTTGGCCTCTGTCTCCGCGTCGGGTTCCGACGCCGCTGAAGAACGTCGCGGTCGGAGGAGGAAATCGGCATCGAGGTCCTTCCGGTGGAATGCGATGTTCAGGAAGACGCGTAAACCGAGTCCGTTCGATCGTTGATAGATGGTCTGCGCGCCAGGCGGGTCCTTGCGGTTGACGAGGAAGGCGTCGGGCAGCACATAGAACGAGTAACCGGCGGCGTGCAGGTCGCGACTGTAGGCGCACTTGTCGCGACCGTAGCCAGCGTAGATGTCGTGCATGAGCGGGGCGTAGCGAGGCACGATGAAGTACGGTTCCATGTCGGCGACGTAGTCGACGCGATACGAGGCGGTGCTGGTGAACCACTGTTGGTAGCGCACGACTGAGTGCGACGCACCCAAGAACGGCTCTAACGTCGTCGGTGTCTCCTTCAGGCGCCGTTGCAAGTCTGGCTTGTCGCTGGGTATCGCAGCGTCCGCCGTTTTCGTGTGGAACACCGGGGCGATGAGCGCATACTTGACGTCGGCGGCGTGGCTCGCCGCTTCCTGCTTCACCCACCTCGTGGCGTCGCGTTCGCTGAACGCCGGTATTATGTCGGCGTCGACGAAGAACACGTGTGACGTTAGGCCGTTCTCGAGCGCGACGTTGCGGAGGAAATTCACCGGATACAGCGCGGCGTCGTCTTCGTTGAACTGGTCATCGGTCACCAGGTGGACGGTCACGTGGTTGCGCAGATAGGGCGATTTGTAATACTCGGCGATGAGCGCGCGGGTCTGTTTGGCTATGCTGTCGTATCGCGAGAGAAGCAAGACGACGGCCGATATGGGCCCCTGCCACCGCTCGGCTGTCTTTGCCAGCAATGGTAGTCTGTCTGTCGTCATCTGCGTAGCGAACGTGACGCTCTCGTATTCAGGTCGGCGCAGGGGGGACAGGAAGTAAGCGGTCACGTGTCTTGCAGCCGGAAGCTGTTCCGTGTACAGCGGACACGTGGGCTCGTAGCGGTCGGTCACGTGCACGTTGACGTCATCAACGTAGATGGCGCTGTCGAGTTGTCCCTCCACCACCAGGTGCAGCATGATGACGCGAATCCGGCCGTACGATGGGATGAATGCGCATGCCCGGACGAACGTCTCGCCAGAAGAATCGCCGGGGGCGACACGCGCGAACAGGTAACGCCCGTCCGCGTAGCTGATGTCGAGGTGCGCGCGCAGCTTCGACGCCAGCGCCCCGCTGTGCCAAAACGAGATGTGCACGGCGCCGTCGGCGTTATCCGCCAGGTGGCGGGATACGTTCACGTGCTGACTAGTGAATATCGCCCACGGCTTGGCGTCAGTCGTCGGGCCGAACACGAGCGCATTGTGACCGCTGTGCGCCCGGCCCTTGGCTATTCGAAGCATGTCGTTTTCCCCCGTCTTTATCTTCCACATGGACGGTCGCTCGCTCGGCTGCCACGGCGCGCCATTCGATGCCTCGAAGTCGCCGTTCAACAGCAAGTTCTCGCCAGTTGTCGATGTGAGAGTGTTCGGCACGAACAAGCAGACGACACACAGTACCGCCCAGCCGACTAGGATGGCCGCCATTGAACCTGGATAGAACACGCAGATCAATATGTCATTGTTGGCGTAAGCATATATTTTGGTAGGATTATGCCTGTTTTTCTATTAAACAAATAGGCAGTTGCATCTCTGTTAATCCACTACATTCAAGTTTCGTGGCTTTATTATGGATGCTTCTCGTCCCTGCCATATTGATTGTGCAACATTGTAGACACCACCATGGCAACCTTTCCAAACAGAACTCGCTCTATAACTGTAAATACGCCCATGCCCGTATTGAAGTCACGATGAAAACACATTGACACTACTGATTCAGTATGTGAGGTCAGAACGCTGAAGTAAAGGACCTAGTAAAACTCGACGGAAAGCGGCACTCCGCGTGGTAGTTTGCTAGTACACATAGCGCGGTAGATGTTGCTCTCCTCCTTGTTCCCTGCCACTATCTGTGTCTGTTCCTTCCATAGGTTTCT
This sequence comes from Escarpia spicata, assembly GCA_963995525.1. Classification (NCBI taxonomy): domain Eukaryota; kingdom Metazoa; phylum Annelida; class Polychaeta; order Sabellida; family Siboglinidae; genus Escarpia; species Escarpia spicata. The sequence continues at coordinate 43,549,955 of OZ023211.1, read as the reverse complement.
GTCCATTGCTCCTTCTCTCCATCTTTCATCCTCCCCTGATCTTTTCATGTCCATCCTCACGCAGTCCTCCCATCTCAGCTGTGGCCTTTTCCTGTGCCCTTTATGTTGTTCCGCCTATGCTTTCTTCGCTATTTTTCCGGCATCCATCCTTGCCAAGTAGCCTGCCCATCTCATCCGGCTTCTCAATAATTCTCCTGTTACACTGCATTGCATCCCAATCTTTTTCTCTGGTCATTCATCCTTCTTCTGTCTACCCTCTTTGTTCTTGTTATTCTTATAGCCCAGTTGTTCTCACAAACTTGCAGCTTCTGTTGTTGTTCTGTCAGCGCCACTGTCTCCAGACCATAGAGGCATGCCGGTGTAACACACACTCTCAGGACTTTCCTTTTCAGCTTTTTCGATACTTTTCTATCCATCATGACTCCCTCCACCTTTTTCCAAGTATTCGCTCCTGCTTGTATTCGGCGTCACACCTCCACATCTGAACGCCCATCCGCCGTAATCATTTCTCCAAGGCACGCAAAGCCGTCCACTTGCTTAATTTCTTTTCCATCCAACCTGATATCCAATTCCCCTCTCTGTTGTCCAACCCACATCATTACTGTCTTCTCCAAGCTCATTCTCAGTCCATGTTTCTTGAACACCCTGTTCCATTCCTCCAACATGTCTTGTAGCTCTTGTTTGCTTTCTGCTACTATGGCCAGATCGTCTGCCTACATAATCTTTCTGAGAACATCCTGCTGAACTTCCTGCTGATTAGTTCCATCACCATGACAAATAGTAATGAGCTTAGGGCACTTCCTTGCCTCAATCTGATGTTAACTGGAAATTCTTCCGACATCCCAGATCCAGCCACAACTCTCCCTGTTCCTTCATACATTGCTCCCACCATCCTGGCTTCTGCTTCTGGCACTCCCACCCATCTCACTATTGCCAACACCACCTCTCTTGGGACTGTGGCGTATGCCTTCTCCAGGTCCACTAACCCCACTGCCATTCTCCCTTGCATCTCCAATCTCCTCTCCACAAGTTGACCCATTGCAAACCTCGCATCCGTCGTCCCTCTGCCCTTTCCGAATCCTTGCTGTTCTTCCCTTAATCCCCTTTCTACTCTCTTTAAATCCTCACATCCAGGATCGTCTCTAGCAGCTTCATGATGTGGCTTAGAAGTGTGATACCTCTGTATTTCCCTGGATCTTGCACATCTCCCTTCTTCTTCCATGTTGAGACAATTAGCCATGTCAACCACTCTTCGGGTACTTTACCTTGCCTCATACATGTATTCAGCAGCCTCTTTGTCCAGATTCCACTCTCCACTGCTACTGTTACCATCTCAACACGCGTCTCATCGATTCCAGGTGCTCTCCCCTTCTTCATCCCATTTAACCCAGTTTGCATATCTGTATCAGTAATAACAGGTAACTCCACCTTTCCTTCTACATACGATGGTAATTCCAATTCATTGGTATTTCCTTCCTGGTTCAGAAGATCCTTGAAGTAGTTTTACCAGACCTTCAACACTGCTTCTTGTTATGTCACTAACTTCCCATTTTTATCTTTGATCACCGTCCCATCTTTCACGTCCTTAATATTCTCATCCCTGTCTCGGGGCATTCTGTATATCATCTTCTTTCCACCATCCACATCTAGCTTGCTGTACTCATCTGCATTCATGTCCCTCCTCGCCTTATCGACAGCTCTCTTTGCCGCTTTCTTTTTCTGTACGTATATGTATCAGCCTTGCATCCGGTTGATTTCCCCTCTCCTTGGTCTTCTTTACCTATTCCTTTGCTTCCTTCTTTTAACGCACTACTTCTGCAACTTCGGTTGTCCACCATCCTTGGTTACTACTTCTAGACACTCCGCCCTTTCCCGATGTTCTTTCACATAGCTCCTCTACAGTTCCCACAAATGCTTCTTTGTATTTTTTCCATTTTTCCTCCAGACAGCCAACTTCTTCACTGAGCTCTTCATATTTATCTGTCACCCGCTCCTTGTATTCAACAGCGACATCGTCTTTGCACCTCCACCACTTAATAGTCCTGCGGCCCACGGTCTTAGTTTGATTCTTCTTCTGCATACACACAACAAACACCACTGGCTTATGTGACATGCTCTCCAGCTACAGCTTTGTAGTTCTTAATCTTCCCTAGCTGCTGCCTCCGGACTATCAGCAGATGCAATTCCATCTTGTGCTATCCGCTTCTGTATGTAAGTAATCTTATGGTTCTCTCGCTTCTGGAAGAAAGGGTTAGCCATTGCTAGGCCATTTGTAGCCATCAGTTCCACCAGAGATCGACCCTCTCTATTCCTCACTTCCCACCCGTGTCTGCCAACACTCTCCTCTTCACCTGGTTCCGCTACTCCAACATGTGCATTGAAGTCTCCCACAGCTCCACCAATCCCATCATCCTCTCCAAAGCATCCCTGAACTCCCCTTTCTCTGCCTCCATCCTTCCCGTCTGTGGCCCATTTACAGACATAACACACACCAGTTGTTTCCTAATCACCAGCCATGCCATCACAATGCGTCCCTTCCATCTCTCCACTCGAACCACCGTCTCACAAATCTCTTCTGATACAATGATGCCAACTCCCTTACTTCTTCCATCTCCTCCTGCGTGCAGTAGCTTGAATCCACCCATCAGCAGTCTCGCTCTATCCCTCTTCCCTTTCGTTTCCTGTATGTGCAGCGCCTCCAGTCGCCTTCTCTACATCGTATCCACCACCTCAACTGCCTTCCCGCTCATTGAACCGACATTCAAACTGCATAGCCGGACTTCCGGACGATCCCCTTGGACTTCGTTTTCTTCGCGCCGCTGCCAAGGTATACGGCGCGTCGGTTGCCCCGGACGCGGTAGCCCTCTCTAGACGGTAAATATATGCCTCCATAAGATGTATACATCAAACAAATCCAAACACATAATAGCCATGTACTTACAACGACTTAGAACGACGAAATTCCCTATCATATGCTAGCACCACAAACCGCGTCATGTACGGCAATATGATGACGGTGACAATAATATTATATTTGATAAGTATACAACGTTGATTTTAATTGTGTATTTTAGTCATAAAAAATTATATTCATCACACATAGTTTCACAAACCAGACTGTTCGTAGCACATTTGAACAAAATACACGCTTTCTTCATTGCATAGCCTATTCATGTTTTGATGCGTAGACGTCTAGAGTCGATGCAAACCCAGGGAAGTGCCGCCTCTAGCACGACATCACGGCTTGTTCAAACATGTTTTTAACGTAATTTTAGACAGTGTCACGCTTCGAAGGACTTGCTTGCCGACCCGTGCCTTTGTATTGTTAACGTGTGATGAATGATGAAATCAATAAACATAACATAAAAAGGTAAATTAGTATTTTTGTTTATTAAATTTCCATGCTGAGCACAGAGGAATCACAAAAAACGGCGCAGGTCGTTGGTACATGGATGTAACTAGGAAAGATGCCTTGCTAATCGAAAACAAATATTGCAGAAGGAGTCGGGAAGATCGTACGATTTCGATAATTTGTAACATAAATTTATGCTAAATTACTTCATACTGATAACAATAAGGAGGCAGACAATTGGATAGACAGTGTATATGTATACACGTGGATATCCTGCTTAAACCGATGTGTGTTAGTGACTGTGTAGACTGAAGGCTTAGATTTGGAGTGAATCGAACACGGCACTCAGTTTTCCCGGTGAACGCCCGACATATTCTTGGTGGCATCAATTTTATTAGAGTATGACTAACATATGCATGCGAGACAAACACTTTATGCCAATGATGAATTTGAAATGTCGTTTGATATATTACACGGCTTTCAGCGAGACATTTGGCATAAATTATTCATCTCGCATGCATCTGTCATAGGCATGATGAACAAAAAACAAACGTTCGGAATGTCACTGGGGGCTCACTCGAAATGGCTTGGCGGCCCAATTTTGGGTCGCGACCCATGAGTTAAGAACGGCTGACGTTTCCACTTTCCAAGAATGTAGAACCTACACGGTAAAGGCTCTAGCAACCGTGGTAAGTACACTATCGAGGCAATCCCAATTAATTCTAGTTAGGTCATACTCATAATAACCTGCTAAACATCGTATTGAATATGCCAAATATGTACTATACTAATAAAGATGTCCCGTTACCCGCCAGTCTGAATACTTCTAAAATATTCTCGTTATGTACCTGCAACCTGTCGAGGCCGACCACCTTTCTTGAACGACCACGTTAGTTGTGTAGAAGGGGTCGACGCATAATACACGTTCTACTACACTACAGTACTGGGGCGGCTATGTCGGCCTGGTATAATCACGCTTGACGCACCGCCTCCTATGAAACAGTGATTATCGCCTTGACCACAATCACCACGTCGACACGTGTGAGACAGATTGTCGGCATACGCATTCACCGGGTCGGTTCAAACAGGAAGTATCCTACCTTCCACTTCGTACGTGTGGACACTGTCTCGGCCGAATAATATTACCGTCGAGACACGCATACGTTGAAATAGATATGTTATGGCTGTTCATAGAGGTCGTATCGATTATAACTTTACCTCAAGACGCTGACAAGCACCGATTCTCTCGGTAGATAAATGTGCAACCAGAGGGTGCGGAACTGGACACTGCGGATAGTCAGAGATTCCAGGGTCTACACTAAGGTGTAGAATTGTCCCAGTTCTAGTTAGTCGCCGCCATATCCGCGCTGCTGTCTGGGGGTATTTACGCCCGCCACGCTATCGTTCACGACTCGCTGCCCTGTATGAAGACTCCATTGTCACGGCGCAGTCGGCCGTATCGACTAAAATAAACCAGTTATTGATTCATAGGGTCTACGCTGGTTCGTGCTCTGCAGCGTTATTATAATTATAACTTGAACTCGATGGCTCACGCCATTCAACCTGTCACGGGTGTGTTTGTGGCGGTGGGGGTGGAGCGAAAAATAGGCGTGCACACCTGTGGATATTTGACCAGACAATAGGCCTATTCATTTATATATATATATATATATATATACATGTAACCAAGAAAGCCCCGTTGTCCTGTATTGGAACGGGTTTTTGGAACATCGAAACGGGTTATTTACTTATTAAATAACAGGTGTTTTTAGTTCTTGGATAACGGGATTTTAATTTTTCAGATGATATTTAGCACAGTCATAGATATATCTTACGGAAGAATATATGATTAGGTAATGTTAAAATAGCCAAACAAGAGTGTACGCACGATTTGTGCCCCCACCAGTACCAGTTGTAGGCCTATTGTATACTATAGTATAGCCATACGCATATGCCATAGCCATGGCGTAGGCTATGTTTGTGGCATAGGCCATAGTAGGGCCTATACGCCTTATTATTATACACTATAGTATAGCCAGGTCAGGTGAATTTAATAGTATATTTATTAATTTATGGATAGTTTCCACAAACGTTTATTCCAAATGAAATGTTGTACAAAACGACATGTTCCGTTAACTATGACAACACCTTGTAACAGCAGTAAGTTATATTATAAAGACGCACCTTGTTTATATTCCCATCCTTATGTCTCGTATGTGACTGTTTTTTGATCCTTTGGCCACACAAAAATATCAAACCGACTTTGCAACGGATGCGCGTCATTCCAATGACGTAGTCTGCTAAAGACGGAGTCACGTGATGTCCCGGTGCATTGGATACGTTTGTAGATTGTTTTACGCAGCCAAAAGCAGACGAAGCTTGTCGAATCGCAACCGGTACTGAGGTATGTAACATGACACGTTTTAATGATGTGGAATAGATAAAAACATGAAATATAATCAACATAGCTTTAGCCGACTCCTCAAGAAGCTGATGAGGAGTCATTTAAAGACATATGGCAATGCACTTCAAAGCACGTGCGCTCGCGTCGTTCTGTCTGTTTACGTTCTACATATAATATATATATATATCATATATAAAATGTAAACAGACAGAACGACGCGAGCGCACGTGCTTCAAAGAAATCTGCTACCTTGCTCTTGGTCATGCAAATGCGCAGCTGATTTCACTGAAAGAGAGACGAACACAGTTATGTGAACATTTCTTCACATAAATCGAACAACCTGAAGTTATATAGGTGAGCTTCAAAACATGTTGAACGTCGCCGAAAAATATTCAACATCACCAGTAGTAATAGAGGTTAAGTAGCGTAGGCAACTTGAGTTGCTCCGGTGCAAGCCCATGTTAATAGATAGGGATTTCCCTCATAATCGACGGCCGGGTTAAAGATAGAGATTTTTAACATGGGAGAGATAGGGATTCCCCCAAAACTCGGCTCTCGTTTACAAATTTCCTCCAGCGTTGCTCCCAAAACGGTTTTCGAGATAGCGATTTTGGTTTTCGAGATTTGGCCGGGTTAAAAGTATAGGGATTTTTCCGAAAATGGTTTTCGAGATATTCTGACTGCTCCAGACGACGGCCGGGTTAAAGATAGGGATTTTGAACATGGGAAAGATAGGGATTTCACCAGATTTCCCCAAAACTTGTAAACGAGAGGAATTCGTTGACGAAAGTAGTCACGAATTCCTCTCGTTTACAAGTTTTGGGGAAATCTGGTGAAATCCCTATCTTTAACCCGGCCGTCGTCTGGAGCAGTCAGAAAATCTCGAAAACCATTTTCGGAAAAATCCCTATACTTTTAACCCGGCCAAATCTCGAAAACCGTTTTGGGAGCAACCCTGGAGGAAATTTGTAAACGAGAGCCGTTCAAAAACGAGTTTTGGGGGAATCCCTATCTCTCCCATGTTAAAAATCCCTATCTTTAACCCGGCCGTCGATTATGAGGGAAATCCCTATCTATTAACATGGGCTTGCACCGGAGCAACTCAAGTTGCCTACGCTACTTAACCTCTATTACTACTATCACCTCCTGCCCTCACTTCCCCTCCCTGTCTTCCGATGTCATGATCCGACAGCGGCGGAGTGGCGCTGAAGCTCCATCTCAGCCCACTAACATTAATTTCGTTCCGGCGCCCAGGGTCGGATCAACATAGGGAAGTCTGGGAGGGGCAAACATCCACTGGTGGCCTATCCAAATTCACATACTGGGTGGTCTCGGGCAGTTCCGTGTTTGCCCTGGGTAAAATTATGGGCGATGTGGCAGGGGTGGGGTACGCGAGCGCCGCAGGCGCGAAGTGTGGCTAGGGGGTTCCGGGGGCATGGCATCCAGGATATTTTTTTACTAGCTTAAAAAATTGGCATTCTGGGGTATGTTTTAACCTTTACTCTTGAACATAGAGGAGAATATATAAAACAACAAGATAGCATGTAAACATATTTACACTACTTGTAAATGTAGTAACCAAGATTGATACAAGTAAGTAATTATGATTGTTTTATCGTGTTGATATGTGGTTTCCACTTGACCACTGGTACTTGGCTGTGGTGATGCGTTTTTGCCCTAACCCCAGGCCTTGTTACCACGCTGACAGAGTCGGCGACAGTGATATAAGACTCTTCCCCCGTCATTACCTTTAAATGATTATCATACTCATAATGTTACAAAGATTATACTTTACTTGTTGCTAACATGCTATAACAATCATTTCTGGAATGCCACAAAAGTATGTTTCTATTAATCGCAAAAATGTTTTTTCAAATGTTGTCCTTTTTATAAAACAATATAAGTTGTTTAGTATATCCACATTCTGTGCAAACATATCATTGCCTAGCCCAAGGTATTAATAATCCGTTAGCATACACGGTTTGGGGCAATAGGCGTCTTTTACGAGATTTGAACTTCGGTGGTTTATATTCGTAAGTACTTCAGTCAGATCAACTTTCCCGAAAGTTTGTTTGCACAACTTTGTCGGAATATGTATTATATATTTAGCACAAAGATATCTTACGAATCACATTCCGTATTTTGCTAAATACAGCATATAACATTATTTCAACTAATAGTTGAACTTGAGTGTACTTGTGCAAGTTGTGGGCACTTGTGAGTTGTGTCGAATCCGGACCGATTTCGTTGTTACAACTTTAGGTTTGCCTAACTTTGATACCTCAGTGAGTTAGTTCCATCGTTCAGCATTATCCTAGACATAACTACGTTTAAGAATATTGCGTCTTAGCGCCGTTTTGAAACGTAAATAGCGCCCCGGTTTGTATGAACATACGCTGCTACATCGCTCATTTTAAGAGACATCTTAGACTTAGTTCTGCTACCGTTTTCTTTGTTTTTCCACATGTCTCCCAAAAGCAGTTACCGTTTGGGCGCCACGTTACATGAATGTCTAGATTTAGGGATCCCGCGGGAATAGTCGGTGATTGGACAGCTGGCAAGTGATGTCATTCACGTTGTCCAATGGAGTTAATTCCAGAAGGTAAATCCCAACCGGAGCGACGTTAAGACGACAACGATGTTGCTACAAATCTGCAATTTTGCAGGAATATAAGTGACTTTATGGTTTCATTTTGCGCCGCTCGCCGACGCTAAATATATTGCGAAAGAACGAAAACAAATGGACGCACGAAATAGCAATGAGGCTGCAATTTCGGCAAATTTTGGGCGAGGCGGCATAATAAAACGGCGAGGCGGCCCGCCTCGCTCGTCATATACCAGTGTGTGTGTGTGTGTGTGTGTGTGTGTGTGTGTGTGTGTGTGTGTGTGTGTGTGTGTGTGTGTGTGTGTGTGTGTGTGTGTGTGTGTGTGTGTGTATGTATAATATATATATACATAACATATATATGTACAGTATATATATATATATATGTATATATATGGGTTCGCTTATCTTACCAATATGTGGACACCAGTCTTGTAAGATTGGTAAAATACATGTGAACGTATCCAATACGGGACAAAACTGGATTTACGGCTGTGTGGCCATATATTTGGGATATGAGCATCACAAAATAAAAGTAAAGCTTAATGATAATATCACCATGACGTTTTCACTTGTTTAGCGTGGTTCTCAACATGACCATTGGTTATATTGTGTTGTGTGTGCATTCTTGTATAATTATGTAAGTTACTCGGAAACCGTAAATCCAATTTTGTCCCGTATTGGACACGTTCACATACGTTACTAATCTTCCAGGGCACAACAGCAAGGAGAGCCCAAGACAGAGGGGTCTGGCGAGATGTTGTGCGAGCATTATGCGCCACATGGCACGAAGAGGATAAGTAAGTAACCAATCGTTCAGGTATGGTGTAGACCTACCACTTCGCGTTGGCAGCTACGCTGTTGTAGCTCAAACACAGACGAAAAACTCGATCGATTCTTCGATTTCAGTGGTTTTATTCATATGTCCATGCAAGTAGGGCCTAAATTGTGGTGCGCTACACTCGTTTGGAAATTGGCACTTGACAACACGACGGAACGATACATTTTGAAATTGGTGTTATACGACACAATACAAGTTGGTTCCTATATTCAGCAAGGCTAGAGGAATTTGACACTTACACGCATTTCGTGACTTCTTAATATAATGCCATCGTGTAATGTGATAATAACATAAATTAAGATAAGGGGTCGGTTACACGTCTCCTAGTTAAACTATGTAATTACACATGTACTTAGCGTTACGTAAACTCAGATGTTTGCTTATTACAAAACCCGCATAATTTCCTACGACAATCATATTTGCGCCAAGTAAACGTTCACAGCCATCAACTAGACGTTTTGAAACCGGCCTCAGATGCGTCCATCGTTCCCGCCTTCTTATTTGGAAGGGGATGTACGGAAAATAAATAATCAATAAAAGACACTCCATTAAAATATAAAATCGTGAATTTAGATGTAGTTTAAGATATAAATATTCAGATAATGTGGACATTTTATTTGTAGGAAAGCTCCAATTAGCTGTGTGTTATAGTTAGCCCATCAAAATTGTTGTCGATTCCTTTAAACAAATTGTTTCACATGTTTTCACTTATCTGAAATGCACGCAAGTCTCATATGTTTGCATAATTTTCTAGAGTATTTTCTAGATGTTGTTTCTTTACGGCGTCTACGCGGTAACATGCGGTTTCTCGACAAAACAAGTCTGTGCAATTTACACTTTGAAATTGTAAGGTTTGTGACAAGTTGATTTCTCGTTGTCTCGTTTGGCAATGACGGATACATAAATACAGGTTAATACTTACACACTTAGGAGTCTAGCGATTGTCCAGTCTCCTTTGGCACACGTTGTGTCTTTGGCACTGTACGCGAATTGGCAAGACATGCTGCTCCAAATAAGAAGCAAATACTATTGCTCACATGTAAAATGGTAGGCCTATGACCAACTCCGGCGTCTACGTCTACGTCACTAAACATGTTAATTGGCAATTAGTGATAGCTATTACATATATATATACACTCTAGTGTATAATGTCACGTAGGGCCTACACAAAATAATATCGCACATTCACACGTAAATGTGTCCGAGAAATTGACTTCCATGTTTGAAATATATCACGATTAAAATAGTTGGCAACCTAGTACAGTTGATTTTGCCATAGGTTGTCATACAAACGTTGTCTGGTTATACGAAAATGTGTCGGCAACAGTTCGGAAACGTCTTCACAGCCACTGATATCGTGATAGGTTGAAAACAAATAAAACACAGCTGCTGGGAACGACAGTACGATAAACGGACAATGCGAGGCGATCTACGTGACGCTGTCACCGACGCCCATTTCAACGCCAGGCGCTACTATCTGTGGCAACTTGGGCTTGGAGCTCATCTGTACTTGGGTGAGGAACGTCCCTTCAGCTGGCGGCTCCAGCTCCTGTTCTTCCAGCCTGCAGGGGACACAAGGAGAAGCGCGTCTTACGACAACGATTTTCCGATAGGAATGGATGAGCGACATATCAGCCAACAGTCAGCTGTGTGTATTTTACAAAGAAAACACAACTGGTACATAAGATTCTGTGTTACTGGCATATCTGGACCACTCAGTAAATTTCATTTACAAGTTAAACTCCCTTCAGCGTTAGTATTCAGCCCATTGAACAATATTGACGATTTGGTCAAAGCGCAGACGTACATACGGATACAACACACGCACGCATGCACGCATGAATGAACGCACGTACGCACGCACACACAAACACACACACACACACAATGCATGCACATGAACATACAGATTTTTGTTAGAATATTAGCCTATACAATATGGTACAGCTAGCCGGAATACGTATCGAAAGACAAACCGACCTAAGCGCTTCCGAGCCTTTAGTGTTGATCGACACTTTAGAAGACTTGTGGGAGAGGTCGTTTCCCCGACTGCCGTCGTTCATCTTGGCGAACAGATACCTCAGCACCTTCTCCTTCTGTTCCCACGTGAGATCAGCAACGTCCACCCTCTCGGCCAGGTTCATCCTACATTAGCGAGAAGTACGCCCGGGACCACATTGTTAGCTCTGGTGTTCTGGCTTCTTTCAAACATAGTGCGTGTTGTTGTAAATGCGCAAAGGCCAAACACGAATTATCATGCGACAGGTCTAAGAACAACAGTGTATGTCTATAACCTGATTAATCATACACAGAAGATGATTTTATTGAAATGTCAATGCCGGTATGAAGTTGTTGATTCCTGTGGACTTTATTGCAAACAGAAGCTGTGTACGTCACAGTTTCCATTGCTAACATTAACAGACAAATCTGGGACCACGTAATACGGTTGGCGGAATTTAATGAACGAGAGACCTTTTCTAGCGGAGATCAGATAGTGGTGTATTATGTGTTAGCAGTACAAGGTGAGACGGATCGTAAATGTTGGGACAAAACATGCATGCACTTGCGATACATACTTATGTACTACAACAAAACTACAAACGTTGTGTTAATTACAGTTAGTCGTTAGGTTTATAACAAATAACAGTGGACGTTAATGCACCAACAGAAACACACATAACTTGGTTACACTTGTAACGGGTTATGTCCGGCGTTTCTGAAGCCGTCACGTGTAACGTGATATTAGTTTACTGTAATAACGTTGATACCATTGCTGTTATCGTAACAACCTGTCACAAAAAACAACGCGCTCATGTGCGTGCGTGCGTGCGTGTGCGTGCGTGTGTGCGTGCTTAGCAGACTGACAACAGATGTGACTCATTACACAAAAGAGGAACCACTTGCAGAATCCAACTTGCTAGGCGACGCGTGTAGACTCTCATCGTGCATTCTACAATCAACGTGTTTAGTAGATGTTAGTACAAGCGGACCACCTGTCAGACGACCAGATGTGTCACTGGTTAATGTACGTGTGCACGTTTGTTCTTGCATGCAGTGAGGGAAAGGACATTATAATGTGTGCGTGTGCAACGTCAAAGTATTAGGTGTTATACCAGAAGAAAAGAAACAGAAGCCATATTGTGTAGTAGCGCAAACACAGCAAAAGAGAACTGCACTTTGGCAAGAGCTAATGCTTGAAAACGGCTGTCCAGAATACACAGGCAAGCTACAGTAAAACTACATATACCAAGTAAGTGTAACAGAACTTGTGTCTGCATGCTATATAACTCGGCTAAAATAAAAGAACTGCATAAAACGGTGCCATTTCTGTGGACAACTAAACATATATATGTCATGAAACAGACATCAGTGCATGTTCACAAGGATGTACGTCACAGGATGAAACATCTACAGCTTAAAACAAATTGTAAATAATATATGCACATCCTATGATCTCACCCAGGAGACTATTTTCACCAACGAGCGGTGAATGCGTACACATATCTACAGGTGTGCGGAGGGGTTCACTAGGTGTACGGGTCATGGGCGGTGGTAGCTCGTCCAACGTATTACCTCACAATATCCCCAAGTCGTTTCTTTTTGCTGGTTTGCAAGCATTAATGGTAGAAAACGAAATATACATTGAAACGTTACACACACGCGTTCGCCAACTTCACACTGCGTGGTTGGACGAAAACTTGCAGGACGTCGCATTTCTGCGATATTATTGTAAATGTTAGTCAGCTGTAATAGCAACGATATTAATGGCAATGATTGGGTGAAACAATATTATAATTCAATATTAAGATGACACTAATACCCGGTAGATAGTAGACAACTCTTTGGTAGAATAATTTTACATTGCATCACAAGATTAATTACATTGTCGTTCATTTTTCTGTTATACAAATATTATTGTATACGATTAGTAATGGGGGAAGTCATTGACGTCACTAAGAAAGCGAACGATGAAAAAGATACTCACATCTGTTCGGCAGCTTCGAGGTCACGGAAGACGCTGTTAGTGCTATGGTCCACCTTAGTGAATGTACGAACTTTGGGGTAGTCTGTCTTGCCCGTGTATGCGTCCAGCATGCGATGTTGGTACGCCATGCGTGCGTCGTGGCGATACTGCAGTCTAAGACAAGCGAATCGTGCATTGCAATGAACCAGCTCTTGTCCGAGTGTTTTGTTTCTGATTTGATAGGCTTACGTCCATATCCTGAATGTGATGTGTTCACGAAAACAATATTTACATATAATTGTGGGCCCCACTGGTATTGTATTTATATTTTTAGTCTTTCGATTTATTAGTGTTTTGTTCAAGGAAAGTAAGTATGTGGCATAAGAACGTATACGTATCATTAATGACTAATTTTATCCAGAGTGAACGACCAGTGGAACGGCTTTCCGCAAGTGGTTGCATATCAAGACGGTTCCATAAGTCAAAACCAGATTAGGATTTAGTCAGAGTAGACGGGCCCTAATCATTCAGACATTCTGAGATGGGTGTTTATAATATATAATGCAATATAAATAGCAAAGGCCGATCGCCTCAAATAACCGATTAACCTGGAAGTGTAAGTCTAATTAGGCATGTGCTTGATCTTGACACTGCTAAACCATATGCCGAGAGTTGTCGTAATTACGTTGCGTTTATATGATGCGCGTTACCTTGATCTTGTAGTGCAACAGACAAGACATTAGTATCCGAACATTGTCACCAGTCTATCTATTGTTAGTATATCACCATACAACACCCATCGAGATGCTCTAAAGAACTGTCGCATGTTATTATAAGTATGCATTTACGAGATTACCAAACCTCGTCAGCATCTACACGACACAGCACTACGTACCTGTTGGTGGAGATCTCCTCTTTCACCTGTGCCAGTGAGTCGAGGAAGAACCTCTCCATCTCCGTGCGCTGGTCGAGGATGTTCTTCGCTAGCTTCTTCACTTTGTTCATCTCCTTCGTCTTGAGCGCGACGACCCGCTGCAGCTTAGCGAGCTCTACCCGGGCCGTCTCCGTCGCGATGTCGTGGCGCTCTCGCTCGGCCGACATCTCCGTCTCGAATTCACGCACGACATGGCTGAGAGAGCGCTCTAAAGTCTCCACCTTCTCCTGCAGCTGAACACGCAAACACACATCTTGTCATTGACAGGCGTTGATTAGGGCTATAAGGGAGATGTCCACCAACTGGTAATTAATTCAGCAATACGTTTCTGCCTCAACGCGCGCCACGGTGGTAGGCGTATGATGCAGGTATATAGTGCTTGTATGTACGGTGTGTAGTGGAAGGAAAACATTTAGAAGAAAAACTATATATACCAACAAAATGAGCATGTAAAGGGAAGGATGGTGGATGGAACGAAGAGACGAGACACAGAACACATGCACGCACGTATCCCGATCGCGCCACGCGCTCGGTTCAATTGTTCAACAATGGAACAGAGCGCGTGGCGCGATCGGAATAGGAGTCGAGATCGGGGCGCATGCAGGCACTATATTGTCACAAGGAGCCCGACACGTTGTGGAAATTGGACATCAAAAGTAAGCAGTAGTCATCACAGCTGCCACATTAACTTGCTTTTTATGAAACAAAAAGTAGTTTCACTCAACAGTTACCTCTTTTAGGCTTTGTTTTTGCTGTTGTGACTGTAACACTTTCTGCTGAATGACGAGTGCGTTCATTTCCTTCTCGCTCAATAGAGTCTTGTTTTCCTCGTCCAGTCTCTCCTTGATGTTTTTCAGACGCTCCCCTTCCTGTGATAGTAAATTTCTTAATTAGCTTAAAATAAGGTAAGTTCTTATACACGCAGTATCCAGTCCTCGGGACTGCTCAAAGCGCCTTACACTTTACTCCCTGGCAGATCAGCTAGTTCAATCGAACACCATCTTGACTTCTCTGGGAAGCATTCAACCATGCTGTAATCAAAGCGCGAAGACTATTTGTACACAAATATCCACCACAGTCTATAGCCAGGTATTCATTCATACAGCCGAGTGAACTGAAGCAATGTAGAGTAAACGAACTTGCCCAAGGTTCGACACCACCGCACAGGATTCGAACCCGGGTTCTCCCATTCAAGAGTCTGAAGCTCTTACAGCTGTGCTACTGCATTCCAACTTAAATCATAACAAATTCCCTCAATATGTGCGGTCAGTGTAGGCCTAGGTAGAAATGTCGTAAAGCTTCCTAGATTAAACCACCATGCAGTAATCTTAAACAAGATGTTATTACTACTGTGTAATGCTACTACATTAACAGTTTTTACTAAATAAGATTATGTCCAATCAAATTTGCTCTTGCATGTCAGCAGCCAATAAAAATGTGTCTTACATACCTGCATGTGGTACACGAGCGCCTGGTTGAGACGCACGTTTTCCTTGTACACCGATCGCGTCGTTTCGTCGAGGTTACTACATGGATATAAACCAGCAATGGTACATGGCATTGAAGGCACACGCATTACATATATATATATATATATATTTCACAGAATGTAGTTAACCTGTACGTACTAATAACAAATATTGCCAGAGTTATAAACTGCGCATGGGACACACTGACAACCACCGCACAGAGATTAGCTCTATGTTTTAAACGGTTACGATATTAGTACTAAATATACTCCGTGGTATTGATTTCCTTAATATTTACACAGTTATGAAGCCAACTGTGTAAGCTTGTTTTTACGCATTTAATATCCAGAAATTGTGATAACAAATCTATCATACAGAAGGGTATTTACTTTATTCTGATGGGCATTTGAGCTCCTGGCACATAAATTATATGAATCCATTAGTTTGTTTCACGTACGAAATGGCCTCCGTGTGTGCTCTGTCAGCCAGTTCTTCTATTTTCTTGTTTGCTTCCTGTTGAAGTCGCATCTGCGTAGAACAAACAAGAAATTAATTTCCTCATTCATACAGACAACTAATATTATATGGCATACAGTGACAGTTATAGTAAGTTTGTTTTAAAGAAAACTAATTCTTTGATGACGATCGTAGGCCCCTATTATTCTTTTGGCAGTAAACATCGAGGTATCAGGGGAGGATGGTTAAACAACGTAAGCCCGCACCACCACAGCAACTATAAATTCAAATTAAGCAACAGTATGGTGTGTTTGCTGTTAGTTACCTTTTCTTCAAAGAACTTCTGTTCCATCCGTGCCAAGGTGGTCTTGTGTTCCCGGTTCGCGTCCAACATGGCCTCCTTGATCTGCATTGCATGGATAAAATAACATGGTCAAGTATTTTTACTATCTACACATTGTGGATCGATATATCTAGGCTACAGTTGTCACGAGTATTTGAACGTTAATTTAATCGTAAATTGCACAGACGTACATCAATAATTAGGGAAACAAACTATGCTTTGTAATAATGATGTCGTCCTACAAGTAATTTGGATATTAGAAAGCTCATCAATGTTATGACACGAGCTTAGGTTTTAACCTAAGACATATTCATTCATTCCATCTAATTGTTTGGCTAACAAAATTTTAATTATCAGTAACAAAGTCAGGACTCATTTGATTACGTAAATATTTGGAAAGTGTAACCAAATTTTGGTGTGTGCATTGTACGTTTTCAGTAAGCGGATCATTTAATTATTTTTAACTGTCCAAGTACAGACAGGCAGTGACAGTCACACCTCTGTATAATTACTGAATTGAGAATCTTTCATAACTAATGCCATAGGCCCTATTACTTGCAAACGGCCTTTCATATCTACCTCATCAAGTTCTTTTTGCATGTGTGCTCGCTTCTTGCGGAACTCCTTGACGAGTTTCAGCTCCGTCTGCAGCATTTCCACCTCGTGGGTCTTCTGAGACAACTTCTCGTCCAAGTCTCGGATCTGCTGCTGGAATTCATCCACCTGCCCGCAACACACAACACCGGTGTTTACGTACTCCACGCTGTGTTGACACGTTCTGTCGACGTCTCTTATTTCAGTTGCATTATTATTATTAGTAGAAGTAAAAAAGATTTATTTCACAATAATATGATCATGTTATGTTTATTGGTGATTTTTCAGAGGGCCATAAAAAATGCATACACTCCTGTATCTACGGTCAGGCCTGTAGATTGGGAAATGTGATGGGTGTGCGCACACCCCTCCCCACTGAGATGAAATAGTTCTGCTTGGGAGGGGCAGTTCCATTTGGAAGGAGGTAGCTTTGCTTGAATGCGTGAAAGAAGATATCCAACACTACACCTTCGACTTCGGGAAAATCTCCAATACTACCCTCCTTGTTGACCCAGGAAAGTCTCCAACACTACCCCCCGTTGACTGGGAAAATCTGCAACACTACCCCACCTCATCAACCCGGGAAAGTCTCCAACAGTACGTCCCTTGACAAGGTCGACATAGATACAAACATTTCCAGGCAGTAAAATTAAAACAAAACACTTGGACTACTATAAAAAAACTTGTGTGTTAGATTGTTCTTACCAGTCTCTCTCCTTCCTGTCGGTTCTCTTTCTTCAGTTCCTTCATCTGCTGGATGACCTTGTCCATCTGAAGGTCAAATCAAAACAATGGCGGTTAACTCCAATTTTATTTTTTCTTATGCATCAATGGAATGTATTGTAGGAAGTATCATCCTACAGTGTTTACTACTTGTTGGAGCAATGATGCTTATCCTCTTTTGGAATAAATAAACTAATACTTATTCACCAGGTGGCAGCATTATTGTAGCAACCTGGTGGGAAATGCTGCAAGTGACAAATTTTGTTTGTTGAAGCAAGATTGTCTGTTCCCTTACCCAGAATGAGCCACGGATGGCAATTATTAGCAGGAATTTAACTGAATCAGCTGTACTTCTTTCCACCTTTGCGGTCAGGATCAAATATGCGAATCATCCAATTTCAAAGTTACCTGCAGGCATAGGGATGCATGCCTACAGAGTAAGTCACTCTGTGCCAATTACAGCTGTTTACAAATATTTTTGAATGTTTTATTTATAATTTTAACATTTCACAGTTGCAAATTGCAAACAGTGTTTCAGGCATATTAAAGACAATCTAGCAATCTTGCAATACATATGAAGTCAATACATTTTCAAAATATAATTAATCCAAAATGTCAAGTTGAGCAAGAAAAACAATATGTAGTAACTGTCTTACCTGACAGGTAACTGTGACTTACCTGACACGTAACAGTGTCTTACCTGACAGATAACTGTGACTTATCTGACAGGTAACTGTGTCTTACCTGACAGGTAACAGTGTCTTAATTACCTGACAGGTAACTGTGTCTTACCCAACAGGTAACTGCATCTTACCCGATAGATAACGGTGTCTTACCTGACAGGCAACAGTGTCTTACCTGACAGGTAACTGTGTCTTACCTGACAGGTAACTGTGTCTTACCTGACAGGTAAGTGTGTCTTACCTGTCTGTCTTTCTCCTGGTCCTGATGTTTCAGGTAGTTGATCACATCAATCGTGTCCTTCTCTGTCTGCCGCATCTGACCTTGCAGAGATTCATTCTCCAGCATCAGTCGATGAGACGAATCCCTGTAAATAGTGTTTCCGGATTACCTAACATTTTCATTCTTTGTGCTATGACTCAAATTTAGGCTCAAGAGAAGTTTTAGTCTTGCTGTTATTACTAGCTCACATCTATCCATGGAGCTACAAACCAAGGGCGTCACTTATCAGCATTACATAGTTTTAATCTTAAATGAATCCAGAGTGGCGCTATCTGGCTGGAATTGCTCATCACCCAATTCATCAACTATTCCATCTTTCTCTAGCAGGTGAAAAGCATGCTGGGTACATGCAAAAAAATAAATACCTCATGTTTTTTTAAATTGGTAATTGGTAAACTCATAGGCCAATGGTCCATGGAATTGAAAGAACGTAAAAGCAGGCAAGTGGACATCAGCACTGGGGAGGAGATTATAAACAATATCTGAGTAATTTTTTATGAAGTAGTGACCGAGTGAAGTATGTGAAACTAAAATTACCAATTATATTATATTTTTATCAGACTGCAAAATGGAGCATGAAGTGCAGTCATCTGTTCTACCTGAACTTAGTTTTGGCCTGTTCCGCAATATCCAGTCGAGCTTCCCATATCTTTGAGTTTGCCTCGGACATCGACTTGATGGAGGCATCTTTGGCAGTCTTCTTGTCACCCTTTCCACTCTTCCCTCCCTTCTTACTAGAAGCCAACACCGAGGAAACAATTTGTGCATTGTGACACTCAAGTATTAATCATTCCATCTTGGATGGACAGGTTTATTCAAATTGCACAAAGTTTGCACTGTAGAAGCACGACTTCTGATATTTATTTTAAAATGGTGGTCATGCTGACTGGCATGTCTGAGAGCTGTGTGTGCATGCATGCGTGTGTGTGTATGTATGTGTGTGTGCATGAGTGTGCGCTTGTGTAAGTGTGTATATATGAGTGTGAACGTGCATGTGTGTGTATATGTGTGTGTACATGCTTACATACGTACATACCTGCTACACATGTATATGCATAGATTATACATACATAATTACTAACACAATAATTATATTATATATATATGTGTGTGTAAATATATATGTATAATTTATATATATATATATATTAGTAGTATTAGTGATACTTTCCTAAATCCCAGCTGATTCTCTCCGATTTTGCTCTCCACTGAAAGCCTCACCCTAGCATCCAGTATCCTTTCCAACAATTTCAGGGCTTGGCTCAGTAATGTGATGCCTCTGTATCTCCCTGGGTCATGGATGTCCCCTTTCCCCTTCCATATCGGCACAATCACTCCTCTAGATACCAGCAGAGTGGTGAAGAGGAGTGATTGTGCCAATATAGAAAGGGAACATCCATGACCCAGGGAGATACAGAGGCATCACATTACTGAGCCAAGCCCTGAAATTGTTGGAAAGGATACTGGATGCTAGGGTGAGGCTTTCAGTGGAGAGCAAAATCGGAGAGAATCAGCTGGGATTTAGGAAAGGGAGAGGGACAGATGTTGGAATGTTTGCCATCAAACAAATTATCGAGAAGAGGAGAGAATTTAAAAAGGATGTAGCATTCGGTTTTGTAGATCTGGAAAAGGCATTTGACACCGTGCTGAGAGAAATCGCATTTGCTGTCATGAGATGGATGGAGGTTGGAGAAGCAGAAGCCAGAATGGTGGAGGAAATGTACAAGGAGACAACAGCAGTAGTGAGAGTCGAAGGAGAAACATCGGAACAATTTGGAGTGGAAGTAGGACTCAAACAGGGAAGTGCCTTGAGTCCTCTGCTTTTCATTATGGTGATGCACCTGATCAGTGGAAAGATATCAGAGCAGGAAGAACTTAAGAAGATACTGTATGCAGACGACCTAGCAGTGGTGGCTGATGACAAAGAGGAACTACAGAAAGCATTGCAAGAATGGAGGGTGCAAGCAGGAGCAGCAGCATGGAAGAGGGTAGAAGGTATTATGTGGGACAGAAAACAAATGAAACAAATGAAAGGAAAAGTGTTAGAAGCCTGCGTTGTACCAGCCTGTATAAATGGGTTGGGAACACTGCCACTGACAGAGAGACAGGAGGAGAAACTACAGGTGTCGGAAAACAACTGGATCCGAAGAATATGTAGAGTAACACGAGAGGATAGAAGGAAGATGAAGGAATTGAGAGAAGAGATTGGAATGAAAAAACATCTAAAGAGGAAAGTAGCCGGTAACGGAATGAGATGGGCGGGACATGTACATAGAATGGGTGAAGACAGACTGGCGAAAAGAGCATGGAAAGTAGAAGAGGGTGGCAGACGAAGGAGAGGAAGACCAAGGCTGAGATGGAACGACAGCATAAAACGAGACCTGGGGAGGGCTGGCGTGAACAGCCATGAATGAACGGCCATTGCGGATGAGAGAGAGAGGTGGAAAGAACTGACAAGAAAAGTAGAACAAGCAACCAAGTGACGTGGACCCCACCCCGCAAGGGATCGAGCAAGGGGAAGAAGAAGAAGAAGTAGTACCGGGTATTAGGGACATTTGTGAGCTAAACGAATTATATATTTTTAGGTGTACTTCTTTTTTAACAAACCCACACATTCATGCACATGCACATGTGCCATCATGCACATATATACACAAACATGTGATTCAACAATCTCATGAAATCTGTCTCGCAACAGAAAAAATGACTTCAAATCAGCATGCAACGAAGCAGCGAAAGCTGGGCAATATTGATCTGGCTAGTAAACAAACACAAAACCAACAATAAAAATACAGGTTTCAAATGAAAGCTTCAATAATATCTGCCGGAAGAAACAATAGCACACTGCATGGCGGCAATGCTGAAAATGGGAAAATAAAAACTGTGATCACTTAGAAAAGCGTAATTAATACAAGATTCATGTGTACATACCCATGGTGTGATCTATATTGGTAGGATAACTATGCTGAAATAAATTAGTAGGAAAAATGCACTATTGTGTTTATTGCAGCACAACTAAATTCTAGATAGAGCATGATCTGTACTATGCCTGAACTATGCTATGGTCATGAATGCTGATGTAACTAGAAACAAACCAATCAGAACCTGGTTGATTCTACCATACTTATATATATATAATAAATCATGCACATCTCTACATGCTGGTAGATACTTACATATCGTCAATGTTGTAAACATCCATTTTAGACCAGCATGAAGGTCCTAGATGCTTTAATATTAAAACTGGAGTGGAAAGAATAATGATTTAGATAATCTATGAATCAAACATATTGCTATAACAACAGTTATGTATCATTGTACAACATATGTGGGGGGGAGTAATATATTTGTTCAATAATAAAAAATATTTTTAGAAAATAAAAACACAATTTTTTTAATACTGTATAATTATATTGATTTGTTACGGCTGATGTACCAAGGATCCTCACTAATTTGGACCCAGATAATACAGAAATCTTTGCATCCAGACATTATTTCATGGGGACAGAATTTCCAACTACCAATATAATCTGTCATGTGCATCATTTTGATTATAAAAAAAATTATTAACACATACACTGGAGAACAAACTGCTCAAATTAATGAGGTTCTACTGTATTGACAGATTCAATAAGTTAAGTACGCATATTTGCAAAGGTGGAGTTTGAAGTCTCTGCACAGTGGCTGAAAATGTATTACCAAATCATAGTGTAATTATGTTTACAATGCAATCAATGACATTCGTCCAAAATGTAGTTTTACCATTAAGTATGGTCAATATTTGAACACTGACACCACGACTCTCTCCATTGTCTTTGTTCAGGTGGTATCTGTTTTGTTGGTTTGAGTGTCTGAGGTGGAGAACATGACATTATTGCCAGGCAGGATGGAAGTTTGTTTGCATACAAGCATACCTTGAATCATACCTTGAATGGGTTTGGGGCAGGGAGCCTACTGGCTCATATATGGCCCTCCCCCAATCAGTGGTTATTAATGTAATTTTGATATTTAGTTTTATAGTTGCAACTGTTAGTGCATTTATATAATCGTTTGGTAGTGAGTTCCATAGATTAATTATTCGTTGAGAAAAAAATTGTAATGTGCATCCAGTCGGTTATGGTGTCATACTATTGTCTTGTTGTCTTCCTGTCATGACATCTAGTCTTTCAAAGTCATGTAAGTAATATCCATAAACAATTGATCTCGCCTGTGGTATGGGACAATGTTGACTGCTCCTGCAATCCCGACTGGCTTTATAACATATGAATATATGTGCTGCTAAAAATATTTTGACTGCAGCTAAGCTTACTAGTAAGTATATAAACTAGAATCACGGCTAGAGAGCTGCCAGTTTTAACTTACTAAGTTACTTGGTCGCAGCTAACACTGCCACCGGCACCAGCCCACAACTGCACAGGATAGTTGAGTTACTTTGTAAACTCATGCTAATCGTAGCCTTAGGCATACTTATAGTTATTACTTAGTAGAAACAGAAGTACATATTGCTAGTAATTAGTACCAAATCCACATAAACAACCCCCCATTTATTTGATTTAATGAATTTGACAGATACTGATCGAGTTAGACAGTCGAATTATGAGCTCGATAAAATGCCAATAGTTAGCCTGAATATCCGTTAGGGCCCCCTTTAGCATTTGCTCACCCCTTCTTTCCTTTCCCTTTTCCTTTCCCCTTCTTTCCTTTCTTTGGCATTGTTGTTTCTAGAGGAGTGTCGACAGAATTACAAACATAAACAACATTTTGGCAGATTCACCATGATGGAGAAAAGTTTACATAGTTGTCATGACTACGCATCTCGCAACATCACGTTAAAACTTGTTTTACTATATATTTTATTAATAATAGTGGGTGATAATACACCAATCATTTGTTATTGATAAACATAAGTTTTCATAGTTGGTGACAAATATAACGAACTATTTAAATATAGTTATTGCCACGCGATTCGGCGAAAACAGCGCCACCTGACGTCGATTTGGGCGAAGCCTACCCACGATTCTCCAGTCTAGGTGCGTGTCAAAACTTTGATTTGTTTTTGGTTTTCGATATGAGTGTTTAGTCAGACATATATGCTAAACAAACGCACATTTCGTAATGGGTATATTGTTAGGTAATAGTAGGCTTGTGTTGTCCTCGTTGACGGAACATTAACGCTGACATTGACTTGATTGACTGGCGCACAGCAAATGTGTCACCTGCAGGCTGCAGTGTAATGCCTAGGCTAAGGCTAATGCCATAATCATGATAATGGCTGTATATTTAAAAAAGGAGATAAGCACCTACCAGAATACTACCGCCCCATCTCCCTGACATCGGTCCCATGCAAAATTCTCGAACACATAATCTACCGCCACATCATGACCTACCTAGAAGAGCACAACATCCTAACACACCTAAACCATGGCTTCAGAGCAGGCTTCTCCTGCGAAACACAACTCCTAACCACCACGCATGACCTATTCTCTTCTTTCGACTCTGGAACTCAAGTAGACATAGCAATATTAGACTTTAGCAAGGCTTTCGACACAGTCCCCCACACAAAACTCCTCCATAAACTATCCCACTATGGCATAACCGGAACCACGTTCAAGTGGCTAGAAAATATTTCCTCACTGACTATGAAAGTTGTTCTAGACGGCGAAACCTCGAGAGAAGTACCCGTCAAATCCGGCGTCCCACAAGGCACTGTACTTGCCCCCCTACTATTCCTCTGTCATATAAACGACCTACCAGCATCAGTAAAATCAAAAGTCCACCTATTTGCAGATGACTGCCTACTATATAGAGAAATCAAAACATTCAACGATCACATTGCACTTCAACACGACCTAAAACAACTCCAAACATGGGCAAAAGACTGGGGTATGAACTTCAATACAAACAAATGCTACATCCTCAGTGTCAAACATAAAACTGACTATTTCTACACCTTAAATAACATCACCCTAGAACGTGTAAACTGCAATCCCTATCTTGGTATCTCTATATCCAACGACCTTAAATGGCACTCCCACATCGCAACAACAACTAAAAAAGCAAACTCAACACTTGGTTTCCTAAGACGTAACATACGACACTGTCCTATAAACAACAAACGGACCGCATATATTGCCCTTGTGCACGCTGCTTTAGAGTACGGAGCCATAGTGTGGGACCCATACCATCAAGGGGACATAGATAAACTAGAACGTATACAACACCGTGCTGCTCGCTTCATTACCGGCGACTACCACTCCAGACATGAAGGATCAATGACAAACATATTAATAGACCTAAAACTCAATACCCTACAAAGCAGACGTCGGGATCTACGACTCAAATACATGTACAAAATAGCTGAGGGATCTATCCCAGCCATCCCCGCAGAAACATACTTTCGGCCCCAAAAAATAAATAAAAGACGCATCCAACCCAAACATTTTCCAGATCACGTATCCTCAAACTTTGTACAACACCTAACAACCAATAACACCAGGTGCTATATAGTACCTGCATCCCACACCGACCAATTCAAAAACTCATACTTTGTAAAGACAATAGTAGACTGGAATAAACTAAACGAGTCGCAGGTCCAGGCTGAGACCATAAACGATTTCAGTCTCCTATCCTGCGGCTCAAACACTCAATAACACCATACGCACCCACCCCGTCGTAAACCATATCCAAAAGTGGCTCCTTACGACGTAAATAATTATATTACTGAACATTCTTCAGGATAGTTTGTTTTCAAATTCGAAACTTTCATTTTTCATATCCAAGAATCATAATAAATTACCTGGTAGAGGCTTTCGTTGACGTGTCACGTCGACTTCATCAGTACCTATGACGCTGAATGACTGGAGGAACACAGAAAGGACGTAGACAACACGAAAAATGAGAAATACACAAGGAGCGGAAAAAAAAGATTGATGTCTACCATCAATAAATCCGCCCTTACAGACCATGCGACAACTGAAAACCATATCATAGACTGGGAGGGAGTGAAAATTGTTGACAAAGAACCCAACAGAAGAATTCGGCAAATCAAGGAAGCCATCTGGATCAGAAAAACCCAAACACCCATCAACAGAGACGAGGGCAATTACGAACTGCCTCACGTGTACGATGACGTCATTCAGCGTCATAGGTACTGATGAAGTCGACGTGACACGTCAACGAAAGCCTCTACCAGGTAATTTATCATGATTCTTGGATATGAAAAATGAAAGTTTCGAATTTGTAAATAATTATAATTAGATTGAGTCGATTGACAGCGGAACTCCACCACTCGGTCTTGACTTGAGACTGAGTCGAGGCCAAGCCAGGGCAGGGACAGGGAGCGGTCAGTGACAGTGACACTGACAGTAACAATATTACAACCGATCTTTGACTTGCTGACGTAACCATGAAAATGACCACCCAGAGCCGCCAAACTTCTCACACATATGACATACATGTACACATCAAAGTATAAAACTGACTATTTCTACGCCTTAAATAACACCAACCTAGATTCTAGCTAGAACGTGTAAACTGCAATATCCCTATCTTGGTGTCTCTATCTCCGACGACCTTAAATGGCACTCCCACATCGCAACAGTAACTAAAAAAGCAAACTCCACACTTGGTTTCCTAAGACATAACATACGACACTGTCCTATAAAGTTAAACAACAAACGGACTGCATATATTGCCCTTGTGCGCGCTGCTTTAGAGTACGGAGCCATAGTGTGGGACCCATATCATCAGGGGGACATAGATAAACTAGAACGTATACAACACCGTGCTGCTCACTTTATTACCGACGACTACCACTCCAGACATGAAGGATCGATGACAAACAAACGTCCTGTAAATAAATCTTGCTATTGTCCACCATAAGTTTGTTTTAATAAATATGTCTTCAGGTGACGTTTAAATAAAAACACAGACGGAACATCTCGTAGAGTCAGTGGCAGTTCGTTCCATTTGGCCGGACCAGTTATGCCAAACGCTCGCTTGCCGATGGATTTTGATGCTCGTGGAACTGCGAGCTGAAGATGGTCATGAAGCTGCCGAAGACGAGGGTTGCGAGTTCATGGATGTAGTAGATGTGCAAGGTACATCGGCGCCAAACCATGGAGCACCTTGTAAATATACACAACTACTTTAAACACAATGCGTTGTCTGACTGGCAACCAGTGCAGAAGCGCCAGTACTGGTGTGATGTGTGAAGATATAGGTGTGAGGACAACAAGGCAGGCTGCCCTATTGTGTATCTTCTGGAGACGTGCTAAGTGAAATTCGGGTAGGTCCAGCAGCAGAGCGTTGCAGTAATCTAAGCTTGAAACAACCAGGGCAATGACCAATGAATGACAGACAGGTTTCGTGATATAGGCCCTGATGGAGCTAATACGTCTCAGATGGTAGTTACACTTCTTGCAAACAGCATCAACATGCTGCTTCATGCCCATGTCAGTGTCAAAATGAGCTCCCAAATTCCTGACAGAGACAACAGGTTTTATGTTGACTCCACCAACAACGAGGTACTCTGGAAGTCCAAATTTCTTTAGATGATAGGGACTGAGGGCCACCATAAATTCAGTCTTATTGTCGTTTAGCTTGAGTTTATGCTTAACCATCCAACATTTGACCTCACTGATGCAGTCACTAAGTCTCTGAACAGCGCACTCCAAGTCACCAGATATGTGAGGACAGTAGGATGTGTATATCTGAAGATCATCAGCAAATTTATGATATTCCACAGAGTGCCTCGTTAGTATGTCCTGCATTGGTGCTGTGTACACAGTGAACAACAATGGACCCAACACTGAGCCCTGTGGAACACCGTATCTCACAGGGCGTTCTTCAGATGCATCCACCCCAAACCTTAGATGCTGGGTACGATCCGACATGTACGAACCGAGTGCACATTATCTCCCATTGGTTGCATTCGATATAATTATTCTGAAAAAACGAGCCCAAGCTCGGCGATACCTAGTCAACTTGTAGGCTCATTCGCATTCATTGTTTTGAATAAAATTGAATTCATGTGGAACCGTTCCTCTATGATGACTAGTGTTTGTATTACATCGGAATATGGCACAATAACTCATTCTGATGCTCGTTTCGACCCCAAAACTATCCATGTAAACATGCTCTGAATGCATAGAAAGGGTCGGCCTGCTGCGAGTGTGAGTCATATGTGACGTTAAGATATCACGTGATCGCCTAGCTCATTAAATTTTTATTTTCCGTGGGAATCGCTACATAGACGGGTTTAAAATCGAATTTATGCTACAAATGTATTTTTCTGTATTTTTTCAATGTTCTCGAATGTTACATACAATGTTAAACTTTGTGTACACATGGAAAACGGATTTTAGCTAATGCCTTGTTTTTATTTCCTTTAAATACATGTACAAAATAGCTGAGGGATCTATCCCAGCCATCCCCGCAGAAACATACTTTCGGTCCCAAAGAATAAATAAAAGACGCATCCAACCCAAAAAATTTCCAGATCACGTATCTTCAAACTTTGTACAACACCTAACAACCAATAACACCAGGTGCTATATAGTACCTGCATCCCACACCGACCAATTCAAAAACTCATACTTTGTAAAGACAATAGTAGACTGGAATAAACTAAACGAGTCGCAGGTCCAGGCTGAGACCATAAACGATTTCAGTCTCCTATCCTGCGGCTCAAACACTCAATAACACCATACGCACCCACCCTGTCGTAAACCATAGCCAACAGTGGCTCCTTACGACGTAAATAATTAGAATAGAACACGTATTTGTTATAAAATTACACTTCCATTCCTGTAGAATGTAGACTGCACTTCACTAGACTAGTCTACATTGCTGTGTAGACCTAGTCAGGCTAGTGGCGTGGGCACTTGTGTCGAATCCAGACCCACCTGGATTTCACCGTTATAACTTGGTTTTGCCTAACTTTGATACCTCAGTGTGTTATTTTCACCATTCAACAATTTGGGCCTCAAAAGTATGCTAAGACACAATATTTTTGTAATATAAATATGCCTGGGATCATGTTGAATGATGGATCTAATGCACTGAGATATCAAAGTTAGGCAAAACTCAAGTTATAACAGTGAAAGCAAGGTGGGTCCAGATTCGACACAAGTGCGGGTAGTGTAACGATCAAAATTCACACAAAAACTGACACTCAAGTTTCAACATCTCCAGTCCAGTGGTGGCTACGCGCAAAACTCCACATCTGTCATATAAACGATATTGTGACGATCTGTCCATGTTGCGGCACTGGGAATCGGATATCTGATTGCAAAACCTGCTACCACCATCCACCAAGAGCATGTGCTCTGACTAAGTCCTCATACGTCCTCAACCAATGCTTCGGTATGTCTCAAAATGCAATAAGCTGCTGGCACACCACATGGGACACTACTGCTGCGACACATCAGTGAAACTATCCCTGTGACGCATCCTGGTGTCTACAAGATCACATTTAAACGGAGGCAGTCTGTTCCTAGTTTTTCATTTATCAATTAATCTAATGTTCTTGACTATACTTTATTACTAACTATGTTGATGTAAACTGCCCGCCAAATTGTGTTCAGTAAGCCCGTAACAACAGTTGCAATCTGAAGGTACGACCACGGGAACATGTTCAAATAATAAACAAAACATCCAGTTTCAAAACAAGCTTTATTGGCGATACGGCCGAATCAGGCAGGAATTACTGCTATACCCTTGTTTAACTTTCCCATGTACAACACAGCAGACTTCCTGTTACAAATTACTATGCCCATTAATTCTGGGTAGACAAACAGACTACGTTCCTTTAAGGGGGGAAATTTATTTTAAAGAGCTAAATCGTGCTTATGAGCTCATAAGAATGTGAGTGAAACGGTCCCCATTTAGGAAGTAAACATCAAGTGTGATGTTCCAGATGTTCATTAGTCGCCTGTCGCCAGTTCGTTGCTGCCTCACCGTCTATCGGCGTTGTGTCATCATGGGCTTCGACCAACCGTCAAACTGGACCCAGGGTCAGAGGTCATCAGTCATCATGGTCATTGTCATCATGGGTGTCCTGCTCATAGTGTCCAGCTACAACGGGCTGCTGACCAACCCACTGCGTCACCAGTTCTTTGTTGAAGACCAGTATCTCTACGGGATCATCTTCGATGCTGGGAGCACAGGAAGCCGCATACACGTGTTCAAGGTTCTGCCAGGTAAGTTGGACCTCAGACAGCTACGGGAGGGGGAAGGGGAGGAGGAGGGAGGGGGGGGACAAAAGGGAATAGGGTAATTTAAATCTGAAATGTAGTGCAGTTTTGTTTTCAATGATGAATAATTATTTGCTTGGACTTTGTATTTTAAGGAAATTAAGATAATGGTTTAGAAGCATCTACCCGGTATACGACTATATAGTATGAAAAAAACGTTTCTTTCTAGAAAATGGAAAGGCGTATCCCCGTGGCGTGGGTGGAACACGTGGCACACACACAGACTGTAAGACATAGTGCGGAAGGGGAGCAACATTTTGTAAACATTAAACAAACTTAAGAGGTGTCAGATACAAAAGACAGCTCTTCGTACCTGTTTTTATAAATCTGGTACAACAGCAGCTTGACATATTTAGTTTTAATTGTCTAAAAACACATGGAAATTGCATTTAGTTGTGTAAAAACGCATGGGAATGGCAAGTTTCAATTACTAATGATTTCAGGGCAAGTAAAAATTCTGATCGGGCAAGTAGATTGTCAGGGCCACTAGCCCATCGGGCACATTGGCCAAAAACCTTTAGGTCAAGCCCTGTAATCAACAGCTATAATTAGTTTGTGATGTTCAGTAAGCTGTGTGGCTGTCTAACTAACAGGACTGAATGCTACTGTATAGTACGTTTGATTTCTATTTCCATTTGAACAATGTGTATTGTGATTAAAGCAGATTGTGTTCAATATTGTCTCATGATGCCCTTTGTTTTCTTTTCATCAGGAAAGCCACACAGACTTGTGGATGATTTGTTTCTCCAAATAAAACCAGGGTTGTCATCATATGAAAACGACCCCAAAAAGGTATTTCAAGCAATGGTCTGCATATAATGGAAACCTTTTGGAATTTGCTTAAACTAAATCAGTAGTGTAGCCAAAGGTTTATACATTTACACCTTAGAATTTGTTTGCTGTCTCAGTGCCAGTGTACCAACACCTGTTTGACAATAGTGTTCTGCAAAAAGGCGGACTAGTTGAATGAGATCTCATAAGTCCATAACATTGTAACGACAATACAGACTAGTCAGTTAATAGAACATTGCTAAGCGCTGGAAACAACTAGAACTAGAAGAACTGCTCTATTGCTAAAGTGTACGTAGCAATGTAAGTCAAGTTAGGGCTGTTGCATTGTCAGGACTGAAGATGACGGACAATATTAGGTTTCACGTCTTATCAAAATCTATGATGACATTATATTATTGGATAGTTTAGTAATTACAGTTTACACAAGATACTGATAATTGTGAATAACAAATTAAATTGTTCTTCTGGGAACGTTGAAAACATTTCTGTTTTACAGTTGAATTTTAAATGTTTTGCTTGTTCCTTATGTTGCTGGCCGTACTTGTTACTTGTATGTTTAGGGAGCCAAGAGTTTAGTCCTTATGTGGCTGGCCGTACTTGTTACTTGTATGTTTAGGGAGCCGAGAATTTAGTCCTTATGTTGCTGGCCGTACTTGTTACTTGTATGTTTAGGGAGCCGAGAGTTTAGTCCTTATGTGGCTGGCCGTACTTGTTACTTGTATGTTTAGGGAGCCGAGAATTTAGTCCTTATGTTGCTGGCCGTACTTGTTACTTGTATGTTTAGGGAGCCGAGAGTTTAGTCCTTCTGTTGCTGGCCGTACTTGTTACTTGTATGTTTAGGGAGCCGAGAATTTAGTCCTTATGTTGCTGGCCGTACTTGTTACTTGTATATTTAGGGAGCCGAGAATTTAGTCCTGTTGCTGGCCGTACTTGTTACTTGTATGTTTAGGGAGCCGAGAATTTAGTCCTTACGTGGCTGGCCGTACTTGTTACTTGTATGTTTAGGGAGCCGAGAGTTTAGTCCTTATGTGGCTGGCCGTACTTGTTACTTGTATGTTTAGGGAGCCATGAGTTTAGTCCTTATGTGGCTGGCCGTACTTGTTACTTGTATGTTTAGGGAGCCATGAGTTTAGTCCTTATGTGGCTGGCCGTACTTGTTACTTGTATGTTTAGGGAGCCGAGAGTTTAGTCCTTATGTGGCTGGCCGTACTTGTTACTTGTATGTTTAGGGAGCCGAGAGTTTAGTCCTTATGTGGCTGGCCGTACTTGTTACTTGTATGTTTAGGGAGCCGAGAGTTTAGTCCTTCTGTTGCTGGCCATACTTGTTACTTGTATGTTTAGGGAGCCGAGAGTTTAGTCGACATGTTAGAACGAGCAAAACGCTACATTCCACCCACCCACTGGGCAAGTACCCCAATGGCACTGAAAGCCACCGCAGGCTTACGAGCTCTTCCTGGCAAGGCTGCCGGTGATATCTTGGACGAGGTATGTTTTCATTCTCTCCCCACTCACTGTCTCATTAACAGTACGATATCCGTTATTCATTTATTGACATTTATACACGTCACTCAAACCGGGTATTACGTCGCATGAGTATATTCTAGACACAAGCCAAAAATAGCTGTTTACATCATCTTCCATTAAATATGTGATTTTGGCAGAAACGCACACCTTGTGATCTCATATTTCAAAGTTTAGTTTGTTTTCCTCGACAGACAATCCAAATTGAATAAAATACACCAATTACAGACTGGTGGATTAAAAAAACAGTAGACAATATGAGGCA
This sequence comes from Escarpia spicata, assembly GCA_963995525.1. Classification (NCBI taxonomy): domain Eukaryota; kingdom Metazoa; phylum Annelida; class Polychaeta; order Sabellida; family Siboglinidae; genus Escarpia; species Escarpia spicata. The sequence continues at coordinate 43,517,474 of OZ023211.1, read as the reverse complement.
TAATTACTTTATTTCTCAAAACGTTGCTTTTAAAGTTTCCTTAAATTTTAGCAATAAATAAAAACTACCAAAGATATTTGAACAACTGAGGCACAATTTTCGAGATTATTATCTGTGGAATCCAGAAAGGTAGAAAAAACTCAATTTCAAATTGTTGCGACTTACTACACATTTTGTTGTGGCTGGTCACATTTGGTTCTTAATACTAGAATAAATCTGCCAAATTGTGTTTAAAATGGCTGAAACAGTGTTTGCAGAGTTTGAAAGTTGCACCCACAAAATGAAAAAATTGTAAACAAAACATTGAGTTTGTAAACAACTGCTTATTGGCACTTGTTGCTTTGATGTTGGATCTTTCCCACACTCCTGACAATTAGTGATGTAATTTTATATATATATATAGGAACCTTATTAATCCGGACTCCGGTAATCCAGAAATCTCAGCATCCAGACAACGTTTCACAGGAATGGAATTTGTAAACGTTAATGTATCCTATTATACGCAAATTGTTATTCTGACTCATAGAAAACTTGTTTATCCGGACACATACCCCAGGCACCAAAGTGTCCAGATTAATAAATTCCACAGTATATGTACAGTAATTTGGCTACATTTTTAATAGAAACCAAGCAATTTTTATACATTTAATATTTCATGTTTCTTTGTTAATTTGTGCAATGCCGACATTGACAAAGTTTGTCTGTCATCACAAGGTGTACAAGCTGTTTTTGAAGTACCCCTTCAAGACGAGTAAAGACAGTGTGCAGATAATGGACGGAAATGATGAAGGCATCTTCAGCTGGGTGACTGTCAACTTCCTCTCAGGTGTGTGTCATCGTTCAAACAACAGGTAGTATTGACTCACCTGTGACATTATGTTAGAATTTACAAGTAGGTTTCAGATAGTTTCAGAAATGTTGAGCCTGTGTAACGGGCCATGTGAACATTTTACTAACAAAGAGCTCATCATTGGTATAGTGACCCAGGGGTGGCAATGGGGGGGGGTAATAAAGTGTATACAAATGATGTTTCAGAATTAAAGTTTGGTTTGAGTACAGTGTGCTAGCATGCAAATAAATAACAGTTTTTAATCCTGAAATGAATCAGAATCTAATGTCACACATTAATACTTGATTTATTTGATTTTATATACCATTAGATTTAATTTTTTCATAATTAACCTGAAAGTACTCATACATAAAACCATTATATTAACATACTTTTGTCTACAACAAACTAGCCCTAAATTAAGGTCAATAACTCTTTAATATCACATTCAGTTCTGACAACGTCATGTGGTAATGCTAACGCTCGTTTTGGGATTGTATGACAGGCCAATCTGATCATATGACAATTTCCTCCAATCCTAGAGCACCCAGAGCAGTTGGCTTCTGCTTCATTATTGGTCAGCGTTATCAAAGGTAACAAGAATGGCTCAATGTTTGAAAACCTGCTTTTCCTGAACCGTGTGCCCGTGTGTGTAAGTTTGATTTCTGATTGGGCTGGTTGATTACCTTGGCCATTGTATGATTGTTTCTATATTAAGGTAATAATATATAATGTGTTAACATGTGAGGCTGTTATTGAAGGATATCACCCATGACAACTGCAGACTCGAGTTGCTACCATCCGGCTGGTAACGCACGAATAACGTCCACACAGTGTGTTAGTCCAATTATATAACAGGAAATTTTGAATGTATATTTTCCTACAATTCCCAATAAAAATACATTTCTTGTACCACAAGTTCGCGGTTCACCATAAATGTTGAGGGATGTGTACACACATTTGACAAAGGTTACGTAACTTTAAATGATTGTTGGCAGTGTGTGCTCTCTATGATTGTTCACAGTGTGTGCTCTCTATGATTGTTGGCAGTGTACGCTCTCTATGATTGTTGGCAGTGTGTGCTCTCTATAATTGTTGGCAGTGTGTGCTCTCTATGATTGTTCGCAGTGTGTGCTCTCTATGATTGTTCGCAGTGTGTGCTCTCTATGATTGTTCGCAGTGTGTGCTCTCTATGATTGTTCGCAGTGTGTGCTCTCTGTGATTGTTCGCAGTGTGTGCTCTATGATTGTTCACAGTGTGTGCTCTCTATGATTGTTCGCAGTGTGTGTTCTCTATGATTGTTCACAGTGTGTGCTCTCTATGATTGTTCACAGTAGCTCTCTACGATTGTTCCAAGTAATTTTTATTTCAATAATTGTGTCCTTATTGTTAAGACTGGGTTCATGTATATAATCATTTGGAATGTTAGAATAATTTTGTTTAATATGCCACGGTTCCAAATCTGTAACTCTTTAGCAGGTTGCATTGTTCCACGTGAGGCGATTGAGTCAATAGTACTTCATATGGAGATCATCTGATGTGCCTCGTTATATTTTTTATGTTTTTCAGATCATAATACCACGTCATGATTAATTAACATATAATAGTGTTTCCCTCTACTAACAAAAATGTGTGTGTTATCCCAAATGTGTGAATGCTTGGTCATTTAGATGACAGTGTGACCACGTGATGACTGAAACAGAAAATAGTTTTGGAGAATAGGGAACCTGCACTTATCATTGACTTGAACTTCAGTGAGCTACTTCCAAGCTAGATATGGTGGCTGTAGTTGGTCACGGCTGACCATAGCATGTCTATTGTTGATTAATGCAGCATATTTGTGGTGGTTTATTTAACAAAAATACTAAAATCCCTCCAATTTCCTAATCGTCCTCGGTAAGATGAATGATTGTATTTATATTTATAATGATGCAAGTATTTTATGTATAATTTTATTAGTATATAATTATTCTTTTAAATGTGTAGACTCGTGAAATAAAAGTATTACTTAACCTCCATATTCACCCGACTAGGGATGAAATAAATATACAATTTTATTGCATTAATGGTTCTGCAGTGTGTTGTGGCTAGAAAATTGAAAAAACTGTTAAATACTCATATTTTTTGGGGGTGTCCAAATTCTGAAATGACTGGTTAGACAAGGCAGTGATCAGCACGAGAGCTCAGTGATGACGTCTTTATTTCACAGATATTACAATCGCATGATGTAATGATAGATAATATCAATACATAGTATGATTAGTATCAATAGTATCAGTGCCCAGGTTGTATGCATGGCTGACAGCTCTTTCATCAGTATCATCTTTTTTGTTGTGAACAATTGTTTATATTTGACACTGCTACAGTACAGTGGTATACGTTTGACACTGCTACAGTACAGTAGTATACATTTGGCGCTGCTACAGTACAGTGGTATACATTTGACGCTGCTACAGTACAGTGGTGTACATTTGACACTGGTACAGTACAGTGGTATACATTTGACGCTGCTACAGTACAGTGGTATACATTTGACGCTGCTACAGTACAATGGTGTACATTTGACGTTGCTACAGTACAGTGGTATACCTTTGACGCTGCTACAGTACAATGGTGTACATTTGACGTTGCTACAGTACACTGGTGTACATTTGACGCTGCTACAGTACAATGGTGTACATTTGACACTGCTACAGTACAGTGGTATACATTTGACGCTGCTACAGTACAATGGTGTACATTTGACGTTGCTACAGTACAGTGGTATACCTTTGACGCTGCTACAGTACAGTGGTGCACATTTGACGCTGCTACAGTACAGTGGTGTACATTTTACGCTGCTACAGTACAGTGGTATACCTTTGACGCTGCTACAGTACAGTGGTGCACATTTGACGCTGCTTCAGTACAGTGGTATACCTTTGACGCTGCTACAGTGCAGTGGTATACCTTTGACGCTGCTACAGTGCAGTGGTATACCTTTGACGCTGCTACAGTGCAGTGATATACCTTTGACGGTGCTACAGTACAGTGGTATACCTTTGACGCTGCTACAGTACAGTGGTATACCTTTGACGCTGCTACAGTACAGTGGTATACATTTGACGCTGCTACAGTACAGTGGTATACATTTGACGCTGCTACAGTACAATGGTGTACATTTGACGTTGCTACAGTACAGTGGTATACCTTTGACGCTGCTACAGTACAGTGGTGCACATTTGACGCTGCTACAGTACAGTGGTGCACATTTGACCCTGCTACAGTACAGTGGTGTACATTTGATGCTGCTACAGTACAGTGGTATACCTTTGACGCTGCTACAGTACAGTGGTGCACATTTGACGTTGCTACAGTACAGTGGTGTACATTTGACCCTGCTACAGTACAGTGGTGTACATTTGACGCTGCTACAGTACAGTGGTATACCTTTGACGCTGCTACAGTACAGTGGTGCACATTTGACGTTGCTACAGTACAGTGGTGTACATTTGACGCTGCTACAGTACAATGGTGTACATTTGACGTTGCTACAGTACAGTGGTATACCTTTGACGCTGCTACAGTACAGTGGTGCACATTTGACGCTGCTACAGTACAGTGGTGCACATTTGACCCTGCTACAGTACAGTGGTGTACATTTGACGCTGCTACAGTACAGTGGTATACCTTTGACGCTGCTACAGTACAGTGGTGCACATTTGACGCTGCTTCAGTACAGTGGTGTACATTTGACGCTGCCACAGTACAGTGGTGTACATTTGACACTGCCACAGTACAGTGGTGTACATTTGACACTGCTACAGTGGTATACATGTTAAATACACTGTACTGAGAATGGAGGAAACAGAAGCAATGCAACTCATAATATCGCTCCCCTTCGCACATAAATATCACCAAAAGCACTTTCAAATGTATAAATGTCATGGATACTCCCTGAACTATTATTTGACCTATGCTACGATTATATATCATGACATAGGCAAACCTTACAAAAACATTTCTTATGGATTCATTGTTCATTAATTAGACTGAAAAGTGGCATTCCTCAGTAGTGTTTTTGGCCACTTCTACATCTATCTTAAATTCAATACAAACGTACATATTTTAATTACCAATGTATGACACAGTGTGAGTTTGATTTGATCCTTTATTGAATTTGTTTTCATGACCTGATCACGAATTCAGCGGTCTTGTAAGATATGCGTATGTTGTTACAGTTTTGTAAGATTGTAACGTGTGTTGTTACAGGGAACATGGATGGCTCTGAGAAAATGTTGGGCGTGGTGGATCTAGGTGGAGGCTCCACACAGATCTCATTCATACCGAAACATAACGTGAGTGCTTATTTACTTACTTACAGTCAAGCCTCGTTATAACGCGGATTCGGTTATAACGTGGTCGAGTCGTGGCTCCCGGTTTTTTTGCCGCCAGGGCGAAAATGGGTGCTATGACAAACTATATTAACACTGTAATAGCTGTGAATTGTTTTGTGTGAAGTTATCCCCGTCTTTGTCCATGACGTGTATATTGAAAGACTAGTTGACAGACAATAAATTTAATGTTGACGTACAACTGCAACGAATCAAGTGTGAGGCGCGTCACTACGTTGCCTGTTGTTTATTCTGCACTTCTGAACTTTAGGAACAGTAAATGTGGAGCAAGGTATTGGTTGTTTTGCGCCGACATCAAACGAATTGTTTCCAATCTGCTTCTCATGCTCATGGCTTCCGCGGATCGTGAGTTCGCCTGGTTTCAGCGCCAGGCAGTTTGTAGAGTGCAATTGAAATTCACAAATACGCTTTGCTTAAGAATAAGTTAAATACGTTTTAATACAGCTTAGTATTCAAGATCAGTAAGCTAACATTGCGTAACAAATATTAGTTTTTCGCTGTGATGAACGCAAAGCTACTGCCTGTACTGGTGCGCCAAAATATTAATTCGTCAACAGCATATGAATTGGTGAATCATAATATTGTTCGGCACGGTAAATGTGCTTTCTAAATTGGTATTTTGGTATTGATTGAAAGACGAAGTTAAGCCAATTGTGAGCATACTTATAGCTTTAAATCCTAAATAAACTCTAACACAGCGTTTCTCAAATCATTTGCTTATTCGGCTGCTGAGTGCCAGGTCATTATTTTAAATCTTACGTCAGCGGTACCATATTATCGTTCAGTTGACCGTGGCTTGTTAGTCCGTTGTTTATTTAAAAACTGTACACAGTTCATGAATTTTATTCAGTTCAACAGTGTATGACATTTAAACAGAATACACATTGAAGTTGGCTGGCAGTTTAATAAGCTTCATAAACTGCGTAGACTGCGCACTTTGGCTTCGATGCCGATGGCATTCTTCGTGCAGCAGCGGTGTCGGTCGTCGTTGTAGCGCCCCTGACGGCAGATACGGGAACGCACCATGCTTATAATACACCCTGTTTATAAAGCGGATTCATTTCGTGGACCCCGACTACCGCATTATAACGAGGCTCGACTGTACTTATCTTCTTCGTGTTGTTTGGCACATAAAACTCGCATAACGTATCTTTCATACCAAGACATAATATCAGTGTGGCAGCAGTGATTCTGTAGCGCAACGTATGTCTTCAGTTGTACTGTGAGGTTGTAACTGGTGATCCACATATCCGAGGAAAATCAACTATGCTAAACAGTTGGTAATGAACTTTAAAGGGTTATCACTAGTCAGTGGTAGATATTGGTGTCCAACTAGTCTTCGTGTAGAAATTGCAGCATGGCTGAATGCTTCCAAGAGAAGTTGAGATGATGTTCGATTAAACAGGTTTGCAAGGGAGTATACTTTTTAAAGAATTCTCCCAGTAAATAAATCCCGCCCCTGTGTGCTGGTATTAGGGTGACATTCTGTCGCCTGTTGTCACGCTGTCTGTGAGCAGTGATGTTTTATGTCTACCACAAAGTGTGATATATTAATGTTGCACGTTTCCAGTCAACACTGACAACAAGTCCGTCTGATTATTTCACAAAGCTCAACCTGTTTGGGAAGAGCTTCAAGTTATATACACACAGGTAAGAACAAACTGACATCCACAGCACAGCTCAACACACAAGCTACTTAACAGAAAAACTCTAGAAGAAACATCACCAGAAAATTACCTAAATACTCGTAAATAAAATCCTGTCCTCCGGATGGTGGTAAAGACACAAACTACGCACAATGACGCAGATGCAGAAGACGCATTCATAAACGACTTCAGATATTCCTTCCCAGGTATCATTGGGCATCAGAGGAAAAAGTTAACATGCATGCACGCTATGGATTATAGTTAGATATAAATATATAAAACATGTTTTTCTCATAAAGTGCAAATGATGGTGTCTCATCTACCTTTTATTTTTACCTTTTATTCTTTATATGATATTATTCGTCTGTCGTATTCAGTTTCATGGCCTTACAAATAAACGTACAAACACATGCACGCATACACACTATTTAGTTAGATGTAAATATATAAAACATGTTTTTCTCAATTGTGCTAAAGATTTTTTTTTGTAAAGTGCAAAAGATGATGTCTCGTCAACCTTTTATTTTACCTTGTATTCATTATATATTCGTCTAGTATTCAGTTTCATGGCCTTACAAATAAACGTACAAACACATGCACGCATACACACTATATATACATATAGTTAGATGTAAATATATAAAACATGCTTTTCATATTTGTGCTGATGTCTCGTGTGTTTAATTTTTACCTTGGATTCATTATATCATGTTATTCGTTCGTTCTATTCAGTTTCTTTTATAAGTACAAATTTGTGACATTATTCTATTGTTGTTCGTTGCAGTTATCTGGGACTGGGTTTGATGTCAGGCCGGTTACAAACCCTTGGAGGGGTTTTGGAGACAGGCACGGGTACGTTTGTAATACACCATATTTATTATGTATTAACTGTACATGTCCTGTTAAGCATTTTTATGAACCTCCAGAACTGACTTAACTCACAGTGAGTCAAGTTTTTGATGTTCCATTAAAGTGTGAATAGCGCAAGTAATATGTGCAGTTGTTTAATAAAAGATGGTTCACTTAACTACTTGAATTAATCAAATTGATCATCAGAACAGGTAACTAGCAAACTTATGAATCGTTTAAGGCTGTATAATAATTATATTTCTAGTTGTTTCCAATGCTCGGCAACATTCTATTAACTGACTAGTTTGTATTATTGTGGTTACAATGTAATGGTCTTATAAGGTCTCATTCAACTAGTTAGCCTTTTTCAGAACATTATCGCCAAACCAACCTTTATATGCTGGCACTGAGGATAGTCACTGCCAGGGTGCTTGTCATTCTCTGTGGTTCTTTTACATCCCAAATTGAGACAGGACCAACATTAACGTGATCTCCGAGTCACGAGGGATACACAGTCCTCAGTGTTGAGAGCCAGGTTTTTACACCAAATATCATGCCTGCCCTGTCTGGGTTTCGAACTGAGAGCGCTGGCATGCCGGGCGGATGTGCTAACCACTACACTAGCCGCACTAACTATTTATCCTTACTACAAACTGTACAAGGGTTGAAGGTGCGAAATTAAACTAAAACAAAAAAGCTTGCATTCATACATAAACCCGAGATCAATGACAACAAGTTTTGTTTGACAAGCAATAATTCTCTACCTCATACACCTCCTTTACACAAGGATTTACTTAATTAGTAGGGGGTATATGTAGTATAACACCCTAGCTCATTTGTGCAATTTTTTATTTTGTTTAAATCAGATACCCTATTAAATTATCCTTAGTATTAAATTCTAGCTTGACATCTGTGACTTCCTACATTTGTTGACAGCGTCAAGCGAGAAGGTCCTAAGCAGTGACTGCCTACCCAGCTCTGCCAAAGGCACATGGGCACAGAACGGCATTCAGTACAGTCTACGGGGCAATACGGTCAATGGAGACAGGTTTGATGCTTGTTATGCACAAGCCAAAAAAGTCGTCAAAGCAGGTCACATACATCAGCCAGTTGAAGTGAATGACAAGAAGTTCTGTTTGATATCGTATTACTACGACCGTGCTGTCGAATCAAAGCTAATAGGTGGGTGCTGCTTTATTGCGTTGAACGATAAATTGTGCTTCGTGCATCAATGAGGTCCATTGCTTAAGGTAGCTGGGATGGATCATGTCAGTTGATTTTTTTATAGAACATTAATAGGTGTCAATATGAACATGTGTACTATTAAAAAAACCAAGGCACTAGCGCCATATGTCACCAATCCGTCCTTTAAAAACTAGTATTTTTAGTGTGTCTGTGGAAAGTCCCTTTTCAGATTCTTGGAAACTGACGATGTTTCCATTGTGACGATCACGTGTGCGTCAGCCCAGTTCAAACATAAATTAATTCACCATGAATGCAGATCATAATAGTCTGGTTATTCTCATGCCACTATGCTGTTGTATTATAATTACCTAAATGCATCACGCTGTCAAATCACCAAATACTGGCGGTAGTTTTGTTTATTCTCTGATAATGCCCGACCTCAGCCGCCAGTTGCAATGACACGTGACTGACCCCAGCATGTGTCAATCAATCTTGTTTACCACAAGTTCAACACATGGCCCTTCGTAACACAATAATTGTGTTTACCCAAAATTGCACTGGATGGTTTTATGCTTGGTGAAGGAGTCATGCCAAAAAATGCAGTACGGATTTTTGCTGTCTTTCAACATTGTAACAAAATGTTTATGAAGCTGTATCAAACTTAATATGCATTTGTTTACAAAAAAAAACCTGTACGAATGTCAATAACATATTTGTACTTACAACCATACAAATTTTTATGCAAGCACCAACACAAGTCAAAAATAGTGATGAAAGAAGGCCAAATGAATGACGTCACAAATTACAAAACAACTACGAACACCATTTTAAACATGCAGCGGCATGGATAATGTCTACATTGAATTCTTATTGTTCCTTATAGTCTGTCAAAGTATATTTCTGCACCTTCTTCATACCATCTTTCACGGCATTCTTCTTGCCTGGCAGAAGTGTAAATTTATCCGGTCTCTTCATGAACTCCTTCCCGTGTAACCGCATACGTCTGGCCTTCAAGTGTTGTGCTGTATTTTGTCCTGCGAAACCATTCTTGCGGAGAACGTATCGTCGGTTTAAGTGCAACTTCTTTGCGACCATGCTTCCTGCCCAACTTCTTTTCAGGTGACGTCCTGTGAAGAGTGACTGCCTTTTTTTGAATGGAATATCTTGCATTTCCATCACAAGTGATTCATGGGCAGTGAGAACCTTTCTCACTTCTTTGTTTCGCGAAGGGTTCAATCCGTCCTTCCTCAGTATTATGTCAGCACGGCATACCAGCGTTGTCAAAAACGATGTTATGGGAGTCGTATCAGTTCTTGCTTGATCTGATCCTTCTTTCTGATTACGACTAGAGCGCTTTAAATGATTCTCCAAAACCCATACACGTCTTTGCAGCCTCTTCGTCTTCAGCTTCAAGGCGTTTAGCTTCTTTTGGACGGATGACCTCTTTTTCCTGGGTAGGTTTCCAGCAGTCGGTATTTCAGCTGTCACGTCAGCTCCTAATTCTTGTGCTACTGATGAATGTAGTTAGGGAAAATTCATCTTCACGACCAGGGTTTCTCTGAAGGAAACAAAAAGGACACAGTTGTACTTAAGTTAAGAAGACAGCAAATTCCAATGTTCTTATAACATAAACTATGAATATTAAACCGGGAATTATATGTTTTTGAAATTACGGTTTACAAATATGTGTTAGTGTTATAATGTAACAGAAATAAGTATATATATCACCATGCGGGCGGTAGTCTGTGAGACCACTGAAATAAAATATAAATTATGCTCTTATGCGAATATTTGCTTAGTTGTACATTATCTTGTTACATATTTCTGAAAAAAATATAATATATCTTGCAGAGTTAGTATCATAAATCGTATGGTGTAATGGTTTACAAGTTTGTAACACAACACATAATGCCTGATAATGGTACATATTCTGAGTCGGCCAAACTCTGCAAAGACGTAGGCACCTCACTTGTAGTAGGTGGAAGGGATGGGTCGAGTCTCTTCGACTTCCTAACTTCCACTGTAGGAGTTGCCGCTGCAGATGTCTTGCTCTATATGCAAACATTTACATTTTACACATTAATAATAAATCACTTCTACATTAAATATTGATATGTAACAGAAAGCTTACATGTAATATTAAAATAAATATAGACAATTACTTGAAGAAAAGTGAAACTCAAGACAAATATGTTATCGTACGCTCCTTACATTTATAGCTTTGCGCGCTCGCTGAGCCCTCAGCTTATGGTCTGGGAGGTATCTTGGGCAGACATGATATGCCCGGTTCTGAGCGGAACAATGGGCCAAGAAGTGGGGGTCTTGTGCTATCTTTCTATCTCGGTAACGGTGCGAGATCTGAGCACAATACATTTGCGTGTCGTGGCTTGCCGTGATAATGCCTCTTTCTTTGATTAACAGGGTATTCTAAAAAATGTAGAACGCAATATTAATTATTCTGTATTTTGTTTTTGTGAAACGCTTAAATGCTTTAGAAAATAATTCAATGAGATGAGCAGATCACGTGAGATAACGGGTACAGTAGTATGTAAGCGATATGCGTTGCAGGATCACACCCATAGCTGCATGTCCAGCCTTACCGCCGTGAGTGAGTAAGCCCATTGGCCATAATTCTTCAAATTCCCTTTTAATATCACCCAAATGCATTATATTGTTTTGCTACCTGTCTTGTTCTTCAAACGTATATTAATAGCTATTGTTTAAACGGAAATTATTTTTAGATATGTTGATTTTCATCATTAATCAGCAAGTGTCCAGAGTCAGTATGGTTTGTTTGTAATAATGTGTTCTTCTAAATGGTATGTGAAATGTTTTCTTTTATATGAAGAGCAACATGTACTTGACACATCTACACTAAAAGTTAGGATGTCAGTGTCAACTACAGCTGGTAAATATACATTTGGTCAAATTGGTGTGTCCAGCGTCATCAAGTTGCTTAGACATTAGGATTGTCATATATTAACTTTTCCGCAGATCAATGTATCAAATTTTCATTCATTGGTTTGTTAGAACACAGCTGTTAAGTATACTAACGCTATAAGTGGTGTTACCTTTATTAATTTACCATATTATCCTTATTCTATTACACCATTTCATATGAAAACATACATATAGGGCCACAACTCATCAAATATTTACTGTAAGAAACAAAAAAATACCCACCAGCCACGGATGCACTGATCACTGTAGTTCCTACACATCAAAGTAGAATGCGCTCTCGGCAGTCTTTCTCAGTAATCCCACAGATGACGATGGACACGCAGTGACGCTGGACACGCTCCAATATCGGTTTTATCCTCATTTGACCAAGAAATGTTGTGACTATTGCTATTGCCATTGTTAGGATTATAGCATGGTGGTTGCTGGTATGTACGAAAAGAAAAAAAACGGCGTACGTTTCCTATCGTTTTGAAGATAGCCTTTTCTATCTATGACGCTGGACACGCAGCTAAAACGCCACTCCATATTTTTTTTACTTGAACGTGTTATATTTTCGTCGAATTTAGGTTTAGACCCATATTTTTTTATATCATTTACTTAACATGTAGAAGACACGCAAAAATTTGTCATTATAAAAAACGCAGTGTACATTTTTTATTTTTTAAACATGATTTTTTTACTGTACATTCCCAATATATACTCCATTTGCCCAGTGAACTCAGAAAAAATAAATGCAGCACTGTTTTTGTATAGCACTACAAACTTTGGAAACTTCAATTGGACATGTCGTTTTGGCCGTTTTTTTTTGCAACTTATGGCCAATTTCTGCCATTTAAAAAATTAACAAGGCTGTCAAACCTTACATGTCCTGAAAGAATGTAATGACATCAACATATGGTGAAAGTTTCGTTAGGCTGACTTTATAATTGACGATGTGAGAGACAAAAGACACGATTTTTTTCAATTGTACACTTTTTGAGACATTGGCCCATTAGCTAGAATACTCCTTTGTGCAATAAGGTGGTTTGGGGCAAAGAAGTTTGACTGCAATGACTGTTGTGAGATGGGACTTTAGGTTTGAGGTTTTTTCATGACGTCTTGAAAAATGCTCAAACCTGAACAACAGTCACTGAAGTCAGATATCCTTGGCCCAAAACCACCTTATTGCACAAAGGAGTATTCTAGCTAATGATACTTGACAGTTGCATGATCACACATACAGTTAGCTCAGAATAATTTTCAAGAATGTGAAAATCCATCTCACTTGAAGCGTTCATTGCCATGGTAATACACAACCAAACATACCCATATTTCACACACATACCATTAATTTTTCTAATCAGTGCTCCAAATCTGGTTATGATATGTTCAATACTAACAGAGATATGGCATATTGGTTATATGGGCATTTTCGAGTAGTGGCTACCCTTTTGTGCCAAGTAATAAATGGTCGTAAAATTTGGTCTTGTGTTTTGAGGATTTAAAAAGGTCTTAAATGGGAAATTTTTAAGTTAATCAAACTTGTCCCAGGCTATCTTTATAAGCTGTGAAATGGATTGCTTATTTAATAAAATGATACAGTTTGATCACAAAATAAAAATTTGCAACCAGAGAGTGTTTGAATGAAATTCCTTTGTTATTTTGTGTCTCTTTTATCATAGGAAAATATCTTTTTCAAGTGTTGGCCTTAATAAGGTCGTAAATCTTTTGTAGACATGAGTCTGAAAGCATTGGTTATGCCTGAATTAGAATTTGGTGCTGATCTAATGGAAGAAGTAAGGCACACAAAGTGAAGTCAATGTTTGTGGTACGCCATAAATAATTTAGGTTGACTTACTTGAATACCAGATTTTAAAAATGATAGAGTTTGTTTCTTTGACATGGAAACACACTTGTCTGATGTCGTCTGTGTCGTTGTCTCGTAGCGCAACCATGCTCAGAACGCCCCCTGGTGGTAAACTATTGGCTCGACCCACTAACGAGTCACCAAGCATTGTATTGTCAGGGTAAAGATGCTTCGTCTTTGGTTTTATTCCCGTTGGTTTGATTGACGCAGCTACATGGAAAGACTTCTCTTTCCGTTCCCAGTTGCCGCTGTTTTGAGGGCCACCTTAAGACATCGATGTTAGACACTAGAACACTACACGAAATTGGTTTCGCTGGGGGAGGGTCAGCAGTTATTTTGTTTAGTGTTGTGCATCGATGTGTTTTTTTTCTCCAAAAACTCTGTCTATTTTCCGTTCACAATTTTAAAAACATGGATGCTTACTTCAAGGGTATTATGACAGCTGAAATATAAAGTTACAATTCAAAGTTTCATGAAGTTAAGTTACATTGATTTCTTATTGTGTGTTATACGTCGATGTTTTATGGTGGCATTTTAAAACATTCCATGTCATTTTCTGTTAAAATTTATTAAAGTTCATTAACATCACCAAACCGGCAAACCAGCCTCTCTGCAAGTTTTATCCAAGCTGCCTCCCCCTTATAATCCACTTGTCAATGTGCTTCTTCAAACCTCAAACCTTCAAACCTATTTTGCGGGCCCCCTTTTTATAGGTGAACACAAACCAATATTACCATTTGCTGGTGAATTATTCGATATTTTTATGTACAATTGATTCTTGTTCTTTTTATTAGTAAAAATGTGCTATCACCTTCACTATGATGTAACTCTTCTCTAAATAAAAAAAAAATTTGATACATCTTACTGTTCATCAAAACTAGTGGTTCTTTTATTACAGACAATTGTTGCTAGGTGTATCTGGACAAATTATTCAAATTGTTCACATTTTTAACTGTCACTCCCATGCAAGATGTCTGTTTACTGGATATTTTGGGAAGGTTTATCTTGCTGTGTTTATGACCACCCCTATTTCTTAATCATACCTTTTGTATACTTACGTTTTATTATGTGTGTTTCTTTTTATTATGTATGTTTGAGCCTTGATAATTGTCTTTGTACACGCAGGATTTCTCCTCACGGAACCTTTCCTTTGCCATGTTTGACATGTTAATACACAGTAAATTGTACACATTACTCTTCTTGAGGTGGCCATCTTAAAACATAAATGTTTGATACTAAACAAAATTGGTTTGGGAGATTGTTTTATTTACTCGCACATTGATGTATTAAAAAAGGTAATTTTTCCGTCTGATGAGAGATGAATTTTTAAATCACCTGCTGCGAGAATCAACCAGTTTGTGTTTGTCTGTGAGGAAGGTAAAAACTACAGTGTGAAGGCAAGAGGCACAGGTCGATGTAACTCAGTTTCACTCAAGTTTTGGTGGGGGTCGGGGGGGGGGGGTAGGGTCAGAAATTAAATGACACCAGTTTCATGTAGTGTTGTACGTTGATGTTTTGTGGTGGTCTGTAAAAGATGGCATCTGATTCTAAATAACTCAAATTTTGACTAAGCAGGAACATTTGTAGCTTTTTCTTCTCATTATTACATTTTCAGTATAAACACCGTTGTACTGGCTGTTTTTTAAACATCACAGTATAGTGAGTTATAATGCAGTGTTATACTAAGAGAAGTTTTGAAATTGCAGAATACACCATACAACAATTGACGTGTGTTTGCTTAGTTGTGAAATTCAAATTAACAATTGCCCTATCCGAAACAACGTATTATTACATGACCTGTTGCCTAGCAATATGTCCGTGAAACAATAAAAGGTCAATGCCAAACACACGGATGGAGCGTTCAGACATTCCATTGTGTATTTTGTTGAAATTCTGGTTCCAAGCATTTTTCTTTATGACAAAGACAAAAGGTAAAGTTTATAAAGCATCAGATGTAAATGGGAATGTTTGATATAGCAAATGTCATGTCGCCCTAGTACTGTAATTTCCATATGTTACCGTTATTATGGTAGCACGGCAAGACTAAGTTTGATGGAGGTCACGTGCATAATTTTGATTGTGACGGGCAAACATCGACATCCTAGATCCATCAATTGTCTGGAACAATTAATAGTATTACGATTATTTTTATTTTTCAAAATGACAGCTATTGCTGTGTTCAGAATTGTTCCGAAGCACTGTTTCTACTGTTGGTTAAATGCTGCATTTGTTTGTTTTTAAGATGCTGAGAAAGGTGGAACCCTGAAAGTGGCTGATTTCATTGGAGCTGCACGCAAAGGTGAATAGTTAAAAATTAATTAAACTAAAACAAAACGTGTGCATTTGTACATAAAACTGAAATAAATGACAAAAAGTTTTGTATTTTTATATAACATGCTGGCATGTTTGTGCAATTTTTTATTTTATTGTCTTGATGCAGCGTGTGCGGAGGACCCAGTGGACGAGGTGAGACAGTTCATGTGTGTCGACCTCTCCTACATCTCGGCCCTGCTACAAGAAGGCTTCGGCTTCAGCAAGGAGACACAGGTAGAGGTAAGACTATCTAGCCGCCGCATATTTTACCGTCGGTAAACCTGTGTTCTTTCCAGCTAAAGCTGGGCCCAGGATTCATGTGGGACATTGAAATCCTTGCCCAGCATGAAATGTCATTAGTTCAAAATCAACGCCTTGATAACCTGGAATTTTCTAAACTGTAAATGCCGTGGGAAGACCTGGAATTCTAAGTTTTCACAAATAAATTGGTGGACACCCGTAATGTTCAGTTCTCCACCTGTGGAAACTTGAGTGGTGAACCACTCACCTTCTGAGGGTGCCACACTGGGAACAAGTTTGAAAAGATCAAAATACTGTATTGGTGATTTATAACTGCTCTCCTGAGTTTGTAGCTGTTGTGCTCAAATCTAAGTCAGTCTTGGCATGGATTTTTAAAGGAAGCTTGGAACAAACATGTAAATGGCATGGAAGTTGTTAATTGCTAAGTATATGAACCCTGGGTTGGCAGAAATTAAGTCAGAATAACATTTGTATGAGTTTGTAAACATGATTTGAACTTAAAATTGATGATGGCTTTGAACGCAAACTGTACCCATCATAACTAGTCAAAATTGCCTAACAGCAAACTGGCCAGTGATCCTGTTACAATGTGGTTGTTTTGTTTACTATGTGATCATGCTCTGGGGATGTATCTTCCAAATTGCGAATATTGTTACAGACTAAACACTAAACACAATTTGGTGGGCAGTATACCTTTAATACATAGTCTTAAGAATATTATATTAATTAATAAATGAAAAACCTGGAACTGGCTGCCTCCTTTTATAACGCATCATTGTCAGCAATTTGTACTGTCATACATCAAAAATATCTTGAACATTTTTATTTTGGCGACTCGTGAATTGGCTGCAACTCTAACGAATCATGTGTTTCAGTTGAAGAAGAAGATTCACGGCACCGAGATCAGCTGGGCACTTGGGGCTATGCTGAGTCTGCTGGACCAGCACCGTAACGGTCATCCCGCGACTGGAGGCTGACACATAGGCTCATTTACACATCCATCTGTCCAGTTTAATGGGTGCTTATACCCGGGTTCATTCATACAGTGTTCACATGTGTAATTTGTTGGGTTTTTATAATTATTTATTTCCCCCTGGCATGCCAGGTTTGTGTGTGGTGGTGATTGGTTGAGTGGGTTTTAAACTGTTTTAGTACTGTTTTTCCCCTGGTGTATCATTCGATTTTTCCTCGCCAAATATTTGCAGTGATTGTCCATCTCGCAGCTGTATATTTCTCACTCTCAAAAATGTTTGTTACATCATGATGAAATCGTGATGTAAAATTGTCTTCACTGGGTGATCAGGGTCTTCAAACACACCCAAAAAACAACAGTGGGTTGTTTATGGAAGTGAAGTCAATGTCTTTGGATGAGTCTGACATGTGTAGTACACCAGGAATTTAAGGTACGCCTAAATAATTATTATGAGGTGGCATGCAGTCATGCACTGTTGTAACAAAGGTTCCCTACAGTCATGCACTGTTGTAACAAAGGTTCCCTACAGTCATGCACTGTTGTAACAAAGGTTCCCTACAGTCATGCACTGTTGTAATAAAGGTTCCCTACAGTCATGCACTGTTGTATATATATAATGTGGGAGAGTTACACAGAAAGCTTCTAACATGAGAAGCTTCGCTGATGTTAAATATTTTTCTACAGCACGGTATATATGTGTATATATTGTGTAAATAGATACTCTGGTGTATGTTTTACAGATTGCGAGACCAAGAAGGCTTTCCAACTGTATTGTTATAATAGTCACGTTGTGTAGAACTGTGGAAATGTTACTCTGTAATCTAAGTTGTTAGTTGTTTTCCTTTCACTGCCAATTAGAAACCCGCGAGACACCGGTGTAAATATTGTGTTTTGTTGTGATTTTGTTTTGATGCTAGGCAGGTTGCAAAGTAGGCTAACTAAAACTGGTTGTGCAGGTAGATATTCTTGATAATATTGTCCATTTAGCGACAGAATTGTGCAGTTGAAACCTAGCAGAATTGTTCTTCATTTCTGAGGTTTAATGTTGTCTCAATAATTTACGGTTTACACATGAAAAATCGTTGGACTCTTAAAATGATGTTTTTATTCCATTTGCCATCTGGAATGTTTGCTTTGCAATCTTGTTAAATTTGGGAGTCCTAATTTTATACATATGTGACGTTTACCACAAATTAGTTATTACTAACTTGAAATGTGATCATGATTTTATAATTGGTAGTTGACTTTGCAACCGGTATATTGTTACGAGTGCGCAAGTTACATGCCACTGTGTGGCTACTTCGTCCATTCCATTTGTTTTACCTTGTTACCTACCACCTGCTGCATGTTTTAATGTTTATTATATCTGTATGTTAACAAATTGTAATCATTTCCATCAACTCGATGGAGCTAAAATGAAATTGTGTGACTACTTTCAACCACTTGACGGAGTTCAAACCAAATTGTGTGGCTATTTTAATCCAACTGATGGAGCTGAAACCAAATTATATGGTCACTTCCATTCACTCAATATAATGGCAATAACTAAAAAGGATAAAAACTATGGCAGACTATTAATGCCGTGCTCACACAGAAAATCTTAGATGACTTTAAACCGGTTTATGACGTACAATTGTTCCTTCCCAATGCCACGTATCCTTTCTACAATTGTTCCAAGCTACGTCATTGTTGTACATGTCAAGTTAAACTGCATGTTTCCAAGTGAACGCAGCATTAGAGTGAAAAGTTAGACGTTTACAATTTACAAGGTTTAAGAAATGGATTTTGGGTCTTAAATCTCATCAGCACAAATCCAGAAATACGGCTATTTTATTAAGAGTAATGTGGTATTTACAATCTACATGCTTTTCTGCCATAGATTTTATTGCATGCAGTGCTTCCAACATTTCTTGCGTGTATTTTGACAATGTTTTGTTGACTAATGACAAAATGTAACACAGTTGTAATCATAAAGGTTGTACTGTGTTGGCGCCATGTTTTCATCACTGTTTACATTACATGTATGAAGCCGAGTTGTTCAAAATTGTTGACAATAATTGTGAATGCAGCAAGAATTAAACTTACTTTGGGGCTGTTGTTGAAACATGCGACGTTTCGACCCGTTGGCAGATCTCTTGTTCACATGGTCAACAATTGCACCATTGTAGGTTTAATTCTTGCTGTCTAATTGAATCTTGGAGCCGTGAACAATATATTTTGTTTTATGTATAAATGACCAACTTCCATGAGGTGTTGCCTGATCGAGTGGTTTACAGTTATTGTGGGGTAGTGGCATTCCAATGGTTCAGCACAACAAACTTGTAATGTGTAGTAGCTGTAATGAACAGTACAGTAGTCCCTCTTTTGTTCCACCCTCGCCAACCTCGGTCAGATTTACACGTTCTCATAAATAAAATGCATTCTCAAATAGTTTTTTGTTTGTGGCTGTCTTAGGGATAGTTTCATAAGTTGATCAGTCCATATAAACATAGTGTTTGTATTGCGTTCCAATGGGCTCGTTTATATCGTAAACATGAGATGCTGAACCAGCTCGAGTTTACCATTGGTAAATTTATACAACTGGGTCAAGTAGGCATTACAAACTCGTATTCACAATATACGATTGGAACACAGCAATAAATGTTTCTCTAAATCAAAGCCAGTACCTACTGGATTTGATTGACATGAAAGACATTATCCACAATGGTGCCCAGTTCCGATATCCACAATGTGCAGGCATTTATGTTCCACTAAGATAGGTCAGGTAGCACCCCCTACTACATCAATCGTTTCCTTGCGATACATGGCAACGAGCGACCCTCCACCCACCCATGCAGAAAGCTTATTTTTTTCTCTTGTTTCCCTGTCTGTCAGGGGTGAGGCTAGCTTCAATATTGTTCTTCAATTTCTGTTTTCAATGGTTCAAGTTGTCATTTGTAAACTTGGGCACAATACTACAAAATAAAAACAAATGTACAACGTACTCCATTCTAAGAGTTGCAGGGATTCCACAGGACAAGTTCCTGACTGAGCCAAATTCACAACTACATGTATTGGTTATAAGTTTTGCCTCATGTTAAGTTCAAGACGAACAAGTTTTTGGTTTTAAATTTTTTATTACAAACTTGTGCACCAATTTCACAATGTCTACATTTACCAACTTTTCACAAAGAAATCTGCAAATACATTGAAAAAAACATTTAAAATCGACACCTCGACGCCATTACAAAAAAGCATGCAACAGTTGCAGAAATCAACACAATGAATTATTATGACACGTGTACGATTCTGCTACAACTACAATCCTGAGGTCCACAAATGAAACGTGACGGCGGCGACGTCTTCAATCCTCGCCGCAGCGTCAGTCTTTCACAGATCGGATGGTAGAAACTTGGAGATTATCTAAACACGCTGCTGTCCTCCAGTGGCTCGCAACTAAATGCATGGTTGATGTGTCGTCAACAGTCAGCACTAGTCTATATAAACATAAGCGCCACACACGTCACGCGTATGACTCGTGTGCAAGCCCCTCGACTGTTCTCGTTCACAGAATCTGCGCGTTACTTCTGCTGGTAGCCGCCGTAGCCGCTGTAGCCACCGTAGCCACTCCAGTTCTGTCCCTGTGGGTAGCCACTCCAGCCAGTTGTCTGATTCCAGTTGTATGCTTGACCAGTGGCGCCCTGTTGCTGCTGCGGCCACTGCTGCTGGCCTTGGCCGTATCCGGTCCACTGAAACACGACACGCTTAGTTTTAGTTACAGAGAAACAGGGTTAAAATTGACAATATCAGTATAAGGCCATGTGCTCTTCGACAATTCATGTTAATAAAAATTTTGGCGATCCTTCAACAAATCATTCCCTATATTTTTTAATATAATGCAATAACAGCAAAGTGATAAAGTTGAACTAACTCTTTGGCATATAGCTAACCACGATAGACTTACAGGTCTCGGAAAAGGGGGGCTATAAACGTTTCTGTTTTAGTGTTCACTGTTCTGCACAAATCTACAGTAATGCCTGTTGGTCAGTCTCTAAGTGTACAATATTGCCTGCTCTTGTGTTTTTGGCCATCCTAAAAATGTACAAAGAATTTAACTATTTTAGATGCCCGAACACAGTCATTACAGTAGTGGAATTTTAATCAGCAAACATTACGCCTTGCATGTAATTAATCATGTTAGAAACGGGTGAATATCCACCATCATGAAATAAAACCTTTACTACTACTACTACTACTACATATTACAACTGGTGGAGGTCTACCAGGGTGAGAAGAGACAGTAGTACCTGATATCCGCTCTGGTAGGCACCCTGCTGTGGTTGTGCCCAGCTGCCCTGTTGTTGTCCACCCCAGCTGCCTTGCTGCTGCTGCTGTCCACCCCAGCCCCTCTGCTGCTGTCCACCCCAGCCCCGCTGCTGCTGGCTGTAGCCACCCTGTTTGTTCCAGTTCTGGTCATAGCTGCGACTCACCTGGTCGAAGATAATACACAATGTTATTCTACACTTGTTACACATATTTCTACCCATGTTACACGCAAGTAGTGATGTTACACGTAGCTGTACTGATGTTACACTTTTACTGACGATACAAACAGATTCCGAGATTGTGTGTACAACTCGCAACAAACCAACTTATTAAAACACATTTTTTAAATGTAAATTTACCTGCTCTGTGAGCATTCATACGGCGACTTAGTTTGCTTACTGTATTCACTAGAATGTTAACAAAATAACCAGCTAGCAATAAGACAGCACGCCATACAGTTAGCGGCAAGCAGCGTCAAAGAATGAATCCACTGTGATTTCGACATTGACGCCCTGAATGAGACATACAAATGAAAGGTGACATGGCAGGGACAGAGATGGCGCGTACATATCTGTTGCTTCTGTCGTCTTGTGTTCGCTCCACCCGCTGACGGTCAGACGACGAGTAGCCCATGTAGCCGCCGTAACGACGGTCTGCACCTCGGCCTCCTGCAAAGTGACACTCTCATAAATACATGTTCAGTATAATAACAATAAGTGCCTAAATCCTTGGAGACCATGCTCAGTAGCACATGCATCAAGACAATAGGGTTGGTAAATCTCAATATAGTTGATAAGCAGTATTCAAATTATCAACAGAGAGCCAGTGCAGCGACAAAAAGTCATAGTTCCAAAGTTAGTACTGGAAAAAAGTGATGATCAAAGCTGGATCGGCTTTCTTAGAGGAAGCGCAATAAATGCATACTGGCTGTTTACACAATAGTACAGGTCTTAAAATAACACAACATTGGACAGGAAGCCAATAGTTAGAACACAGCAACAAGAAACTTTACATAGTATGAGTACGTTCATTAATGTGTCATTAAAAAAACTGAAATTTATAAGAAAAATACAATATAAGAATATCTGTTATCAGTACTGCCTACTTCACTAAAACAATTTCCATAGAGTCCCTGCTGGCTGCATCACGTCGTGAGATTCACATATTTGATTATGGTAACATGCAACTCATACCATAGCACAATCAGATCTCCATCCAGTTTTCTCATCTAGGAATAATTTTGTAATTATTAATTACGCGGAAGACAAAAACAAACCCACCTCTTCGGTCTCCGTAACCGCCTCGGTCTCCGCGGGAATGGTTGTCGTAGCGTGCTGGCGGCCCTCGGGAATCACGGCCGTGTTCATGACCACCTTCAAGAACATCAAGTATTAATTTTACTACTAAACGATGCAGTGCACATTCATAAAGCCGGGATTATATCATCGTGTGTGAACATGCGACATCATTCTAGTGTGGCTGTCTTGTGTAAACTGCATTGTAAAACACATGCACGAGTGCTAGGTAAGCGACTAGGCATACAAACTGACCTGAGAATCGACTGGTGTACTCGCGACTGCCTCGGAAGCGTTTCTCTGGCGGCGGCATGGCTGCCTGGCCCTCCTTGTTATACTGCTCCACCAGCTTCTTTGCCTCGTCCCCGTCTAACTCCACAAACTCCACCTTGTCGAACATCGTGCCTTCCGCGGGCAAGCTGAAGTTAGCTACACGGGAGAAACCAGATGATGTTAGACACAACAGCGACGGCACGCTAAAAGGAAGTCATCGCGTTGCCATGACAACCAGAAAACCGTCGCCGGACTCGAACATAACTGTTCAAGTCATCGACAGTTCTCCAGCTGCCAAAACAGCGCGACGCCCTCCGATTTGCAACGTTGTCTTCTCTGCAAACAAAGTTTGATGTTAGCACACAAACCCGCGACATCCCACCCCTGAAACCCGGCCTGGCTAAGAGAAGACAGGTGGCAGCACGCTGTGGGCATGGTGCCACCCACCGCTGCGCAACATCGTCCTACCTTTCATCTCGTTCACCGCGGATTCGGGAACATCTTTGCCTTCCTCCTTTTCACGCTCAGCGCAACGACGTTTGTACTCCTCGTCGCTCGGCACAATCACGACTGCCTTGCGTTGGAAACCTTCAAAAGGTCGCATTTTGCGTCTCTGCGCTGACGGATACACATTTGTCTGGGTGTGGGAACAAGAACGGATACTAAGTTATAATGCTGACATACTATGTGTGTGCGGCACGCCCAGGACACTCATGTTAAGAGTGCGTGGGTGCAGTCTATAGTCGGCGGCATTCAGTTCTGCAAAGACAACTCAGATAGTTTAATCTTCAGACGAGAGATGTGGAAGCCGCTCAAGTCGTCACATCTATCTCGCAATACTTACACGTGGTTCCGACGACGCAGCCGCTGTGTTTAAGCTGCACCTTTGTCTCAATACAAACCGCATACACACAACACTGCACTGTAATCCACAGCCTCTCCAGCAATGTTGTCACGACGAAATGCACACAAACGTAACACCACTAGCATATATATATATATATATCATGGTCACATTTCTCCAGCAAATACTAAATTTTCGTATTCAGTGTCATGAGCATCATGTGTGATTTGAAAATAGAAATAAACTGGCATTCATCATGCATGCCTAAATGCAACACGACCATGTGACTCCAGATCTACAATAAACTAAAACAGCTCATCTGATTTGTGCCCACATGCTCGATAGTGAAGCCTGAAGACTTGACCTACACACTAACTATACGGCGACTATACGTTGCATCTGTTGTTTCTAGAACATTGTCAGATTCTGTGCCTCAATAAAATTACGAGACTGCAATATATATACAGTGTGACGAATGAAACATCGGATTCACTATGTGTATACAGCAGTAACATCACACACCAAAATATGACACCCAAGTAAATGAGGTTATAATATGTATGTCAGTTGAATGCTCAAGAAGTTTCTGCAGTTCTTCAGTTCGTATGCATCAGTCTAATGTTAATCCATCTAATGTAAACTCGAGCAACAATGTCGTCATCTACATAAATTAAGCAGATATTACAGCTACTTTCTTCTTGCTTGTAAAAACGTAACCTACACAATTTATAATACGTGCACACTTATATTACAAATATTCTTCAATCGTTACATAAATAACTGGAAAGTGTAAATTAACATACTTGTCGAGTTTCACTAACAGCAAATCAAGTGTACAATTATAAATATTCATCAAACATTATATAAAATTAATGAAAAGCATGGAGTTACATCCTTGTTGTTCCCAGTAACATTCATTATTGTATGCATACTCTGATCTAACAAACAACACATTATGCAGACTTCTTCAACTGAGCAGATACACTGACCATACTATCCCACTATAACAAACAATTGGCATCTCCTTATCCAACATTGTAGACATGCATGTTGCTGTCAGTAACTCAAAACTCATACCAATATCTCAAACATAACTAACAACATTCTAGCATCACGGCAAAGACATACATTCTACAGCGTTAGTTTCACAGCTTTCTTATCCACAGCGATAACCTAGGGCGACTACTGTATGTTTCGTCAAGTCTTCAAACTGCCACCTATCGAGCATCTGTGGCACAACTCCCGAATCGCTTCCTGACAACGGTATGTACAAGATCCTCCTACAAGCCTGCTACACCAACGCCTTCTTGACTGGCGTTTACTCACCGTCCAATTTAGCCGTCCGTGGGAACCCAAAAACAAAATTGCACTCACCTTCTGTTGTGCTCGGGGAAAAATCGACTAATTGGACCCTAGCAAGCCCCACATACCTGGGTCCCCCCACGGCACCTACCTTCATACTTACCTGGCACAGATGAGAGCAGACTCAGGCCCTGAAAGACACACTGACAACGACTCACCTGGTTAAAAGTGGTCATACCGGAAGCTTTAGTCGCAGACTGCAATTGCTCATAAAGACACCGAATACAGGTGGTTGGAGGCATGCCTACCCCACCACCTCCAACGGCCATGTGTCACAATAAGTAAATAGCTGAACTCCACCCGAGGGCCAATGTTCCACAATGCAAGAAAACACATTTTCGGCATTGCTGCGAGTGTCAACGTGCCACATAACAGACCCAGAATACCTCTCATGTAATGGAGACTTTTAGAACAAGAAAAAATCATGCTCTTCTACTTTTGACCCCTCCCTTTGAAAACTTAACTGCCCTTCAACAGTGCACCGTTGAATGTAACAAATAATTTCCGGAGAAGGTGGGATCATGCAATGTTGTCTCTAACGACGTGTTGCTTCCATAGCAACAAGGACACCACAATGGCAGTCCCCAACAGATCACAAAGTCAAGCACTGAACTAGACATGTACAAAAGCACTCTCCACTGCAGCCAGGAATGGCTCGGGACTTTGTGGCGCTCTCAGACGTTGCAATACAATGATGGAACACCTACCTGGTCTATGATGTAGTTGCGTTTCTTACGAGATGCGATCTCCAGCATGCGATTGAGACACTTGGTCGCCTTCTCGATGAGAGCGTCCCACCGACCAGAGTAGTTGCGCTTTCGGGGCAGACCCATCACCTGGTGGACACACAGTGAATTAACACGTAGTTTGGTGAAACCAGCACGTCTGTTCCAGTATGACACATGTGCCAAATTAATACTGAGTTCAGCGAAATTAACATGCCTGTTCCATTCCGACGATCTATGCCAAGAGCATATTTTGCAACACCTTCATAAGCACACTGAACTAAACACTAAAATATGTATTTGTTAAGCCAAAATAGTAAATAAAAAATACATATTACATAAACATCAAGTTGAATATAAATATCTGCACACATTTTGTATATGGACAAATTGTATACAGACACATTTACAGATGTAAACAGGTAACGTGTATATATATTCCTAAAGGTATTACGAGAGATAGGATATAAGACCTCTGAAAACAATGCTCTCAAAAATTATTAAGCTTTTTTGGTGCATATAATTATATTTCTGGTTATACTACGCGTACTAACATTTCAAATTGTTAAATAAAACGTATCATCCATGCAACTTGCTCACCTTCATCTTATCAATGATGTTGTTTGTGCCAAGAATAGTGAACTTCTTGTCCGGGTTCTCAACGGCATACTTGAGGGCCCACGTTGTCTTGCCGCAGCCCGGCAGTCCACACATCATGATCATCTCACACTCCTCCTTCTTGGCGGGGGGCACGGTGCCCCGCACCCGGTCCTCCTCCTCCGGGAGGGAGTTGATGAGGGTGTAGCCCTCCAGAAGGGGGAAGAACGGCTCCTCCTGTGGGGTAGAATTGATATATCCAGCACATTGCGGTTTGCCTACATCACAATCTAATATGTACATGTGACCTCTGTCAAGCTTTGCCTACAATGTAAACTTTGTTTTGTAAAGTGGCAAAAGACAGTTATTTAACAATTATTTGTAATATAATAATTATTTGTATTATAACAACTAATTAGTTTTTATCAATGCATTTTCTATTTCAGCCTCTTTGGTGCTATATAAATAAAGATAGTGTGTGTGGAATTGTCACTGAAAACTGGATTATGGCACTTGGTTGGCATTATATTATGTTCATCAACCACCACTGCACGAATATATCAAAAATAGAAATTATACTACAGGGTAAGCGCATTCCGATATGGTATCACTAAACAAGAGCTATCCAGCAGCCTAACAAGACAAAACAAGAGCTATCCAGCAGCCTAACAAGACAAAACAAGAGCTATCCAGCAGCCTAACAACCATCGGATGCAACACATCAGCTTGAGACATATTCAACTCGATGGGTACGACTGACATTTCTATATAAAGCTTCGCGTTGCACAGAAAAGCCCCACAATAAAAAGTTAAGACTTACCCGCTGTCCAAAGTTGCATGTGAATTCGGAGTTCTTGCTAAGCACGTGAGGAAACAGTGCCTTGCCTTCGAGCTCGGATGCGGTAATCTCGTAACATTTACCCAGGTCCTCTCCATTCTTTGTGAATGACAGCACTACAGGGTCACTTTCATAATCCTGAAACACACGTGACAGACGTCAAGCACATTCATCCAAGCAGCTAGTATATCTACACTTATCTCACACTGTAAGAAAGCCTACAATGCTTCAATCATTTAAATCTGGTCTATCGAGTTTAGTTACGTCAGAGCTAGGGTTATTGCGGCTGTTACCCCAACTCTAGAACTCACTTCGTGTTATCGTTAGTTCAGCAGGAAATTAAAAACAAATTTATCATCACCTAAAGCCCACCAGTTTGACGTCTCTTATCCTGTGTATGCAAACTAATACAATTGTTCACAAGTGGAAACGGCAACAAAACTGAGTAACCAAGGGTGCACGATAGATTTAGCTGACTATCCGTCGGATTAGCTGACTAGTCCTGATATTGTTCTACTAGTCCTTAAAAATATGTGCCAGGTACCATCAATCATACTGTTGTATCACATATATTTAGTACGGCGCATAGTAAAAGTGGTTTTTATTTCATAAAGAAAACAAGCCATTTCTAATTTCAATTAAATGTGTCATTAATAGAAACAAATACATGTGATTTTGTAGATCCAGTTGCAGTCATCAGAAGAAATGACTAGTTTAATCAGGGGCAGCAAACGGCAGTGGCGGACAAGGCGGTGACAGTAGAATTTGGAACCTGATGACTGACGTCATCAAAGGACCAACATTGTCGGACTACCGTAAATTCTGTATTTATAGCCGCGGCTTCAATTGCAATATTGTGTCACTGAAATCGGGAAGGAAATGTCAAAGTTGGGGTGCGGCTTTAAATACAGTATTTTGCCGAAAAAAATGAATATCAGGTCGCTGGCTGGGTTGTTGGTACTAGCGAATAGAACGGTATGGCAATGACGATGTAAATATCAAAGAAAAACGAAGTCGGCTGTATCAAATCAATAAAACATTAAAAAGCATACAGTGATGCAACGCGATCATACATCACCAGAGGCTGAGCTAACATGTCGATTCCAGTTCATCACTATGATCAGATAGGTCCAGCTTGATCAGGTTTAAAACCCCTCAAAATCACTGTCTGCATCTCACACATTGGCTCACTGGGTTGTCAGTAGTAACGTTGATAATAACTAAGTGAAAAACTTACCGAAAAAACGAAGTCGTATGTATCAATAAAACATTGCCACTGGTGCAAAAATAATTACATAACACATACAAACCCGTGTCCATAAAGTGTTCAGAAAGAAAGATCAAGACATGTGAAAACATTAAATTTTAAAATCCATCGTCAGCGAAATCACTTTCATCGTCACCGTTGAAGAATGCCATGCCGAAACGGCGGTGTCATTCCATGTATCCGTGCCGTGTGCACTGGGCAAACATCTTCAAATAAGATGGCATCATCCATTTCACAACTAAAATCCTCCAAAGTCACTTTCATTGTCGCTATCAAAGAACGCTGCCTGGAACGGCATGGCAGCGTCATCCCGCGTATCCGTGTCTGGGCCGTCGGCATCACGGATCGTGGCCGCGCACAAACGTTTTTGAAATTTGAATATGATGGCATCGGCCGTTCTTAACAACTGTCCCACACTAGCAGACATCAACTGTAACAACTGTCTGCTTTGTTAAATGCTTGCTCTTGTTGATGTTTTAAGCCAAGTTCCAAGCACAACGTTCACACCTTAGCTTTGCTGAAGCCAGGCTTCACCTGATTGTCAACACAACACCATTACAAGTGCCCCTTAGCACTGGAGTAAATTGCACTTCCCCTGGTAAGATACAGTGTTATTATAATGCCATGTGCGTGGGTCAACTGTCTGGAACTGGAAGAAGTAGACCAAACCACAAGATCACATCCGTTCTCACAGCGGCGCGGCGACGACAATTATTACATTGTAATTACTAGCTGTCAATCAAACACCTTTGAAGTCAACACAGCTGGTCCTACTGCACTAAACCAGCTCTAGTCTTTTCAATGCATTTGTAACATCGACTTTATACAGGACTCTACATAAAATGGCATAAAAATAAAACTTCTCAAAATATTTTAATAATTATAGCTTTACCGTATAGCTTAAATGCATGGCTACATTTCGTTCACTGGGTGTATGGACATTCAGCCACCCAGTTATTTTCTGGTAGCATGGTGAAATTTGTTTATTTTTGTTTTCCATTTTGACAACATTCACATATAGTATTATTCTTACGTTAATATAAAATGTGATGTAGTTATTATCAATGCATTACATTAAAGTCTTTTACCAATAAAATTATACCTTATTCATTCATTTATGATAATTAATAACAAAGTTATGACTTTCTTTGTGGAACCTCTTAATTTTTTCTACTTGTGTGCGCTACGGAAGTATGTCACACGCAGGGTTAAATGGTCATGGCTCAAAGTCCAGGTGCGGCTTTAAATAAGGTTTTTGGTATTGTTTGTAACGATGTCTGTAACCCACACATGTATCTTGTTTGTCCATGTCGCTCATCACTCATGGTCGCTAGGCGGCACTACCTGTCCTATGCTAACCGGATGTAAACAGCCGTCATCTACATTCACACCGTGTTCAGCAAGTTTCCCAATCGACGGTCGTACGGAATATTTAGCTGTGTGTGATAAATGCCACCTTATGGTCTTATTTTTGTTTTATTCCATCACAATACCCGACTAGCACATACACAGCATAAATTAATTCACAGTCACTGAAACTACTCGTCCGGGCCTTATTTCACGTGTTCAGTTAAATAAATTTTCTTTATTGTACCGTACAAAATGTTCACTATACAGAAAAAGTAACAAATTCAATAACTGAATCGACACTACAGAAGACAACATCCAATATGACCATCAGTGCTTTGGAGATATTTTTAACTAACATGCTAATACTTGCACTAGTCAGCAAGAACATTTGTTGTACACAGACAAGGTTTGCAAAGTAGCACTTACCAGATAGGCGCCAATGACGTCATCAACACTAAATGTCTGTCCATAGTCCTGGAACTTGCAGTCAGTTGACGACTTGCCAGTGCCTCCGTAGCCATAAGAGAACTTCTCCTCACCTGCGGGAAGGGAATCCATTGTCTCACAATCACTCATCTGACCACCCAGACACTGCTTACTAGACAAATATTAAAAAGTTATGTTAAGATATTCCTTCTACTCCAATAATGAAGACTGTCATGGTCAGTGACATCTACACACAAACAAGATCTGCATCCGAATAAACAATTACAAAAACATTCACTTTTCCAAGACTTACGCCACATGTACTACAATAAAACTGTTGGCAATGTCACTTTTCCAAGACGTACGCCACCTATACTACAATAAAACTGTTGGCAATGTTACTCATGTCAAACCACTGATAGGTTGAATAGAAAAGTATCAAGATCTCAACTTATGTAGTTGTAACAAATCAAGCACACAATGTCTATACGGCATCAAACATTCGGCAGCTACAGAGTCCTTATACATATCATCGATATTGTACCTAATATTTGGCAGCTACAGTCCATATATTGACTGCCACCTCAACTATGTACCATGACACTCACCCAGCTGGGTAGAGCAGCTGTCGAGGGACCATCCGACTCGCAGCACGTGAGGATTGCTCTCCTCCGACGGCAGATGGTCGACTTTCAGGTTCTCCAGGATCTGAAACAAACAAAATCTTACATGCTTATCCTTTGATCTGTTAAGTGCTTGACAAGTTTGTCATCTCGATATATGCCCTATCCTGGTAGCTACTGCATGCCACCGATCACCCTGTGCCTCAATTCACCAGAGGGCACTACATCAAGTCTGAATCATGCACTATCCTGTTTCTATACTGGACACACTTCTGTCTAAATTCACTGTTCTGAATTTATGGGTAAAAACTTGTCAGAATTCTTCACTAATATTTTAGGCACATTGTCAACACCATTGAACAGAGTTGTACTTTGGAAATGAGTGTCAAAATTAAATGTATTATTATTATTGATATTAACCACCTATTTACAATACCCTAACATTATAGTCAAACCATGTGTGCAACACATTAAAAATACCAAGGGATTGTACCTAATTGGCAATCAAATAGTTCCCCTGCTATTACCAAGAGGCTGACATAAACAAACAACAGTATAAAGGCTGTCGGTGACACACACCTTGACCTCGTAGCACACTTTGCCCTTTGACACACCGTATGAACCTCGGACACCCGCCCACATGAAGGCGAACCCCTCCGCTGTGATGGGTGTGCCCTTCACCCCGGCTTCATCCACGCGAAGGTTCAAGTCAGAGTTGTCTGTGAACACATAATGCATATAGTCAACAACAACAGCAACAGACAGGGAAATGGATATAGTGGGTTGTGATGAAAGCAGAAACTGGAGAAAAACACAGACAAGAACTGGGATGAAAGACAAGCTGGTGGCCAGAAATTAAGCAAACCAGAGAAGGAATATGGTAGCCTTTTTGGACACATTCCAAGATGATGATAGGTAAGGTGATAAAACATTTTGCAATTTAATTCAACAATGACAACGTTCAGACAAACATTGTACAATTGACTTCAAAAGTCCCATAAACATTGGCAATGGAATTCAAGTGCTAGACATCTGGCAATGAGCGAGATACCCAATATACACAAACACTGCTCCAATTGGGAAATGAGACTTACATCTGTCGAGCTGGACTGCGGTGGACGTGAGCCAGTCTTCATTCTCCTCTACCTCAATGACCTTCACCTCTGGCGACCTGACGGCAGGAAGGAAACACATCAACAGGCGTCCAACTACACAGATCAAGTCAAACGCTAGCTCTCACAATGGCTTTGTAGATAAGTTTTGCCTTGTATCCATTCACAAGTTGATTTGATTACCATTTACGTGGCCAATGCACTTTGTTCAAAACCAGCCAACAGAATCCATGCTACCCACCAACATCCAACTCCAATACTGGTAAACATTTCCATCAAGCTGACAGCATAAACTAGAAATTGGAATCTTAAAAACTTCATCATTAGATAGACATCCCTTGTCCTCAAAGCCATATCATTCTAAAGGCTACTTGTAAAGTGACACGTTCACAATTTATTTAGGTTTTCGTCGAAGCAAGCCAGATTTTGCGACTAGAATTAGTGCTGCACAGTTAGCTGCAAGACAAAACGAGAACTCTGATGACGCAATAGAAGCATGCACAATTACAACACGCATCTACAGAGAGTTTGTAATGTAACGACCATTGCTCATTCGTGATCCGAGTGCAAAGTAGGCGTGCTCAAAGTATACCTGTGGCGGTGATGGTGGGAATGGCGCTCGCTCGAACCTGAATGTCTTCGGTGCGGCGACCTCGAACGTGACCTTGACCGGTCCCGATGTGACCTTCGGCGACAAGGAGGCGAATTTACAATCCGAAACCGCCGTCGATGCAAGTGCACTGTACTGCTGCTTAAGGTTCGACATCAAGCCAGATTACGTAAGCAATAAACACAGACCGGCATGACGTTCTGTCGACAAAGCCAAACAGTGGACACACCAGCTATGTACCTGGCCTTCTTGTCTGGCTCCCGCTATTACATAATGAACTATCTCCACGCACTCTGTACTTATCAAATGCCATGTTCTTGCATCTGAACATTCTTATAAGTTTACCTTGGCTACAGGCAGGTATCCTCAATGAACAGTAGGCTGGCTTCTTCACTCTAGCAACTACTTAACACTACTTTCGACTACCAGCTACACTAGACTCAGTGATGTACAACACAGAGAACAAGAAGGTATACAATAGTCCCGGACTTTTACGGAAATTTCTCTCTCATGATGACCTTTCGAGAGACATTGTAATAATGGTTGTGTTTTGGATTGCCACCACAAAATGTAACAGGGCAGCTAAAGAAAATCTGGGTCGGTTTGATTTTATTACAAATTCCAAACACTCGTGGCAGTCGGTCCATACAAGCCAGGGACTACCGTACTTACTTTTGGTGCGACATCCCACAGATGACACGTCAGCTTCAATAAGCTAGACGGCATCACTCCAGCGTAACCGTGTCTCTTCTTTTTGTTAGCATGCTGTACAACCACCCAGTTACACGTCACCAAAGGTAAATAGCCAGCATCAGAGTACCATACCTGAGCTCCCACAAGAGAAAAGACTGACAGTGCAATGAAGTGTGCTGCCCACTGTCTACTCGTCACAACTCACCTGGGACGTCTCTCGGGGGAGTGTGACCTCTTTCTCGCCTTCTTATCATCAGACTTCTCTTCAGCCTTGCCTGAGGGGGAAAACAACAAAAGGGGTTGACTACATTCTCACAATCATGAATCGATATATCTGACTTATAGTGGACAAGGAATATGACTGGCATGCACTGACATTTCTGGAAATAACTCCTGTGGATGTTCAATTCTAGTCTTACTAGATAATGTTTACATCATACGTGATACGTTTACTAGTCCACACTTATCTTTACAATAGATCAGGCTACTTCTAACCCACGATAATTTCGAACAATTCCCAACAAAACATTAGCACTGCTTTATAACCCTGAAAGTGATGATAACGCTCACCTTCCTCCTTACTCTCCTCGTTGTCCTTCACCTCGATCGCTTCAGCACTCTGCTCGGTCGGCTCACCGTTAACCGCTGGTTCTGTCTCCATCTCCTCCTTTGCCTCCTCTGGCTGCGCTGGCGCTGACTCTGCCGCTTCCTCTGGCTGCTCTGCCGCTTCCTCTGGCTGCTCTGCCGCTTCCTCTGGCTGCTCTGCTGCTTCCTCTGGCTGGGCCATCTGCACAGTGAAGCTTGCATCAGTTCACACTTCACAGCTTGAGGCAAGATCTCAATGGCAGAACACTACGTTAAATATTTATTTTATTTCAGTCGCAACAGGTCTAAGGACTCGATAAGCAAGTGTCCTTCTCTAGCGTTCGTGAATCCACGAAAGATGTTTCCATTTGCCTGCGTGGGATCTTTGATTTTTATTATAAAAAATAGTAGAGGCGGAACAAGACAAAGGACAGAGGAAAAGACTACAGATCAGATGGGAGGACTGCGTGAGGAGGGACATGAAAAGATTGGGGGAGGATGAAAGATGAAGAGGGAACTATGGATAGAAAAAACAGTGAGTACTTCGGCAATATTGCAATATTGTACCTGACCCTCACCCACGTATGGCAGAGAACTAGGAGTAAAGCAACAAACAGAAGGTACCAACAGTGTTTAACATCGCCTTTAAGACACAGTGGGCAACTGAAACTGTCCTGGGGTTGACAGTTTTCAGTACACAAGATCACTGTTAAGGAGCGAAATCAATTCAAAATAGCAAAATTGGGCTAATAGGAATGTTAGTGAAACAGTCCTCATAACAACAGTTTCAAAAATCAACACGACAAAATCATCATAATTCATATCATTCACAAGTGATAACCTGCATACAACTGTTGTGTGTTACCTCTTCTTCTTTAGCCTCCTCCGCCTCTTCAACGGCAGACTTGGCTTCAGCCGGCGATTCTTCTGCTGAAGGCTCTGGGGAGGGTTGCTCCGGCACTTCTTCCTCCAGGACTGGAGCAGCTTCTTCTGCCTTGGCTGGCGACTCCTGGGGCTGGGTCACCATCCCGTCCTCGGTGTCCGAATCGTCGATGGTCACAGGTTGTGACGCCTGTGATGCATCTGGCGACATGTCTGTCGTCGAATTGTCTAACGTGTCGTCGTCTTCCTCCAACACCGCAGCTGCATCTGTCAAACGGACAACAGAAGAACGATATGTAGAGAGGAAACAAGAAAGAAAAAGCTTGTTACTGTTGCAGACTCGACCAAAGAGTCTACCTTTGCATTATGAGAGGTGATTCTAGTATGAATTGTGGAATTGTTTTGTGAAGAAGCTGCATTTGTAATAAATAGTTAATACTGCAATACTGAGAAAAAATTGCACCTGTGAATTAGTATAAATGCACTGCACTCGAATAGTTTTGTAACTATGTGCAGTAATTTCCCGGATTGTTAGTTCTTCAAAACCAATTTTTACAACAGTAAAGGAAAAGGTTTATATACAGAATTGAATTGTGTGCTACCTCAAAATTCAAGTTATCACATGATCTGAAGTTCACAAGCATACACACATCAGCTCATACTTAGTTTATGTTCTGGCATGCTGGTACACCGTACTGTGCCAGCACCGCTTCAACACGTCAACCCTGTAAACAGCGTCCAGGTAAAATGAACGAAACCACGTGAGTCTTAAGTTCAGGTCCCGCGTTTGGCCTACATCATGTTGTCACGTGTGCTTCGACAAAGTACTGGATTGATTTAATTGCAATACATGTGACCAGTGCGTAATTAGTCTGCGCATACACACCTGCTGGACCATCGTCTGAGGACTGTGCCTGTTCAAGGCGTTTAACGAGGTCAACCTTGATGCCTTTGTGATCTAACCCACGCGCTTTCAAAGCATCGCGCAGCTCCGTAACCTTTAACTTCTTTACGTCTATAATGTCGCTCATTTTCGCATCGAACCACGGACCACTTTATGTAGTTTCACCTTAAGCGTTCAAATGATGTTGCACAAACGGTTCTGCACTCACGCGTCGCTTAATTCGCTTCAAATTTTGCAACAAAACACTGCGTGTATTTTCACTTTTCACAAAATGGCGGAAAGAACCGACCGTAACATCCCGGATTCTCCTGATTGGAGAACCGGATGGCTAGGAAGGAGAGAGATGTGACACCCATTTTGATTGGTAGCATACCAGTGGAAACAAAATAGCAATCTGGAAAGACCGTTATGAAACAGACTCATCGCTTCCGAATACATTATTTTGATCATAAGCATTTAAATTGTAATTTCAAAGATTATTATTAGCTTTTTTAAATTTGAATACAAAAACACATAAAATGAGTTTGCACAATCAATTCGCGCTATTACAACTGCGAATGCTGAGATAGTAATTGCCAGCCAGACGTCTTCGGTTTGCTGACTCCAACGCTCTAGCTGTCCAGAGAATACGCAGCAGTCTGTGTCTGTACATTAGCTCACGCAGCAGCAGCAGTTTGGAATGCTCTGTCGTCAAGTGTTACCAGCAAAACATATTAATGGAATCATTTAAATCTGTGTTGAAGACTCACCTGCAGCGTGTATGTAACTTGGATGATTACCAACACTGTTTTACTATAGCTGATTGATGTTTAACGTTGATTTATTATTGATCTATCTATTTAATAATTTTCCATATACATTTTAGCCTAATGTATTAATGTTTACATTAATCTTAGTTTATTTATTAAAATAGTAATATGATCTTAACTATTTTGTTTTATTATATTTTATATCACATTCCTTTTCTACATATACTGTATTTATTGTCTTAATTACTATTATTATTAGTTAATTTTATCTATGATATAACAACTATTGTTTTTATTCAAATGCATTATTTTTAATATACATGTCTATATTGTTGTAAAGTGCTCTGTGAACAACATTGGATGTCGTGCTTAACAAAATAAAATATTATTACTATAGTTATAATTACTTGCTGCTTGGAACCTCCCTATTTAGGTCACCTTTGGGACTGAACAAAAGTGACCTGAATAGCAAGGTGACCATATTAGTGGAACTAATATTCTATACTTTAGTGTATGTAGACTGTTCTAGGGTGACCTTAATTGTGAGGTGACTGTATTACAGAGGTGACCGTAAAGCAAGTTTCCACTATCTATATTATGTTATAAAATTATTCATTTATTATTCAAGTTGTTGGGCCTATATATATAGATTCAAAAACTGATCCAGTTAGAGCAATCTAGATTGAGCCGCCAATCCTTAAAATTAATAGATTACAAACAAATACGGGATGTCACCTTATACGTGCAGTGTGGACAATCATACGAAAAAAAAAAATATATTTGACAAAATAATCAGTAAATAATGCACACGCGCTGTTTGGTACCCATTCATCTGTCGATTTTTACCATTACAGTACTTTGATCGGTTAAAACCTATTTCCACAGTGGCACCCTGTAGAGAAGAGTAATTCACCACTCAATTGTCTGAGGCATGCGAGAGAAGATCTCTAGAAAAACATAGTTTATCAAAGACAGGTAAGTAAACAACAATAGTTGTGTTTTCTTAAATCATCGCAATTAAAAATTGTGAGATCACAGGTCAATAGTACATCCCGTTGGAAGCAAATGAACATTGGAAGAGGTGATTAGATCTAGATCGGCACCTCAGAGGAGATGCAGTTACAATGATCCAAAGTTAGCGTATCAGTAATATATAGATGGGTTATACAACTTATACAGGAGAGCAGGATATTTCACAGGAACAATTTGCCCATATATAAACAGGTCGTGAAACACATTGTGCGTATAACGTCCAAGAGTTCGACACAGTTCAGCGATATATATTCCAATAAAGATGGAGCTTATCAACGTACAAACACTCAATATATTACCTACTGTGTGCTATGCACACTAGAACATATATTTAATTTGTGATAAATGCAAGTCAACAAACAAAACAGTTGCTCGATCAATCCTGGTCATAGATAACAAAACTGAATTACCTATTATAAGGAACGTGTATCGAATGTGCCATGATACACTGCATAGGACGTGTTAGGCTGCAGTTGGTACATGAGACGGAATCGCCATAAGCCTAAGGAAACATGGAAAAGGACCGTGGAAATATACGAGAAAGCATGACTTATAATGGGATAATACCATCACAAAGACGCTCACAAGGAAGAAGAAAACAGGCTGCAGATCGACCAGCAGCAATGACACTCTCTTGTGCACACCAAAAAGGTATGAGTGAATGCATGAGTTAGTTAATTATGAGTGAGTTCATTCTGGCACCACCCATGCATAGCAGGTGCATGAGTCATTCAAATCCGCACATCTATGTCGAGTCGTTTTGTAATGCCAAGTTACTCTTTTGTCCGTTGTGAAAACATCTGCAATCATGAAACTCATAACAACCGCATTCAAGGCAGCTCGTTTATGCGCAAAACGATGCGCACTGGCGTTGGCAACTCGCTGTAAACAACATGGGGGAACAACCCGCTTTAGAAACTGCCGGCAAGGAAAGTGCAGGTTTGTTTAAGAAGTTGGTGTTTGGCTGAGTTACGTAATGCGCTGACAGCATACATTGGGGACATGGCTTCTGGATTGTTCGTCTATTAGGATTCGTAAACACTGTTATTTTAGACAAAGTCACTGGCACTGACCCCCAGTCTGAACGCCGGCGCACACGAGAGCTATCTGCTGCAACGTCAACACTGGCAAAAGCCACGCCATGTCGGCTCAGCTGATACCTCTCGTGTGCGCTGCGTTTATCGTGAGCAATGCGCCACGCGAGGCTGTGATCAAAATATCCATCGTGTGTAATATTTTTCGCCGCGAGGCGTAGCTGCAAATATCAGCTGGCCAATGAAAAAAACCTTAGCATTTACGTCATTTCAGAAAAGTCGACTACCAGCGAAATCGTGAACGACGTCCTTTTGGAGGATAAACTTATTCAGTTCTGGCCGGATTACCTGTGTCTTTACGATGTGCGTTCGGCGGTATTTAAAAACAGAGATCATCATCATCCCTTTGGCGGCTACAATCAGCTTGCTGATTATTCTTCCGCTCTTTGGGGGTTGCGATGAGGTAGAATTCGATTTTGTCACGAGAACGATATCTAGAGTGACAGACCTAGGCTATGGAGAACATTCGATCACTATAAAAGTTTTAAATTAATAATAAAATAAACCCAATTAAAAAAAACGCAAATGAAATCAAATATAAAAGTTAAATAAATAACGAAATGAAAATTTAAATCCATACCCATATATGTAATCTAACTATGTAATATCTAGTTTTGTGGCACCCTTGCTTTGAATGTGTCGAGGGTGCTGGCAGCTACAGCTGTTTCAGGCAGATCGTTCCAGTCTTTGATGGTACTGAGGAGGAAATAATGTTGTACTTGGTTCTGCACTGGATCTGGCAGAGCTGCTGTGAGTGCCCTCTTCTTTGTCTGATCGGAGCAGGATGGAGTTTGGAGCAATCGACTATGGCTTGGTTTTTAAGGATTTTATGTAACATGGTCAATCTTGCCACCTTTCTGCGGTACTGGAGGGAAGGCCATTTGAGTCTGTTGATCATTGTGGTGACACTAGATGTCTTCTGGTACTGGTTGACGACAAACCGAGCGGCTCTTCTCTGGACTGCCTCGATCTTGTCAATGTTGCGCTGTGTGTAAGGGTCCCAGACTGAGCAGGCATACTCCAGTATGGGACGAACGAAGGTCTTGTATGCTGTCTCCTTCAGCTGGGTGGCGCTGATCTTGATGTTGCGACGTAAGAAACCTAGGGTCTTGTTGGCTTTAGCACAGGTGTTGTCAATGTGCTGGTCCCAGCAGATGTCTCGGGTGATGGTAACGCCGAGGTACTTGGCAGAGGTGACCGTTGCCAAGGTACGGCCATGGAGTAGGTATTTGCACTCCGCTATGGTCCTCTTGCGGGTGATAGGGTGAGTCATATATTTCCCTGGGTGGAAAGCCATGTCCCATCGTTGTTCCCAGCTTTCCAGTTGGTGGAGATCGAGTTGTAGCTGGTGTTGGTCGTGGTCAGTGGAGGAGAGACGATAGACAGCAGTGTCATCGGCAAATAGGCGTGTCTGTGAAGTGAGTTGTTCTGGGAGGTCATTGATGTAGGCCAGGAATAGTGCTGGGCCGACAACTGACCCCTGTGGTACACCTGAGCGCACACTGAGGTAGCATCGTTAACAACTACTGCTTGCCGCCGATTCCTGAGGAAAGCCCCGAGCCACTGGTTGACTTTGCCTTGGACTACATAGTGTAGTGGAGCTTATGTAGTAGGAGACTGTAGGTTAACCCGGTCGAAGGCTTTCACAAAGTCCATTATTATGATGTCGGCTTGGTGGTCTTGTTTCATGTTCTCGCTGAGTTCTTCAGTGAAGTCCAGTAGTTGTGTTTCACAGGATCTTAATTTGCGGAAGCCATGTTGTTCTGGCCTGAGAATTTCATTGCTTTCGAGGTGATTCATCAGAGCGCTGACGATGACATGTTCTATGATCTTGCATGGAACGCTTGTGTTGGATACGGGGCGGTAGTTTGCTGGATCATAGTGCTCGCCTTTCTTAAAAACGGGCGTTATGTTGGCTTCTCTCCAGTCCAATGGGACTTCGCCTGTGCTGATAGAGGACTGGAAGATAGTAGTCAAAATCGGGGCCGCTTCAGTTGCCAGTTCTCTGAGTACCCGTGGACTGATGTGGTCCGGGCCACAGGCCTTGTAGGGATCTAGTTTGGTGAGAATCTTGTAAATGCCCTCCTCTGAGATGACGAGGTCAGTCAGCGTGGATGAATGTTCACCATAACTCATCTGGCACCTGGCTTGGAATTCTTCATCAGTATACTCCGTCCCTTCACTGAAGACGGCCTGGAAGTGGTTGTTCAGAGCTTGTGCTTGGGCGATAGGGTCTGTTATGAGCTGTCCACTGACCATCAAGGGGGAGATGTTAGCCTTGGAAGATCTCTGGTGTTTGATGAAGGTCCAAAAACTCTTCAGAGAGTGGGAGCCTTCTGCTGACTCGGGGTCAACTGTGATCGCATCATTGATGTATTCCCAGTAGGAGCGACGTATCTTGTGCTGGATCAGGCTGCGTAGACTCCTTCCTTAGTTCTTCCGAGCCCTGCATCTTCATCATCTTGTACACCCGGTCGCGTCTCTTCACCAGTTTACGGATGTCTGGAGTGATCCATGGCTTGCTGACCTTTTGGCGTGCTTCCTTGTGTGGGATGAAGGATGATACTGCCTTAGTGAGGGTGTCTCTAAAGCTACTCCACAATTCCTCAGTAGTGAGGCTGACTCTCTCCCTCACTAGTTCAGCTTGAAGGTCCTTCAATGCCATCTTCAAACTCTCCCAGTCGGCTTTCTTGTACAGTGGTATCTTCCGTGGAGATTGCCTGATTTTCTGTGTTGCAATATTGATTTCGCAGTATGGGATGTTGTGGTCTGATAGTCCTGGGATCACTTTGACTCTTGGGATCAGTTGTGGGCTGTTCATCAGGAAGAGATCCAGGGTGTTTTTTAATCTTGTAATCACCCCCACCCATATCATCTCACATTCAGTGGACAGCTCAGGTACCGAGTAGCTCTTCAGACTGTTGCGAACCACAATCAGTACTCCACCTCCTTTCCTGCCTCTATCCTTCCTGTAGATGGTGAATATGTTTGGGAATACTTTATTGTTGGTAACTGCGTCAGACAGCCAGGTCTCAGTGCCTATCAAAATGTCAGGCTTCATGGTATCAAGCAAATGGAGTGTTTCAGCCCATTTCCCCACCGAAGACTGGAAGTTCACGTTCAAGATTCACAGTGGTCTATTCTTCCATTTGTTTTGCTGGTTTGCCCTAGTGGGAGTGGAGGCGTGATGTGGCTGAAAGCTGGTCTCAGCTGGTGTTGGACTTGAGATGTCAGAGACTGAGATTTCACATGCTGAAGGATGAGAGTTACCAGACCAGTCGACTCCGTGAAGATCAGCTGTTGTACTATTGGCGTTGCCACAGGTAGCGCAGTGCCATTGGACGTCTTCCGAGTGCAACTTCTCATAGCTGAGAGTAGGCATACTCTGGCAGCGGACATGAAACCACATCTTGCAAGTGACGCATACTACGCCTTTCTCTGACCAGCTGACAGATATGTCACAGGTACTGCAGGGATAGTGGCTGTCGCTTAATTCGGAACGGTGGGACGGACCAGGGTTAGGTTCATGGGCGTAAGAGGTGAGGAGAAGTAAGAGGGATAGGTACAGAAGTACCAGCCTCTTCCTGTGACGAGTGGCAACTTTACCATGGCGATTGCACCAGTTGCCTGCTAAAGCCTGTGTGAACAGACAGAGTCCGGTGCCAATGGTACGAAACAAGGACTTCTCATGGAATTTTACTTGGTTCACATTGTGATAGTCAGATGGTTTGTGAGCATCACATACTGTTAACTTGTGCACTAGAGCAATGAGCACAAGTGTAAATAGCGAGATATTCAATCTGAACATGCTGACTGGGATCCTGATGAGTGAATTTAGCTACATGGTCAATATTCAGTGTTGTAAGGGGGGGAAGTGGAAACCATTTACATTCGCATACCTGGCAGAGGGAGCAGATTCCTGATCCTACTAACCAATGTGGTGTTCACGACAAAGAGAAGACTGTACTCGCATCAGTGCTGGTATGTACGAGACGTGTGTTATTCTGCGTGCTATAACCACAATGGAGTCTAATATGTGAAAAGTGTGTCAAGATCTAATCCAATGGTGCCGTATACGAGGCTGCCCTGATCATGATGAGGCTGCCCTGATCATGATAGTTACTCTGTTTTTCTGGAGCCAACACAACTAAAAAGGTCTCAAAACCATATAAGGAGAATCCTGGAACCTTATAGTATAACGTTTCAAGAAATAAACTGCTCCA
This sequence comes from Escarpia spicata, assembly GCA_963995525.1. Classification (NCBI taxonomy): domain Eukaryota; kingdom Metazoa; phylum Annelida; class Polychaeta; order Sabellida; family Siboglinidae; genus Escarpia; species Escarpia spicata. The sequence goes on along the minus strand of OZ023211.1, from coordinate 43,474,428 downwards.
AGTATAATCTTTTATGCAAATGCAAAAATTAGAACGAAAATCCACAGCGGAAAAAAATTGCGACTGGAAACGGAAGTCCACAACCCCACCTCCAGATATACGACAGCTGGCAATGGAAGAAATTGCCGGCAAGCTGGATGAAAACAGTACGTACTACGTAGCCGTAGGGCCTATTTTGAAATTTCCATGATGCCTGTCGAGTATTGCCTTGATGGGTATTGATGCTACAATCCATGTATACTTTCATGTACATGTTCAGGTTTTGCTGAGTAAATGTTATTTTCACTAAGATTTAAGTCTTAGTTATTACTTCCTACATAGATTCACTGACATAGTATCACTAGTACTGTCGTTATTTAGATACATTGTATGTCTATTGGGCCAGTTTTGGTCATGTTGCAAGATACTAGTCAAACATGCAATTTTTTTAGTAGAAAACGTATAATTTATACACAAAAAAGTATAACACATTTAACTTTAGTATAAACTTGTAATAAATTAGAAAATCGTGATGCTGCATTGATCAATTAAAAATATTGATTGTTTTTTCCAGTGGACTGGGTGAAGAATAGATTTACTTTTGAGAACTAGTTTCATCAAAGCAAGAAAAGCACAGAGAAGTGGCAGTGCTAGGGAAAAAAACCCAGCAGAAGGACAACTTGGCTGCTGGAGAACTTACAATTTCTGGCCCCTTTTATGTAGCAGGAAGACCAACCATTTCTAACTTGGAGTCGGTAAGTATTTTATTCAATAACTCATTTACCATTTTCAACAATATTTTTACAAGATCATTTCACATTTTCTAATTGCATGATCGAAGGATGAGTTCCCATTGATCAAAAGATGAGTTCATTGTGATCCCAAGATCAGTTCAGATTTTCTAATGCGTGACCATATACTCTTGCCATGGAACAGATCGATAATCTGATGTAAAATAATCAGTGAGCTCGTTTCGTTGCATTTTGGCCTTTCCCGTTGCACTTCTTTCCATGCATGCTGGCAGGCCGGTCAGAGCTGGGTCATTTCTCCAAACTCCAGCAGTGTTATATCAATCTGTGTCTTCAACATCATTTACACTCATGTAGGTGTGGTTGTTGCCTTCAACATCATTTATACTCATGTAGGTGTGGTTGTTGTTTTCAACATCATTTACACTCATGTAGGTGTGGTTGTTGTCTTCAACATCATTTACACTCATGTAGGTGTGGTTATTGTTTTCAACATCATTTACACTCATGTAGGTGTGGTTGTTGTCTTCAACATCATTTACACTCATGTAGGTGTGGTTGTTGTTTTCAACATCATTTACACTCATGTAGGTGTGGTTGTTGTTTTCAACATCATTTACACTCATTTAGGTGTGGTTGTTGTTTTCAACATCATTTACACTCATGTAGGTGTGGTTGTTGTTTTCAACATCATTTACACTCATGTAGGTGTGGTTGTTGTTTTCAACCATGAAACTATGCAGACAACAGGCAGCCAAGATTACTTTCACAACCTTATGAAGGTCAAGATTTATGGTTGTTAAAAATACTCGGAACATGTTAGCAATTATACCAAAGGCATTTTCAACAACACGCCTGAATCTGGACAAACAATAGTTTAAGATTCTCTTGGACTTTTGTGGATAAGGTTTCATGATTCTTTCGGACAGAGGAAATGCATCATCTCCTACTATGTGGTACTGTATTTTGTTTGGCATGCCCTCTATGGTTTCAGCAGATGGCAAGTTAAGAGTGTTTTTCTCTAAGGCTTCTTTCATTGATGACTCGGCGAACACACCGGCATCCCCGGCACGGCCAGGTGCCCCAACATCCCCGGCACGGCCAGGTGCCCCAACATCCCCGGCAAGGCCAGGTGCCCCAACATCTACATAAACAGATTTGTAGTTTGCGTCAACAAGGGCAGAAAGAAATGCTTATAATTGAAGAACTCTGATCCACTGTCAACTGGTTGTTGTATTGCGACATGCTTGCCGTGCTCCAATGCAGCATCGATAATTCTACTTCATTTGCAATTCCACAGCAATTTTCCGCCAGTCCTCTGCAGTTGCTGGGACCTGAAAACAAATAAGACACTATGTCCTTGTTTATTTATTCATTTTAATTTCACTGTTTCAGCCATTGCCAACTCCAACCACAGACAGTGAGACAACAGTTGATGCTGGGGTTGACATCCTGAATGATGACACAGATGATGATACTTTTGAAAAATCCACCCAGGAACCACTGAAACGAAGACCCAAGTCTGCAAGGAAACAGTGAGACGAGGAGGAATATTTGCTCCTTAAAGGACTGGCTAATTCTATTAGAAAGAGCAAAAAACTAAAACTAACGAGGAAAGCAATGACATTGATACCTATGGCCACTATATTGTACGTTCGTTGAAAAAGCTGGCGCCTATGACAAGGCACATCGCTGAACACAACATAAGCAATATTCTTTTCCAGGCTTGCATGGGAATGCTAGGCCCAAACCAACATCACATGTACCCTCTCCAACAGCAAGTGGGTCCCCCTCTACCGTACGGTACCTCATTTTCAGCAGCAACAGCAGTAGCACCAGCAGCAGCAATTTTAACCCCACCAACAACTTGAGTTGTAGTATACAATTAGCCATCGTAGTTAATACTGAATATTTACTGGCCATGGAACTAACAGTTGCCCTGACCAGTGTGTGTAAATATGCATGTTTATGGTTAGTCGTATTGTTAGTTTTTAAACTGATGTGGTGTCTTTATAATTTTCTAGTTTTACTCTATACCTTGGTGATTTGTTTTTGACAATATCAGGAAAGAGACAATAAAATAAGTATGAACTGTTTTGTAATGATCAGATAATTATGTTTGTGTAATTATTGCATCTTTGTAAGCTCGTTTATAATTACTGATAATTATGTTTGTGTAATTATTGTATGTTTGTATTGAAGACATGAAATAAATATAATTAATAGTAAATAATTGTTTCTACAACATGATTTGAAATAATGATACATCATTAAAAAGAAATCATAGACAGTCATTTACAGTTCATAGTTTGTAAAAAATGTATTATCCTACCATCATTGCCCCGCCCTTGTATATATTCACGTCTATTTTACATTATAGTTATAACTATAAGTACTTGTTGCAAGGAAATGTGTCGCTGCGAGCCTCTCGCCGGCGCTAATGCTTGGTTGCATGTTCATCTCATTTTTTATAAGCGGACCCACCAACGCCCATATGGTGCTAAACGAATCGACGTCCAATCGGTGAAACTGCCAAAATGTTTCAGGATCGTCAGCGTATACCGGGGTAGTTCTCTAATCATGTTTGAATAAACACCTTGTCCCTGACGTCTTTGAATCCAATCCAATCCTAACAATTATGGATTGAATGCAATTAATATACCAGGTAGTTTAATTATATCATCAGTTAATGATTATGATCCAATAAAAATCACTGAAATAAAATAATTTCAGTACCAAATGGTTTCAAGAAGCTACCATGAAGCTTGCACACACCACACCCAATCACTTACACCATCGTAAAACCAAACACATGTACCAAACACTAATCCTGGAGTGAACAAAATAATATAAAAAACACTCGTACAATAATTAGGCAAGGCCTCTTGCTGTGCCATAGCTGTAAGGAAACTACCATTGTGTAGGTGATGATACAGTTAGCTTGGAAAGCTCCTTAGGAATTTGAGCCAACTTGACAAGTTATCAAATATAAAACATATATAACATAAAAGTACTGTACAACATAGTATATGTTTTATTATTCAATCGCCATGATCGCAAGGAAATTCTTATTGTTTATTTATATTATTAAAATGGTTACTGTGAGTTTTTAAATGTTATGTTGAAGATTACCAAAATGGCACCAAGGTTTCAAAAATATAAATCGACCGATGATGTCACATTCTAGGATTATGATCCAACTATGAAATCACTCGTATGTTGCCCGCAAACTTCTGGCATGTATGTAACACCAAAACACACTTTATTCATAGACACAAATAAGCAACAACATGCACAGGATACACCAGTTACCCAGCATGCACTGCATTCACAAACTTGGAGAATGTTAGGGATGGAAGAGGAGAGTGATCATGTTTGTAAATGATGTAATTTTTACAACAGTTAAATAATTTGGGTATCATTTTCTCAGTGATGTTGAGTACCGATACACTTTCTCACAGTGGAAAAGTTTGAGAGCAACATATTTAGGGAAGTGCAATATACCATTGAAATGCATCTAGTTACACGAGCTTAGGAAAGTCTAGTATAAAGTCTATATAACAGTGCCATTCATGTATGTGAAAACTGTTGTTGTATTTGCAGAGTCTATGGTAGTGGACATACAAAACAGAATTTCTGCAGCATTTGACATTTTTGATCATGAAGGCAACAAGACAGTGGATGTCAGGTAAGTTAACATGTCATAAAATTATGTATTTCGGTTGGTAGATCAATGTTAAAAATATGTGCTCATTTTCATGTTATTGGTAGATTAAAGTGCGTACATTTTCATATATTATTAAAATAACACTTATTTTGGAGCATAAACTGTTGAATAAATTTATTAATAATGAGTTGATTTACACGAGGCCCTGGTAGGTAGAATGGAACCAATTAAAACACTCCCCTTATTGGTCAAAATTGAGATATAGGTGCAACAGAAATTACATTAATTATTATCACAGGTAAGTTATTATTGTATTATATCTGATTTGCGACCATTTTCTTTAAACATGAAATTACCATCATTGTTTTTGTTTGAAGGGAAATAGGAACAATTATCCGCTCCCTGGGTTGTTGTCCAAGTGAAGAAGACCTCCATGATTTACTCACTGAGGTAAATCTCTTAGCATTGTCCATGGCAAAGTATATTTCTTTTTCTTCTGTTAATTGGCAGGGTCCATCTTCAGACATTAACACCAATGAGAGTTTAGAGAATGAGATCATAGGCTTGGGAATGGAGGGGGCAGCTGCCCCCCTGGAATTTCACTGGGGAATGTTTGTTTTTGTGTCGAGAGTCAATGACGGGTGGAAATGTAAATTTTATGAGATGATTGATGTGTATTTTTGTCGATTGTGAAAGGTGTGTGTAATTGGAGGGCAGACATATGGTTTTCTGCCCCCACCCCCACCCCACCCCCTTCTTCGGATGTCATCATTTCAGCCGAGACAGCGGAGAGAAGATGAAGAAGGAAAATTGTCAGCAGTGGCGCGACATAGAAATAAAATTTTGAGCAGCACTATCGGGGGCCCGTCTTCCGATGTCGCAGTAGAGCCAACTGAGACAGCCACAATCAGACATGGGGTCAAATACATTGACAAGTATTTAAATGCAAATACCTTTGACATTTCAAGTGCAAATATATTTTGTTTATGTCAAATGCAACTGCAAATACTTTTCAAAAGTATTTCAAATACTTTTTAAATTCTCTTGTGCCCCTGCACAATAAATAATTATAAAAAGCTATACTTGACCATTGTTTATCTAGAATTAAAGGAGTTCATCGAGTCAATAGTACCATGCTCTAATTGGTCACACATTGTTAAATTGTTCCGCTGTGACAGGTTAATCCTGTATTCCATTTCCTGTGCTCACTGATGCATTAAATTATGACAGTCTTTCAATAAAATTAGATTAAGCCACACACTATCAATTAAATGCTTGCAAACCTGACCCTGTGGCAGGCCTGCTGATACACTGATCATCCATCTGACAATGACCCAAGTTAAAGCTGAGTTACTGATCAAAGCATGCAACTGGCTGCAGTTGGTCAGCTAATAAAAGAGCTATAGGAAGGCCAGTTTTCTCTTGGTGAATGTCATGCCTCGGTGATCACATAAGTAACATGAGTGACCTGTATCAACTGCCCAGACCAAGCAACAATTTCATTAAGCACAGCTGTGATAACACTTTTCATTGACAGAATTAAATGCTGAGTATTTGAAAAGTATTGATTTTTCAAATACTTTTAAAATGTATTTAAATGCAAATATTTTTGGCTCCAAATTTTTCAAATGCAAATTCAAATACTGGATCAGTTGCATTTAAATGCATTTGCATTTGACCCCTGGCCACAATGTGAAGGAAGATGTAAAGACGGCAAACATTTTTCAGTGGTGCTGAAGCTCAGGTTGCCCCCCTCCCCAATATGAATTTTGTTCCCTTGCCACTGAATGAGATCCCAGGTTTTTTCAATTTCTCTGCATGGAATCTTACTTCCCCAGGTCTAGGCATCAGATTGAAGGGACCAATAGCTTAGTGTCACTTCCGAAAGACACCGGCAACACAGCTTGTACAAGATCAAAACAATTAAACATGACTGCTGTGCGTGTGTCTTCAGATTGAGGAAGAGGAACCAACCGGTTACATCCGCTTTGAGAAGTTCCTGCCCATGATGACACGGGTGTTAATGGAGCGCAAGTATGCACACCATCCTGCAATTAAATTTTTATAAAACATCAGACACATCAATATATATATATACTATACATATATTATTTGGGTCTGGTTCAATATTCCTAATGCAAATAATGCAAACGTTGCTCTGCTGCTTTATGCTGTAATATCAAGCGAATCCATATTCACATTTTCACAAGTTACCCGATCTGATAATAAAAGAAAATTATTTTGATTATTTTAAAAAGCACTTTTTATTAGGAGACTGGAAATGTTACTAAATACCAAGAGCTTGTGATGTCTGTGACTTCACTTTGGGCAATATTGGCGGGGGGAGGGCAGGGAATGGGAGGGTCATTACAGAAATAATTGTTGTCAAGTAGGCAGCCCTGGTTACTTTTCACATGCTACAGATTTGAATCTAAATTGTGATGGGTTAAATCAATTGACAAGTGTTAAAACGTGACAAGTTTGTTGTTGCAGTCTACACACAATGTCATGTCCTGCGTGTTGTCAGGTACCGTGCATCGCCAGAGGAACAACTACTGAAGGCGTTCCAGGTGCTAGATGACGACTCCAAGGGCTACCTCACTCAAGACGAGATCACCAAGGCAATGATGGAGGAAGGTGCGTGCAAATGGGGATTTTACCATTAATTTATAAACAACATATTCCCTTAATTGTTAACATCTTAGTAGTTTGACTTTGAGATTATTATATATATATCTCTGCTGTTGAGAAACCATATCCAATTTTGTCATTTAGCAGGATTCAGTAATTACCCGAATGCAGAAAGACCAAGAAGCATGTCCCAAAAAGGAACATGAACTTTCTTTGGATATATTAACATACAGCCTCACCTCACGTATGCTCTCCGATCATTGTGTCCCATAATGCAGCAGTGTTCCTTCTTCGGCTCGCTCTGTCTTTGGCCACCAGTTTGGCTTCAGTCCACGATTTCATCCAAGTTCGTCTTTCTGTGTTTTCACTAGTCTGTCTTTGGGCTACCCACTTTCCGTTCACCTTCATGTGTCTTTGAAATCGGGTCCTCCTTATTAATATGAGAAGTGTACTTTTGGACAAATCGACCAGATAAATGTCACTAACTCTCACCCTCATATCACCCACAGGAGAACCATTCACCCAGGAGGAAATGGAGGAAATGCTGTCAGCGGCCAAGGACCCAGAGAAAGACGCCATCCTCTACAAAGAGTACGTCTCAGTAATGGCGCTTGAAGAAACATAGCAGGAGACATTCACCAAGTGACACTTTAGGAGTCAACACATTGTTAGCAGGGGCTGCACACATGCATGATTGTAATATTTATTAAACATGATAACTTGTAGTTTATAAAAAATGGCACCTTCGTTTGTTCCATATAACTTAAATACCTTGTGATATCCCTCATCTGTGCTGTGAAGGATTGTTTTTTTAAATGTCAAATGCTCATTCTAGTTCATTAAGAGCGAATTATGTAGCTCTCTGTAGCACACTGTTTTTTTCACTGTGATTAAATGTTCATTTATAAGTAGTGTTTTTTTATCAAATTGTTATAGTAGCCACAAAAGCAAATGTTTTAATAAGAAAACATTTAGTACAATTTAATCAACCCACGTATTTGAACAAATAATAATCACATGTAATAATAGTGTTCTTAATGTACATATAAATTATGGAAATAACACTTTATTGATTAAATAGCAAGCCAGTTGGTTTTCTGCGCATTCCTCCAGCTTTGGATGAACATTGCCAGTTAATGCAAAGTTCTACAGACAAGATTTAACAAATGTTGCCGTGAGTGCAATTCTGAGCTAACAGTTTTAAATGTAAATGTTTTAAATATGCCCATATACATTTTTATATGCACCTATATACCTATGCCATTTTTGAAGACTTACACAAATGCGTTTGGCTATATGTTTGCAAATCAACACGTCTTCAAATGTGTGGCCGTGTGATAAAGTAACAAACAAGAATACATTTTAAATTAATTGCAGTTTAATGGACTACTATTTTAACACTATTTACATTTGAACCACATCTACTTTATTGATTAAATAGCAAGCCAGTTGGTTTTCTGCGCATTCCTCCAGCTTTGGATGAACATTGCCAGTTAATGCAAAGTTCTACAGACAAGATTTAACAAATGTTGCCGTGAGTGCAATTCTGAGCTAACAGTTTTAAATATGCCCATATACATTTTTATATGCACCTATATACCTATGCCATTTTTGAAGACTTACACAAATGCGTTTGGCTATATGTTTGCAAATCAACACGTTTTCAAATGTGTGGCCGTGTGATAAAGTAACAAACAAGAATACATTTTAAATTAATTGCAGTTTAATGGACTACTATTTTAACACTATTTACATTTGAACCACATCTACAATATTCATTAAACCCACCGATGGAGCAACAAGCCAAGGCAGCAGTTATCACCTTCGCTGTACTTTGATCTCAAACTCAGTCCAACTGACGTATTTACTGCTGTTGCCAAATATGGTATTGCGCGCAGCCGATAGTAATTTCCTATTAAACAATGTCACAGTGGCGCTCTCTGGAAATTATTTTGCCTTTCGATTAGACCACTGAAAACTCTAAATAACTACCTCTGTGTTTGTTTAAATACATCGCCAATTGGTAGATCAGAGATGAGTGGTCCAAGGATTTAAGGAAGAAAATGAAGAGAAAGAGGCTAGTGAACCTTAGCACCACCTAGGAGGAGATACTGTTACACTGCCCCCGATGTTAATATATTATTATTAATATATATCATATAACTATCTTAGAGTACTTTACAAACTCCACTACAGTAAATATCACAGTTGTATGACACATGTTACACGTGTATAATATCACAGTTTAGAGAAGACAGGTGGTGTTTTCTCAATAGCAGCTGTGACCGCCTTGACCAGGTCCTCACTCTGCAGCATGCACTGGTTCCACGCAGCCTGCAACGACAAATGATATTCACACCTACAAAAGTCTTTGCGCATTAATTGTAGAGTGGCTGGATGCTTCCAAGAGAAGTCAAGATGGTGTTCGATTGAACAGGTCTGCCAGGGAGTAAAACGCTACATAAGAACGATTTTACTGACTGCAAACTTCCGAGATCTTTTTTTGTAAATACTTGTACATATAAAAACACACGTACTCGGCTACACGTGAACAAAAATGGGACAGCCAGTCTCAAAATGCTTATGTCGTGTAGAACATTTTTGGATCAGGTATTAAGTACTATCGTACATTACATTTTGAATTGAATATTTCCTTATTTGGTATTATCCAAAAAACAATGCGTCACATTTCTATTAGATATGACAGTTACTGCATTATCATAGTTAGCATTAGTCTACTTTAAAATCACTCAAACATGAGAAATGCTGCCAGACTTATTTCTAGCATCGGTGAATCTACAAGTATAATTAACTGTGATAAACTCTGAAATTGGCATAAAACTTAACACTTGGGGATTCATTACCCATGATACACTTACGATGTAACGCAACGATTCGCCCACTGAATGGTCCCGCGAGTAAACCAGGTTGACCTTTGACCCCTGAACTGCCACAGGACTCTTCGATGCAATCAGAGCAGCAATTTCCAATGCAGCAGCCACCATTGATTCTTTGTCGGGGAAAGTTCGACTGCAAGAATAAAGGTGTTTCCACACTGGCCATGTCATTTCATTCGCTTTCAAAAAGCAACCATTTTATAAGAATTAGTAATTATTATCACCATGATAATATTAACAGTTAACACTGCGGTACTAAAGTATAATCATTCTTATACACTTAACAAGACTGAATATTTCCTTTATTAACTAATCCACTGGTCTCATTTGTATTCAGTAAGAAATAAATTGAAAAGAAACATCAGTCAATTTTAACCAAGTTGGGCACTAGAACATTTTATTTTCAGTTAATAAAGGTGAGTGGACCTCAGTGGGAGGAGATGCTGTTACTTTGCTCTAAAGTTAGCGTAATATACAGTTAATAAAGGTGTGTGGACCTCAGTGGGAGGAGATGCTGTTACTTTGATCCAAAGTTAGCATAATATACAGTTAATAAAGGTGTGTGGACCTCAGTGGGAGGAGATGCTGTTACTTTGATCCAAAGTTAGCATAATATACAGTTAATAAAGGTGGGTGGACCTCGGTGGGAGGAGATGCTGTTACTTTGATCCAAAGTTAGCATAATATACAGTTAATAAAGGTGTGTGGACCTCAGTGGGAGGAGATGCTATTACTTTGATCCAAAGTTAGCGTAATATACAGTTAATAAAGGTGGGTGGACCTCAGTGGGAGGAGATGCTGTTACTTTGATCCAAAGTTAGCGTAATATACAGTTAATAAAGGTGTGTGGACCTCAGTGGGAGGAGATGCTGTTACTCTGATCCAAAGTTAGCATAATATACAGTTAATAAAGGTTGTGGACCTCAGTGGGAGGAGATGCTGTTACTTTGATCCAAAGTTAGCATAATATACAGTTAATAAAGGTGTGTGGACCTCGGTGGGAGGAGATGCTGTTACTTTGATCCAAAGTTAGCATAATATACAGTTAATAAAGGTGGGTGGACCTCGGTGGGAGGAGATGCTGTTACTATGATCCAAAGTTAGCATAATATACAGTTAATAAAGGTGGGTGGACCTCAGTGGGAGGAGATGCTGTTACTTTGATCCAAAGTTAGCATAATATACAGTTAATAAAGGTGTGTGGACCTCAGTGGGAGGAGATGCTGTTACTCTGATCCAAAGTTAGCATAATATACAGTTAATAAAGGTGTGTGGACCTCAGTGGGAGGAGATGCTGTTACTTTGTTCCAAAGTTAGCATAATATACAGTTAATAAAGGTGGGTGGACCTCGGTGGGAGGAGATGCTGTTACTTTGCTCCAAAGTTAGCGTAATATACAGTTAATAAAGGTGGGTGGACCTCGGTGGGAGGAGATGCTGTTACTTTGATCCAAAGTTAGCGTAATATACAGTTAATAAAGGTGGGTGGACCTCAGTGGGAGGAGATGCTGTTACTTTGATCCAAAGTTAGCATAATATACAGTTAATAAAGGTGGGTGGACCCCAGTGGGAGGAGATGCTGTTACTTTGATCCAAAGTTAGCATAATATACAGTTAATAAAGGTGGGTGGACCTCAGTGGGAGGAGATGCTGTTACTTTGATCCAAAGTTAGCATAATATACAGTTAATAAAGGTGGGTGGACCCCAGTGGGAGGAGATGCTGTTACTTTGATCCAAAGTTAGCATAATATACAGTTAATAAAGGTGGGTGGACCCCAGTGGGAGGAGATGCTGTTACTTTGATCCAAAGTTAGCGTAATATACAGTTAATAAAGGTGGGTGGACCCCAGTGGGAGGAGATGCTGTTACTTTGCTCTAAAGTTAGCATAATATACAGTTAATAAAGGTGGGTGGACCTCGGTGGGAGGAGATGCTGTTACTTTGCTCTAAAGTTAGCATAATATACAGTTAATAAAGGTGGGTGGACCTCGGTGGGAGGAGATGCTGTTACTTTGTTCCAAAGTTAGCATAATATACAGTTAATAAAGGTGGGTGGACCTCAGTGGGAGGAGATGCTGTTACTTTGCTCCAAAGTTAGCGTAATATACAATTAATAAAGGTGGGTGGACCTCGGTGGGAGGAGATGCTGTTACTTTGATCCAAAGTTAGTGTAATATACAGTTAATAAAGGTGGGTGGACCTCAGTGGGAGGAGATGCTGTTACTTTGATCCAAAGTTAGCATAATATACAGTTAATAAAGGTGGGTGGACCTCAGTGGGAGGAGATGCTGTTACTTTGATCCAAAGTTAGCATAATATACAGTTAATAAAGGTGGGTGGACCTCAGTGGGAGGAGATGCTGTTACTTTGATCCAAAGTTAGCATAATATACAGTTAATAAAGGTGGGTGGACCCCAGTGGGAGGAGATGCTGTTACTTTGATCCAAAGTTAGCGTAATATACAGTTAATAAAGGTGGGTGGACCCCAGTGGGAGGAGATGCTGTTACTTTGATCCAAAGTTAGCATAATATACAGTTAATAAAGGTGGGTGGACCTCAGTGGGAGGAGATGCTGTTACTTTGCTCTAAAGTTAGCGTAATATACAGTTAATAAAGGTGGGTGGACCTCAGTGGGAGGAGATGCTGTTACTTTGATCCAAAGTTAGCATAATATACAGTTAATAAAGGTGGGTGGACCTCAGTGGGAGGAGATGCTGTTACTTTGTTCCAAAGTTAGCATAATATACAGTTAATAAAGGTGTGTGGACCTCAGTGGGAGGAGATGCTGTTACTTTGTTCCAAAGTTAGCATAATATACAGTTAATAAAGGTGTGTCGACCTCAGTGGGAGGAGATGCTGTTACTTTGATCCAAAGTTAGCATAATATACAGTTAATAAAGGTGTGTGGACCTCAGTGGGAGGAGATGCTGTTACTTTGTTCCAAAGTTAGCATAATATACAGTTAATAAAGGTGGGTGGACCTCAGTGGGAGGAGATGCTGTTACTTTGCTCCAAAGTTAGCGTAATATACAGTTAATAAAGGTGGGTGGACCTCGGTGGGAGGAGATGCTGTTACTTTGATCCAAAGTTAGCGTAATATACAGTTAATAAAGGTGGGTGGACCTCGGTGGGAGGAGATGCTGTTACTTTGATCCAAAGTTAGCATAATATACAGTTAATAAAGGTGGGTGGACCCCAGTGGGAGGAGATGCTGTTACTTTGATCCAAAGTTAGCGTAATATACAGTTAATAAAGGTGGGTGGACCCCAGTGGGAGGAGATGCTGTTACTTTGCTCTAAAGGTAGCGTAATATACAGTTAATAAAGGTGGGTGGACCTCAGTGGGAGGAGATGCTGTTACTTTGCTCCAAAGTTAGCGTAATATACAGTTAATAAAGGTGGGTGGACCTCAGTGGGAGGAGATGCTGTTACTTTGATCCAAAGTTAGCGTAATATACAGTTAATAAAGGTGTGTGGACCTCAGTGGGAGGAGATGCTGTTACTTTGATCCAAAGTTAGCATAATATACAGTTAATAAAGGTGGGTGGACCCCAGTGGGAGGAGATGCTGTTACTTTGATCCAAAGTTAGCGTAATACACAGTTAATAAAGGTGGGTGGACCCCAGTGGGAGGAGATGCTGTTACTTTGCTCTAAAGTTAGCGTAATATACAGTTAATAAAGGTGGGTGGACCTCAGTGGGAGGAGATGCTGTTACTTTGATCCAAAGTTAGCATAATATACAGTTAATAAAGGTGGGTGGACCTCAGTGGGAGGAGATGCTGTTACTTTGTTCGAAAGTTAGCATAATATACAGTTAATAAAGGTGGGTGGACCTCAGTGGGAGGAGATGCTGTTACTTTGTTCCAAAGTTAGCATAATATACAGTTAATAAAGGTGTGTGGACCTCAGTGGGAGGAGATGCTGTTACTTTGTTCCAAAGTTAGCATAATATACAGTTAATAAAGGTGGGTGGACCTCAGTGGGAGGAGATGCTGTTACTTTGTTCCAAAGTTAGCATAATATACAGTTAATAAAGGTGTGTGGACCTCAGTGGGAGGAGATGCTGTTACTTTGTTCCAAAGTTAGCATAATATACAGTTAATAAAGGTGGGTGGACCTCAGTGGGAGGAGATGTTGTTACTTTGATCCAAAGTTAGCATAATATACAGTTAATAAAGGTGTGTGGACCTCAGTGGGAGGAGATGTTGTTACTTTGATCCAAAGTTAGCATAATATACAGTTAATAAAGGTGTGTGGACCTCAGTGGGAGGAGATGCTGTTACTTTGTTCCAAAGTTAGCATAATATACAGTTAATAAAGCTGGGTGGACCTCAGTGGGAGGAGATGCTGTTACTTTGCTCCAAAGTTAGCGTAATATACAGTTAATAAAGGTGTGTGGACCTCAGTGGGAGGAGATGCTGTTACTTTGTTCCAAAGTTAGCGTAATATACAGTTAATAAAGCTGGGTGGACCTCAGTGGGAGGAGATGCTGTTACTTTGCTCCAAAGTTAGCATAATATACAGTTAATAAAGGTGTGTGGACCTCAGTGGGAGGAGATGCTGTTACTTTGATCCAAAGTTAGCATAATATACAGTTAATAAAGGTGTGTGGACCTCAGTGGGAGGAGATGCTGTTACTTTGATCCAAAGTTAGCGTAATATACAGTTAATTAAGGTGTGTGGACCTCAGTGGGAGGAGATGCTGTTACTTTGTTCCAAAGTTAGCATAATATACAGTTAATAAAGGATTGTGTGAGGTGATTAGGCGAGATTGGGATGGGTGAATGGCAGTAAAACAGGATCAATGACAGAATAAAACCGATGACCAGTATCGAGGCCAGTCAGTCATATACTTCGGGGGGAAAGGGGAAGGCAACAACAACTACAACAACTACACGCGTCCCACCTGACTAGACCACACTGCTGGGCTTCGTCGGCCATCATCTTCCTAGCTGTGTAGGTGAGTTCTCTCACGAGGCTGTCGTTGCCAACAATCTTGGGCAGTCGCTGCAACGTTCCAACATCCGCAGCCAGCCCAATGTCCACTTCCTGGGAGAAGTCATTGCAACAACCGGCTATTGTTTTGTTAGACGGGAAATGGTTCAGATCAGTTCTACACACACAGCATGATGCTTGTTTGCACCGTTTTGTTGGTATACTGTGACTTAGACATGTTTGGAACTACTTATGATATAATCTGTTTACGTAATGATGCTGGGAACTGTTTTGTTGGCCAAATGGATGAAACTGTAGTTTTGTGATCCAAAAACGTAAACAATTCCAGGTGCTCTGAGTCTCGAAAATGTGGATCTTATCTATAAATGTTCAATTGTTTTCTACGTTAAATTTGTTCTTCGCTCACTTTTTGTGCAAAAAAAATTTGGCATATCTCTTTTACCAGTTGCAGTCCGATATGCTTGTCTAAAATGATCCGGCCACAGAGTATTCTTCCAGATTAAACTTAATAAAACACACAAAATGTTAAGTTCTTGATGAATCTACTGTGACACAATTAAATTAAACAAAACTTTGATAGGCCCACAAAAACAATTAAACACTTAATTCTACCATCAGTTCCAGGTACCTGCATTGATTTAAACTATTTTTCTTTCCACATACAAACCACATTACTCCCTATTTTTTCAACTGATTATTAATTTATTATTTTATTATAAAAGTGCTAGATTAAAAACTGGCATCATTATATATAATTTGATAATAACACATTACCACTGACTGCCATTAGTTCTAGGAGTCTATAGTAGATTGTAAATCATCCAGACAAACCTTGATTTGAAACCAGGCATCGTGAGTGCAGTATCTGATGTCACAGGCAGAGATCAAGTCGACGCCACCTCCAATACAGGCACTGTGGACTGCAGCTATCACTGGCTTTGGGCACTGCACAAAAAAGTCAAGCAAAAATATAGGTCCACGATATAACTGAAAAAATTCTAGATTTTTTCAGTCTGACCTATTCTACAGTTTGTGTTCAATTTCCGTCATTACAGGAGAACAGCTTACCTGCGTATTACTTTCACTATATAAATATGTGCCAGTTGCAAACAAACACTATTTTACATTTCCATGTGATGCACTAATATCAAAAATAGATAAGCGAGCGAAAAACGAACAACTGAAAACATGTCCCAAAAATGCTTTTTTGAACGACTGCTTGTACCATTACGGTTCGTCCGATCCAAACAATCTCGATATCGTTTGAAAGCTTACGATTTCTGCTATTCAAATGTATATAAATGTTTCCTGATAGTCATTCCTAAAACAAACTACAAACGGACATACAACGGTGCTGGTTCTGGTGTCTTAGACACTGCGAACGATGTTGTTTCGTCGACACAGTTCACCAATCTACCGATTGAGGCACCACTGTCTGATGTCATGTTATAAGCTCCACCCACTTTCAAACAGCTGCTAAAATGACATACGCAAAGTAGGCGTGACGTCACAATCACGTAGATCAACCAACCAACGCAACGAATTTTGACCCGTTGGTTGGCGTACGTTATAAAAATATAACATTAAACTAAGTAATAGTAATATATTACATTGCAATGTAATTGTCCCCAGGGCTGTGATGCACTGAGGATCAGTTTCATGGCTGCCCCACTAATAGTAATATATTACATTGCAATGTAATTGTCCCCAGGGCTGTGATGCACTGAGGATCAGTTTCATGGCTGCCCCACTAATAGTCATAACACATATTCTAACATATTTTCTCCCAGATAAAAACCCAGATACATTTGTCAACAGTCACGTTGTCATTTGTGTTAGTCCACGAACTGTACCATGGACATGTCTTACCCTCTCTATGTTTGTGAAGCTTTCCTGGAATCGCTCTATCAGCCCGTGAAGTCTTGTGGCTTTTCTAGATACATCATCCTCTGGATCACCTACCATGATGCTAGCAGCATTCATCAAGTCAATACCTGCAAACAGCCACGGAACATGTTACGACCTTCTGTCTCCGGATACTCTGAGGTCATCACTATAGAAACATTTACAGGGTTCCCATGTTTACACAACATAAATTCCATCAACAATGCTGAGTATTATGAATGTGTCTGTATCGTGTTATATGATATAATTTCTGTACTGTAAATATATAAAGATATAATAGATTAACTTTACCAATATTACTTTTGTATCATGAATAAAATAGGCATGTACAATGTATATTGGAAACTGGTAGAAAATGTTAAAAACAATTTTCTTTTTCAAAGATTATCAAAACAACTGTATAACATTACGGGTCTGGAAAAATTATTTAGAAAACGTTATGTGGAAACTACTGCAGCAGATTTTAAGCTCAAGTTTGTTGATGTAATGAACAGATCTGCCAGGGGGTGGAGAATAAAGCACTTCGACTGGTCTTTGAACAAATACTGCACAGCGTAAATGATCTTCACTTTACTACAAGTAATGTAGGAATAGAAACCGACACAAGGTTATCACAATATGTACCTGAAGTAAACACCTTCCCAGCTGCCGACACAACAACAGCTCTGCAGTCTTTGTCAACAGAGATCATCTGAAAACACTCCACCATTTCTCTGAAAATGCACCAAACATATACCATAATGACACCAAAATTAAACAATGATATTTTCAGTCATCGTGTTGTGTTATTTTGAAATTTTTCTTCTATCCATAAATATTTCTTACAGGTCCAAAGTATCTTCACTACTATATGTGCTGCTTGTAGACACATCTGAATTGTGACTGTCCAATCAATGAAGCATCATTTACTTTCTAACTTTCAATTTTATGACGCATGCTTGAAACTATAGATTTGCAACACTGAAATCTCCTGGTCCAAGTCATATATCATCTTGTCCAGAGTCAATCTCAAAGTTTATTATGAACACATTATTGCATATTTAACAACAAAACGCATCAAATGAAACTCTCTCTGTTCCCCTCCTACCTCCAGAAAGCTGCATTCATTGCATTTCGCTTCTCAGGTCTATTAAGCTCCACGTGCAGCACAAAGTCTTTCGGTCGAGTCACTTTCAGGGTTTCAAAACTGTAGTTTTCCATATTAGGGGAATCTGATGTCTGCGAAGAAGGGTCTGTTGACATTGCCCTGGTTGCCATAGCTACCAAGCGTCGAGAGGAACGTCTGATGGGTCCAACTATAAAACAAAATTATTTATTGTTAGCAAGTTTGCATAATGAGAGAAATAAGTTCATTATGTCTATGGAGCGGTATGGGCCTTCTTTGCATAAGTCTATGGCAGCGGGTGCTATGCAGACAGTTTCTAAATTATTTTAGATACTTGTATACAACTCGCTGCATAAAAGCATGACAGTCACAATAATATATTGATATAGCTGTATTGTACATAAAAGGGCGGCCATAATAATCAGTTCAATTCACTGCATCCACTGTTTCTTCAAAAATTTACACATCACAAAATTATTTCCTGGGGCAGCTGTTATAAAGACTATCTAGAGGCAAAAACTAAGGGTATCATGGGGTAATTTATTTGGTAAACATAAGCGATATCACAAGATACAATAAGAATAGAAAGTCTATAGAAGGCTTTGAATTCAACTTACGATGCAGCACCTGCTTTAAAATAACATTTGTTATTGGCTGCCTGCACATAACTGAAACCCTGCCCTTTGTGTGCGTCGGGAATGTATTGAAGCCAGAGTCTCTTTTTTAGCATAATTATATATAATTAATTTTTTTTAAATAATTTGTTGGTAAAATGAGAAAAAAAACTTGGTTTTTGACAACAAATACACTTATATCTTTCAAACTATTTATGATTTTAAAAATTGTCTGACCATTTCACACAGCAGAGTCTGCTGAATGCAACACTGAAAACATTATTTGTATAGCATAATTACTCCCCAAAGATATCCCGTTTCCAAATGCAGAAATTTGAGAAACAAATGTTTTTGAGAAAATGGCCGTCAAAGATTGCATAACGTATTTGTTTACTTGATATCAACATGCTTGATCCATGACTAAAACTCACTTACAGGTATGTAATTGTCATAAAAGTGAACTTTATTTATAATATGCATACAACGGTATCATAATTTAGCAGAAAACCATTTTGAGTATTCTTTGTCAAAAAACGCCATTTTACCTGGGGTGTCTGACCGTAACATGTAAATATAATCCTGTTTATAATAAAGAAGCTGTGGCGTTGTACAAAGCAAGATTTATTAGTTGGTTTATTTCTGGATTCCAGTACCTCCCCGAGGTCATAGTAGGTGAGACGACCGAGCTACAACTGGTTATTGGTAGTTTCATTTTTAAAGTGGATATTATTTTGAGAGGTAAATTTCACAGAGTATAAAGTAGACTGCCATGCAGTCCAACCACCTGAACTGCAGCTTACTCCAGCCCATCCTGCAACAGAAGACACTATGCCGGAAGTGATACAAAATGACAAGTGCGACGGTGAAACAGCAGACGCTATGGTGCACTAGCAAATAGCTGTAATTTGTGGAGTAATTAGGATTAGACCATCAAGAACTTTAGACTGTATAGAACAGGCTGTTCCACCTTCCAAATGTTTGGATCTGGATATGGAAATAGGTAGTACTGGTACCTACACTTTTTGTTTGGATCATCATATTTTAATGGACTTATGCTGAATAAATAAAAACTTATTTAATGCTATCATTATATCCTTCATTACTTTAAGTAACTGTACCTCCCTGCTAGGTTTATGTCTCAGGTTAGAGA
Organism: Escarpia spicata; assembly: GCA_963995525.1. NCBI lineage: Eukaryota > Metazoa > Annelida > Polychaeta > Sabellida > Siboglinidae > Escarpia > Escarpia spicata. The sequence continues at coordinate 43,454,775 of OZ023211.1, read as the reverse complement.
TATCAAACATGATTAAAAATGTCTGACAAACAAATAGTTTAAACCAGTTTAGCTAATTAAAAGAGATTATAGGTATGGTATGTGACTCTGTCACAAGGGTTGGGTGATGCGCCTAGTGCTGTAGCGTAGTGTAGTGGTTAGTAGCTTGCTTCTGACCTCCCGCTTTCAGCTTCAGCCGCCAGATAGCCTTATCCGAGGTGAAAAGAAAGCTGAGTGCGTAAGTCTTTCCTTCTGGTACATAGCCTCTCCTCAATCAAGACTCATGCAGTGCCTCCTTGCGACACCATATGGTAACTGGACACCTTGCGGCTCCAGGCCAAACCTGCATGGGATCTAGTGGTCCAGCCACGAAAAACCTTGACGGAGCAGCACGAGCCCGATATGTGCAGGGTGCAGGGCCCACCAGTGTGGACACGTCCCGACCCTCACAAATCATGTTCCAGCTATGGGGAAAATAACAAAGCAGAGGATGTGATGGACAGCATGTCCCCTCAGTTCTGGGGGCGGAAGATCCAGTTGTATGGACAACGGCGGTGAGCACAGCTCAGTACGAGCTACTGTTCTTTGGAGTAAACCAAATCAAAAACCGACAGAATGGGAAACCACCATTGTATCTTTCCCAAGATAATCATGACCCACAAAACCACAGAAAATAACATTGTTGTTCTGAAAGTTCTGACAGGATTACCTTGCTCGGTAGGGAGAGTAATGTGTGACAGGTGACACCAGATCGTCATCCAGCTACTGTGCACAACAGAAAGATTTTGAATATTGCTACATGGAATGTAAGAATTCTATATCAGAAAAGAAAACTAGATAACATCAAACAAGAAGCGTGAAGATTGAGGATAAATAGAATGGGAACGTGTGAAGTTAGATGGCATAGACAGGACTGATGACATCAGATAATTACACAATATTTACCCAGGAGGCGATAAACATGAAAGAGGAGTTGGAATTCTGTTGGATGAAGAAATAGTAAAATGCTTACTAGGATACTGGACCATATCAGATCGCATCCTCTTGGTGAAAATCAGTGGCAAACCATTTAACATTAACATCATACAAGTGTACGCACCAACCGTAGACAAATCTGATGAAGAGCACGAGACATTTTATAATGATCTTGAATTGGCAAAATCACATTGCAAATCACAGGAGAGTGTAATAGCTATGGGAGACTTTAATGCTAAAGTTGGTGGGGAAAGATGTGAAGACATAGTTGGACCACATGGACTGGGGAGCAGAAATGAGAGAGGAGATAAACTAATAGAGTGGGCAAAATCTCATGACTTGATTGTAGGAAACACCTGGTTCCAACAACACCCAAGAAGACTTTGGACTTGGAAAAGTCCAGGAGACCGAACACGGAACCAAATTGATTATATCCTGGTCAGTAAAAGATTTAGAAATGCCTTACTGGTGGCAAAGACCTTTCCTGAGGCAGACTGCTATTCCGACCATGTGCCAGTGCGAGCCAAGTTCCGACTGAAACTGAAGAAAAGGAAAAGAGCAACAAGGAACATGAAACTAGACATGAATGTACTAAAATCAGATTCAGCGATCAACGAGACATTCAATGTAGCAGTACAAAACAGTTTCAATGTTCTGAATGACATTCAAGATGTGGACGACCAATGGGAACAAATGAAGGAATCAATCAACAGGCTGCTGAAGAAACTATTCCTAGGCAGTGCAGAAAAGCAAAGAAAAAATGGATGACTGACGATATTCTAAAGTTGATGGACGAAAGGAGGAAAATTAAGCAAAATCGTGATGCATATGTAGCAATGAACAAGGATATAACGGCCAAATGTAATCTAGCGAAAGAGAAGTGGCTTAATGAACAAAGCAAATAAATTTAACAGAAGCATAAGCACAAAGTTTATGCATGCTAGAATAAGAGAAATCACAGGAAAAAGAACATGCTCAGCTACAGGTTGCCTGAAATCTAAAGAAGGAAACATAATAATGGACAAAGAAATGGTCAGAATATATTGGTGAACTTTACGATGATGAAAGGGGTAAGAAACCATCAATTAAGAAGAACTTTGATGGTCCTCCTATATTGAAGGACGAGGTTTGAAAAGCCATAAGATCAATGAAAAAGGGGAAAGCTACTGGACCAGATAATATTACCATTGAAATTATTGTGTGTTTAGATGAATTTGGTATTGATATAGTAACAGACTTCTTGAACAAAATATATGACAGCGGAAGAATCCCAACTGATTTATCAAGATCCATTTGTGTAGCAATACCAAAGAAACCAGGCGCAATTGAATGTGAACTACACCGTACAATTAGTCTCATGAGTCACTTCACCAAGATGTTGCTTAAAATTATTATGACCAGGATGAGAAACAAAATAAAGCCGGAAATTGCTGAAGAACAATGTGGATTTATAGGTACAAGTAATGCAATATACATCCTAAGAACACTGATTGAGAGAGCATTGGAAGTGCAGAAAGATCTGTATGTATGTTTTATTGATTACACAAAGGTATTTGTCAGAGTTCTTCATGAAGAATAATATCAATGCTGGAGAGTTTGAACAGCGTTCGAAATAGCACTTGTCCGTTTGTCCGGGACAAGTGATTTTTGGCCCGGACAACTAAAATGACTCGACATGGTTATCTGGCGGACAAGTGAAAATTTACATTAAATAGTGACGAGTGCAACATTGCAAACTTTTTATTTAAGGAAATTCATACGTAATTGATGTTCGCTAGCAATCGCACGCATTCCAATTTTGTTAGTGTGTTGACGTCTTGTCGTTCCGCCGCCAGTGTGTTGTACGTCAGTGTTTGACTGAGTTTAGTGCCTGCGTTAACAGGGTCATCCGCTGAGCGCACCGACCTAGCTCTGTCATACGCGTAGGACAGACTCCGCTTCAGCCATCGCTGATCGAGGCTGTATTTCACACAATCGTAAATCGTTCAGTTTGGCCGACGTACACATTGCTTCCACTGTCGGATCATATCTGATGAACTTTGGAAATAGTAGACTTTGTATCGCTACCTGTTATTTCAATAAGTATATAGTTTTAACCATTATTACACCTAACCCACGCAGACTCGGCAGTCTTCCAAGACCAAGTCATCGAACGTTAGCCGATCCAGATTGGTGACAATTTTCAAAACTTGTAACTGGCTCTCCGGTAAATCTATGGTGCAGGTTGATAAACGGAATATCAATGACATTTCAAAAGTGTTGTTGTATCTATGTAACATCTATTTTAACCATAAATTGCGAGTTTTCGAACTGAATTATGCAAGACGCGCGGCTGGGGACGGGGCGCCAACCGCCGTTGACATGTCGGCTTCTGCCAACTACGGCGGTCTGCGCGGCAGCAACGTTACGACGTAAGTAAATCTATCAATTATTTCCCGGCTGGTAAATGTAATTCAGACACCGTTAAAACTGTTTTATCATCATTGAAATAGTAATATAACATTTAGGAAAAAATCTGCGTTTGTTTGGTGATGATCAATTGAATATTATCTTCGTTTGTAAAATACAGAACTTTGTTAATATTGAAGTTCATAGAGGTTTAACAAAATAATATTAGATTATATAATTTATTATGATTTTTGTGACATTTCCCGGCTTCGCATTGGTCATGTTCCTGGATGAGTGGCATCTTCAATGACAAACTGATGCCAACATTTTACGACAGTGTTACATGTTTTATATATGTATATATATATATATATATATATATATATATATGTCATATTAAACATAAACAGTTTTTGAAACATTATAAAAACAAATAGCAAGGAAAACAATTGTCTCATTCCTATCATCGTAATAATTATTTCTTATTAATAAAAGCGTTCATATCAGCATCACTAAAATATTGGTATACATCATGTAGCGTGTCTACTTTTAATATTCGTGATGAATAATAATTGACCGGAAAATAGTTGCAAAAATAATTTGGCAATTTCAAAATTTTAAGATTAAATCAAATTGTGTCTTTGATCACAGGTCACTCAGATGTACGTGCAACGAAACAGCAGGAACATTGTGTTGTCATAAAAATAAGACAGACTTTTTATGTTTTTTTCCGAAGCTTCGATTCCCCTTCACAACCAATCGGACAAGTAAAAATTTTGGCGGACAAGTAGATTTCAAAACCTACTTGTCCGGCGGACAAGTAAATATTCTGGCTTATTTCTATCGCTGTTGAACATTGATGGGAAAGATCTGAGTTGTGAGAAATCTGTACTGGGAACAGCAGCATACGAATACAAAATGACATCAGTAAATTTCAAGAAATAAAACGTGGTGTAAGACAAGGGTGTGTCCTATCACCCGATTTCTTTTCATATACAGTGAAATCATCTTACGTACATTAGAAGATATGCCAGGTATTCAAAAGGGGGATACAACATGATATACGACACGGTACTGATTGCTGAGAACGAAATAGATCTACAACAGATGCTAGATACAGTAATAAGGGAAAGTGAGAAAAAAGGTCTGTCTCTGAACATAAAGAAAACAGAAATCATGGTCATCTCAAAGTAAAATTACACTCCAACATGCAACATGGTAGCATATGGCACTGTTTTGAAGCAAGTCCGAACGTTTAACTATTTGGGACCACTAATAACATCCGACGGTCGATGCAATGATGAGATGAATTGCTCAAGTCAAAACAGCTTTTCACAACATGAAAAACATTTTAACAAACAAAAATATATCAACTGAAGTGAGAAAACGTGTACTGCAATGCTACATAGAGCCCATATTGCTATATGGATGTGAATCCTGGACAATAACTAAAAGTTCACAAAAAAACATAGAAGCCACAGAAATGTGGTTCTTAAGAAGAATGCTGCGAGTGCCATGGACTGCAAAGCAAAGCAATGAAGTCATCCTTAGGACAGCCAAATCAAAAAAGAAAGATCATCAACAAAGTTAGAACACAACAAGAACGATTTATAGACCATGTCATGAGAAAGAAAAAGTTAGAACATGTATCCAATAGTAACAACAGGAAAGATAGAAGGAAAAAGATCCAGAGGATGCCAAAGAATAAAAATAATAGATAGTCTCTCAACATGGTGTGGAAGGAGCACAACAGAACTGCTAGAAACCTCAAACGACTGTGCAGTTTGGAGGGCCATGATCACCAACGCCTGTGATAGACATGGCACATAGAAGAAGATTGGTACTCAGTAATGCCAACAAATAGTAACTGCAATTATTCAATTATTTATTATTATGATATATAGCCAAATAATTATTAAATTTTATATGCATTTAATTTTTATTAATAATTGAATGTATCGGGTATCTTAACTTTTACTTGCAACTACTTTTCCTATAGTATTTTTTCAATGTTTTCTCCTCAGACATAACCTACTAGAATAATGCTGCTGGTATTGCCAAGCCCTAGGCCAGGGCCTAGACCCAGACCAGCAGACCTAATCACAGCCAGGCACAGCCAATGCATAGGTATGTGGACAAAAAATTCAAGCTTGCCCAATGTCTAAACAAATAACACTGATGAAAAGAGGTTTAAAAAACATAAACAATGATACAAAAATCACTTAATTATGTTGAATATTAATGGAGTTATTGATTTTTTTGTTTCAGGAATCGACCTTTGTTTTAGTCCTACTAAATACATACATTTGCATTACAGCTGTGTGACCGAAAATGTGACTTTTTCCTCAAAAAAGCATAAAATGTAACTTCCTTAATAATAAAGATATCTTCATAAAATTTGGAATGAAGATATAGGGTAATAAGTTCTTTCAAAAGATCTAATCAAAACTGCAATATAAAATACAAGTATTAATTAATTAGTGTTAATAATATTAATTACAGCCATCCAGTCCACACCTGAAATTACAGAAACTATCCTAAAAATGAATCGGTAATATACAAAATGTAGTTGTTTTTACCTTTCAAAGCCAAATAACTGTTCTTGGTTAGTTGTTTTGAATGAACAGAGTATTTGATGACAACAACGAGCAGTGGGCTGTTCAGTGCTAGTATGGCTGGTACTTGGTTGGATTTCCTGAGAAATGTCAATGTGCAAGTCAAACTTTTGATTGCATATGGACGAAAATGTGATTAATTCATTTGAATCACTAAGTTTTTTTTAACTTGTTGTCTATAGTTTGTGATACAGTTCTCTTAATTGCATTATTTAAGGTATTTGAGCCTTGTTCAGCATAGATTGATGGAAATGTGCTCGCAATTGTCTCTCTGTCTTGGCTCTGCTACACTCCCCCGAGGTAATATACAAGTATAGTATGTGTCCATTACAAAGATCGTCAACCTTTGGAAGAGTTGAGAAATTATCCAGAATATGCTGCTTTTTCAATATCAACATGGGTACCACTACCAGGTGGCCCTCCACGGGACTTCTTCTTTGGAGGCATCTATACATCATGAAAAAGAAACAATATTTTTCAGAAATATATAACAATTCAATAGATATGCAGGGCTAACAAGTTTGGCTTAAATGAAATTCCACCTGAAATGCAAAATAATTCCCTTTCATGAAAGTAAAAACACTTCCTCTGCATCACACCCTAAGAGCACATGGTGATTTGTTTGTAAACATTGAACCAGAGCCAACCAGATTGAGAGAAATTGGTCACATGACCTGAATGCGTGTTTTAGCGACGGAAAGAACTGGTCATAAATCCACAATCATCTGCTTTGTGGTAAATCATCTGGCAATTAAACACATATTTCTAATGTCCTAAATCATAGCTACAGCTGCACAAAACATAACATATATGATTTCTACAATATAAACATGTTCAAATCAGCAGAGATGGTGCAACCATTTTTTTATTTGCCATGACGCATCGACACTGCTGCATCTCAAGATTCCGCAAGCTGACAAACCACTTTGTAACATAAGATCGTTTTAAAACTTTGTCAGTTATGAGATAAAAACCTATATTTTATGTCTATATACCTTTCATTACCGCCTATAGAGTTTATCAGTTTTATTTTGCGTTGAAATGGGGACTGGTTTTCGGAAAAGCGTCCAAGGCTAAATAATTGTCGGATTTGAACAAATAAAAAACGCAGCAGTCAATGAATATCCCGACTACGTCATATCCAGTGAATCACTCGGATTTTCCGTTCCAACAGCCAGTCACAGGGCGCTCTTTGTGGGGATGCCCTCAACGCCAGGCGAGACCCCGGAAGCACGAATTTCGAACAAAGATGGCGGACACTGATCGACAGGAATGCCAGACAACTTGGCCCACGGACAACTCGGCCCGAGACATCTCGGCCCCATCCTGAGACAACTCGGCTCCCATCCTGAGACAACTCGGCTCGATGAAAAATTAATATTTTTTCTCAAAGACTGGGAATTCATCTGCCTTTCATACTTTTTCTTCGAGCCGATCTGATGGGGCCGAGTTGTCTCGAGCTAGACGATAAATATTTAACATAATTATTTATTCATATTTAAACTAACTAAGCCACCCAACGGTCTTTGATCAGTTTTTCACCAGATCGCATGAATGTTCAGTTATTCACACGTACTCCGAGAGTACGTAGCATGCCAATTACCCCGTTGTGTCGTTTCATAGATCAAAACACACACATAGGGTGTTTGAACTTCAGCACTTTCTGACAAGACTGGTTTACCTTCCCTTTGATGACGAGTACATGCATTAAAATAGCTCAGAGTCGATAGTTACCGAGCAGATCTTGAGTGTCAGTTTTGCACAAGCCAAGTTCGAAACAGCAATGAGACTTGTATAGCTTGACTGACTGATGGACCTCACAAATCATCTATTTTGATCATGAAGATTTTTAAAGATGCTGTTGAAAAATGACTGTAATCGTATTCGTACTCGATCATAATCGTAATGCTTACAATAGGTGTGTGACGCACATATTGATATTGCTCCTTGTGAATGTCCATACTATAATCACTTCCCCAAAATCTAAGTTGTTAGCATATATTCCAGTTGTTTGCATAATCTTCGTTGTTATTGAAAGTGTGAAAAGATCAGTCGGATGATACATTCTGACAACTTCAGAATTATCTGCTCAACGAAACAATGACGGAGTCGCAAGCGAGTTACCCCTCTGTGTCCATTCACACAGTTATACTGTCGTAGTAAACAAGAAGCCGACAAACAACTATAACTACATTCGCTTCAGAAGTATCTGCTCAATGAAACAATGACGGAGTCGCAAGCGAGTTACACCTCTGTGCCCATTCACACATTTATACTGTTGTAGTAAACAAGAAGCCGACAAACAACTACAACTACATTCCCTTCAGAAATATCTGCTCAATGAAACAATGACAGAGTAGCAGGCCACTTACTCCATTGTGTCCCATCACACATCAGAAGACACACAAAGAGTGGTTTGAAATCTATCTAAGCTCCATATCAATGCATAATGATGCTTCCAATTCTGCCACAAATTTTAAGCTAGGTGGGTAATGGAAAAGACTGAATTAGATCCACAATTCTCTACTACACATGCTACAACGCATAACTGGTAGTAAATTTTGATGTGAACGTTATCTGAAGCATTGACGTTTCCTGTGAAATCTAGACTGCAAATACAATTTCATTGTGAGATAAACTACCATTAGTAACTTTTTTACAGCCCCGCCATTCTACAGGTTGGTGCCACTGCTGTTTGCAGAAGCGCAACTGATCCCGATTTGGTCTCGATTCGTTTCGGAGAAGAAACTCGTGCGGCGCCAGCGGAAATGTTACAGGCAGCTACAAGGGAAATTGTTTCGTCTGTGGGCTACATATGCAGCTGGCGAAATCTCGACTTCGAAATTGCTTAAGTCTTGTGGCAATGTGTATGCTCCTAGCCGAGTGTAAATGAGGACTGTAGCCGCCTGTGTGCTAAGATATTACCATTGTGTGTGGAGGTGGTGGTGGAATCCTATTAAAGTTGTGTTAAGACGTTACCATGCTTTGTCTCTCACACACCGATCATAGACCATTCGCCGGTGTCTTAGTTCGCTGTGCTTAAAACAAACAACAACCAGTGACAACCAGTTTCGTTTTAAAAAGAAGCATGGCACTGACATGTTGCCTTGTGCATACAACTGGCGGCATTGTGTAGATATATCATTGTCATCTAGCATACTATTTGAAATGATATGACAAATACTACACGATCATCAGCATACATAATATTATTTACACAATTATATCCTACATAACCAATTTTTTAAAACGTAATCAGTCCAGCTATGTCATTCGCATAAATGCAAATGGCGGATAATCAGCTGACGATAGAGTACAACTCGCCGGTTTCCACTCAGGTGGAAAAACATCACTACAAAAGCAGAAAATATCAGGCAGAGGGGAAACATGCAGCAAACATATGACACCGACATATGCTGCGCTGTGAAGCTCACAGAAAAAATTGTATTACGAAAACATGGCGTGAACTAATGTGCGATTCTGTCTATGAAAGTATGAAATCGGCTAATATAACCATTTATGATGTTAGCCTGGACTGTAAAAGAAATATATTCATTACTTAAAAATTAGCTAAGTCCGTGGACGCAGGAGTAGTCTCAGAACGGGGGCCGAGTTGTCTCAGGATGGGGCCGAGTTGTCTCGGGCCGACTTGTCCGAGGGCCGAGTTGTCCGCCTACCATCGACAGATATCCACATAGTAGGTATGTGGATATCTGTCGATCAGTGTCCGCCATCTTTGTTCCAAATACGTGCTTCCGGGGTCTCACCTGGCGTTGAGGGCATCCCCACAAAGAGCGCCCTGTGACTGGCTGTTGGAATGGAAAATCCCAGTGATTCACTGGATATGACGTAGTCAGGATATTCCTTGACTGCCGCGTTTTTGATTTGTTCAAATCCGACAATTATTTAGCCTTGGACGCTTTTCCGAAAACCAGTCCCCATTTCAACGCAAAATAAAACTGTGATAAACTCTATAGGCGGTAATGAAAGTTACATACACATAAAATATAGGTTTTTATCTCATAACTGACAAAGTTTTAAAACGATCTTATGTTGCGAAGTGGTTTGTCAGCTTGCGGAATCTTGAGATGCACCAGCGTCGATGCGTCATGGCAAATGAAAATGGTTGCACCATCTCTGCTGATTTAAACATGTTTATATTGTAGAAATCATATATGTTATGTTTTGTGCAGCTGTAGTTATGATTTAGGACATTAGAAATATGTGTTTAATTGCCAGATGCTTTACCACAAAGCAGATAATTGTGGATTTATGACCAGTTCTTTCCGTCGCTAAAACACGCATTCAGGTCATGTGACCAATTTCTCTCAATCTGGTTCGCTCTGGTTCAATGTTTACAAACAAATCACCATGTGCTCTTAGGGATGTGATGCAGAGGAAGCGTTTTTGCTTTAATGAAAGGGAATTATTTTGCATTTCAGGTGGAATTTAATTTAAGCCAAACTTGTTAGCTCTGCATATCTATTGAATTGTTATATATTTCTGAAAAATATTGTTTCTTTTTCATGATGTATAGATGCTTCCAAAGAAGAAGTCCCGTGGAGGGCCACCTGGTAGTGGTACCCATGTTGATATTGAAAAAGCAGCATATTCTGGATAATTTCTGAACTCTTCCAAAGGTTGATGATCTTTGTAATAGATACATACTATACTTGTATATTACCTTGGGGGAATGTAGCAGAGCCAAGACAGAGAGACAACTGCGAGCACATTTTCCATCAATCTATGCTGAACAAGGCTCAAATACCTTATATAATGCAATTAAGAGAACTGTATCACAAACTATAGACAATAAGTTAAAAAAAACTTAGTGATTCAAATGAATTAATCACATTTTCATCCATATGCAATCAGAAGTTTGACTTGCACATTGACATTTCTCAGGAAATCCAACCAAGTACCAGCCATACTAGCACTGAACAGCCCACTGCTCATTGTTGTCATAAAATACTCTGTTCAGTCAAAACAACTAACCAAGAACAGTTATTTGGCTTTGAAAGGTAAAAACAACTACATTTTGTATATTACTGATTCATTTTTAGGATAGTTTCTGTAATTTCAGGTGTGGACTGGATGGCTGTAATTAATATTATTAACACTAATTAATTAATACTTGTATCTTATATTGCAGTTTTGATTAGATCTTTTGAAAGAACTCATTACCCTATATCTTCATTCCAAATTTTATGAAGATATCTTTATTATTAAGGAAGTTACATGGTTTTTTGAGGAAAAAGTCACATTTTCGGTCACACAGCTGTAATGCAAACGTATGTATTTCGTAGGACTAAAACAAAAGCCGATACCTGAAACCAAAAAATCATTAACTCCATTAATATTCAACATAATTAAGTGATTTTGGTATCATTGTTTATGGTTTTTAAACCTCTTTTCATCAGTGTTATTTGTTTAGAATTGGGCAAGCCTGAAATTGTTGTCCACATACCTACACATAGTACATAGGGGTGATCCGTATATAGTACATACCAAGCCCAAGGCAATGCATTTCTTATTATTTCATCGACACCGTCCGTCGTTTGTTCATCTCATAACAAAGTCACAATACACAGCAGTCTAGATCATTAAGTAATACCTGCAGCAAATTGCACTTTGAGTATTGTCAACGTCAGTGCATTCTGCATAGTTCTGTTCTGGACAAAAACACTTTATTTGATCAAATTACACTTGCTACGAGACCTCCGCAAACGAAGAGACGATTGGCTGGTAGTACTCACCAGATGGCGCAACATGTTCTGTTTCTATGTCTTTCTCACTAGGTGGCGCACTAATTTCTCCAGTCATTTCATTCTTTATCACAATTATGGTAGTCTTTTAACTGTGTAGGTTATTTATTTAAAAAAATGTAATCAACATCACGTCTTGTGTGTTTGTTGTGACAAACTTGGTTGGAAATTAACGTGGTTTACAAAATGTATTATTGCCTTGATTGGTCATTGTCATAGGAACTGTAAATGTCCCCTTAGCAAAAAATGGGCCAAGGCCCAAGATGCCCTGGAGTCGTTTGGGACTATATTGTGAATTTGTAATTATTAATTAAATGTTTTTTGGTGAATCATAGTTACAGATCATTAAGAGTAATGATGGAAGTAAAGTGTTGACATGTTTAGTAGCTCTCTAGACTATATGCATGCCAGTGAATATACACCTGGAAATAAAGTATTCGAGTAGACCATTTCGTGAATATTGTATATATTAGTTAATGTGTTATTAAAAATACTGTAGGATTTTATCCCGATATTCTGCTATTTAGGCAAATTTCCAGTGGTTGTAGAAACCTTGCAGGAGAGTTGGTGAGCTGCAATCTTGCATGTAGCACAGTAAAACATATTGTTTAAGAAAATGCACACGCATTATCTGTTCTCCTTTTGCCCCTACCACCCTCCCCCAGAATGGGAAGAAGAAAGAGATGAACTATGATAAAACTCTATTTGTTAACAAGGTACATATGCATAACATGCATTTTTACTTAAAACAGTATGATGGTAGTCTTCAAACTGTGTAGGTTATTTACAAAATGTAATCAACATCATGTCTTGTGTGTTTGCTGTGACAACCTTAGTTGGAAATTAATGTGATTTACAAAAATTATTATTGCCTTGATTGGTCATTGTCATAGGAACTATAACTGTCATGACAGTATACATTCTATACTGATTCAGTGATTGGCATTGATCCCTACATATTATTTGTCTAAATTTAAATAATGGGGATTTTTTATAGTTGCTCATCTGTAAACCAACACTTCTTCCTATGGTCACCCAGTCAGACACAGCATGCAAACAGTATCGATGGATATGTCTAGTCCCAAAACAAGTCCACAGACAAGTCAACAGTACTTATTTTTGTTCATTACTGCATGTGCTGCCATAATTAATAATGGAAACACTTGTGGGTAGTTGAATGTTGGCACAGAACTTTAGGTGGCTCTAGGACGGTGGTTGTTTTCATGGTTAGGTCAGAAAGTAAAAGATCACCAAACTTTAAGGATAACACAATATTTTATAAAAGTAAACATACAATGTTTCTTTGGAATTGGTTGCATGACATCTTTTTGATAAGCAATAATTCAATAAATGCAGAACCTAGGCCACAGTGAGTACACTTATAAGTGTATGTTCTTGAATGATCACCATTTTGGGAATACAGTTGTAATGGATTTTTACAATGTCAATGTCTTATTCAGTGTCAGCAAAGGTGTTGTTTCCAAGAGTCGAGTCGTTTGACACACCGTGTGGATTATGACTTCAATCCAGTCAGCTCTTCACTGACATTCCACAGCTTCTTTGACACCACATCGTCAAGAGAAACCTCAGTCCATTCCTGTTCTTCACAGTTTCCGTAGTAACGTCCTGTCACCGCTTCGAGCTCTTCAGCAACAGCACAATACAGCACTGTCTGACACCCTGCATACGGGCTCTTCACCAGCAGCCATGCCAATGGGTACAACAGAAGCTTCAGAAGAAAAGAGGGCATTACATAACGACCAAGATTAGTTAACACCATGCCCGGATGTAGGCAATAGACACTGGTGCCAGTACCCTCAAGCCTTGATGAAAGTTCACGGGCAAACATGTTATTTGCCAGTTTACTGTTCGCATATCCAGCTCTCCGTTCATACCGTTTCTCACTGTTCAGGTTGTCAAATTCGATTTTGCCGAGTTTGTGCAGCCCTGATGAGACGACAATTACACGACTTGGTTTTGACTGCTTCAGTTTTGGCAAGAGTAGATTTGTCAGATAGAAATGACCCAAGTGGTTGACGCCCATCTGTGTTTCAAAGCCGTCTTCGGTCAGTGAGAAAGGACACTGAAAGACACCAGCGTTGTTGATCAACACGTCAATACGATCTTCGTCTTTCGAAATGCCCTCGGCGAACTTCTTCACGGAAGCCAGAGAGGCGAGGTTGAGACGTTTGACAACCAACTGACCCGACGTTGTCTTTTTGCGAATGTCGCGGACGGCTGCATTCGCCAGTTCTTCGTCCCGACATGCCAGTATCACGCGTGCCTGTCTCTTCGCCAGTTCCAGGGCCGTCGCTTTCCCGATTCCAGAGTTAGCCCCTGTTATGATGACTGTCTTGCCTACCATCAGCGCGTTGCTCGGACACATCCGGCCGGCGACCCGGCGTTTGATCATGTATATGCTGACGCCAGTAGCCCCAAGAAGTGTGAGCTTCCACCAAGAAATGTCGGGTATATAGTCCAAATAAGCCTCCATTACGAAATATAATCTAGTCGAGTATGTACAGTAAAAATATCGTTCGTGAGCGGAACGATTGATGACCTATCGAGAACGGCAACCTCCTAGATCAACCAATAAGCGTCAACGTTACATTGCATTCCCGAAGTGCTGCCCTCTACACATTAATTTAATAAAGTTTAGTTCGTAACAACTGCGATAGATGGCGAACCACACACTTCATATTTTTGCCTACGTTTTAGTGTCTAGATCCGTCTAGCTATCGCACCGGCAGTGTCAGTGAGCATCGTGCGCAACACTGTTCAGCAAGAATGAAACGTACTATATGAGATCCAGGTAGTACTCGATGAATAAGAATAGTTTTTGTCAGAATATTGTCCTTCTTCCGTTATACGACCGAGAAATATAATTTTGACTTTTGGCGCGCCTGACTTTTTGTTGATGATTTACTATAGACGTAGTTTTTTTCAGAACTACCAAGTCTCACACATTTGGCGTGAGACTCACGCATTTGTGTCCATCTCACGCACTCACGCATCAACCTGTAAATCTCACGCATATATTAATTGTCATTTCAAAAAAATAATGCAAACAGGCTTAATTATTTCCATGCACACGTTGATTCATATACACGGGCGGATTGCTCGGAACGTCCATTGAATCCGCGAGGTTATTCAGTGACGTGCAAAGTCTCGATTATCCAGCCGCCGTGAGGTGGCAGCATTGGCCCGTCACAACAGCCTGGATTATTAAGCTCCAGCCATTGTTACCGGTAGGAGACTTTACCCCAGATTCGGGTAGAGACGATGATTGGCTCTCAGGCCAACTATGAAATAATAAATTCAACAAGGATATACTTTTATCAGATAATACTATACTATAACAACTATTCAACATTAAACTTATACTGAAACATGTCACACAAAATAAACCGACATTAAACTTTGTTCATAGTTTAATGCCTTTTAATCACATGCATATTCACTATATAGGGAGCATATCTCATGGCATAACATTCAAAAGGGCCATTCAGAGCCAGACTATCGTTCTGGCGAAGTCACGCAGCCAAGCAAGAGTCGGTTAAGCGAGACTAGTGCATATACTGTTGTTTTCAGGAACATTTTAATGCTGCCTCCTAATTATAGTATTTTGTAGAAAAACTGCAGTGCTGCCAACTGGTGTCCGTTTCGGGAACTATGCTGTCAGTGGACCCACGACAGTTTTTTCCATTTCACTGCGTGGGACCAACGGCTTATAGCGCGTCTTTTCCGAAAGACACAGGCTACATATAGGGTGAGCGAAATTGCCCGAGTTCCGTCATGGCGGCTGACCCAGTACTGAACCACCGTACGGCCGGCACCAGGATTCGAACCCCGGTTGCTCCGAACAACAGTCCAACACTAACTACGCGACCACTACACCCCACCACGTGTTCAAGTATGCAGTTGTTAACACAATAATAAGAAACAATCATGAAGATCTAGGTCAGCTTCTGGAAATTCAAAGTAGGCCTAAGTCCTACGTTGACGTAATCTATAGACGCTATGACTTATGTCCCACGTCGCAATTATGTCCCAAACTGTGGACGATATGTCTAAAAAATTAGCGTTATGTCCCAAAAAAGACAATTTGTACTGTTTGCTGTAAATAATACTAAATTTCACTGTTATGCTTAAAAGTCGTTTTTCTGATTAAATACATGTGTACTATTATTAATTAAGCTTTGTGGCAAAATATCCCATATAAGCGGACATCGCTATCGTTTCTAATATCAGTGTTCATGCCATTCGCTAGGTGGCACCAATACGCCCTAATTTTGTTTACCATCGCATCTTACTGTCCGCCAGCGAAGCATGTATTGTTCTGTGTTGAGTCACTGAATAGGACAATCCATGGCCGTGGAGTCTTGACGACCACCATGCCTGCAGTGACAATCACGTGGACGATGACACAACACTTCCAGCAGCCCCAAGATTTTATTCCAAACCACGTCGTTGTGCTGCACCAGACTGAGACAGATGAGATGGAAACCGAAGTGGTATAGATCCTGTTGGGACGTCATTTAATGTCTCCCTTCCACTGTCTGGTATCCCAGACAAAGTGGCAGAAACTTCCTTGCTGTCATGTCCACCTCCAGATGTCATTATGGAAGATCAGCCCATCAGCTACGGAATACTTGTAGGAGGATCCAAGAAGGGAGATGACATCCTTGTTGACAGCGTAGGATTTACGTATGCTAAAAATTCAAGGGAAAAACAACTACTACGTGGATTTGTAGTGTTCGTGGATCACGCAAATGTTCCTCAACTGTGAGTCAGCGAGGCGACAGTTTTATGAGAGGCAAACAATCGTATTCGTTAGATGTCTTCCGACAGAACCTGCTGTGGAGGAAGTCATTGTCGACTTCGAGAAAGCTGTGTGTGTGGGGAGGGGGGGGGGGGGGGCATTCAGCCGGTGCCTCCCAGAAGTTTCCGTGCGTGGGTATTGGTTCCACTGGGCGCAGGCTGTGTACCGTCGAGTGAAAGAATATGGCCTCCGCAGCGCATATATCCACCAGCTGCACATCAGGACGTGCATTCGAGAGCTGATGGCGCTGCCCAACTTGCCAGCACTGTACATTGAGCCAGCCTTCATGGAGCTGAAAGGGCGTTGCCAGGCCGATGACAGACTGCGATCCTAGCTATGTTACATGGAAAAGACATGGATTGTGACCTCCAACCGACCCCCTGCTGCATGGTCAACATTCAAGCGATCTGTGCAAACAAGCACGAGGCATCAATCCTGCCCCTGCAAATGCGTCTGGTGGCACAGCGCAAGCTGTACCTATATCAGTGCAAAACGACACAAACCAAGCAGACTCCACTGAAACGGCTGTGTTTCTCCTACGAGTGCGCTGACTGGACAATCAGCACATCGGACTACTTGCGGCTGTGCGCCAACTTAGCCGTCCACGTGGAGGAGTAGCTCTGATTGTGCTCCAGGATATGGATGGGTGGAGATTGTAGGATAATCCAGATTGTAGAGAGTGGCATGCCAAAGAGTCTTTATGGCTGAGACATTATTGTTGTGGCTAAGGCAAATATGTCTTATTGCATATTGTGATGAGTACAATTATTATATATTTATGTAATACTGCAAGGTTTAATCGGATATATAATTATTGTTATTGTCATTACAATGGCTATCTAGCTACTTTATTTAAAAATAAAATGGCCAAGTCATATATTTTTGGAAAGCGTATTGTCGCATCTTCAAGGTAGTGTACGAAATTATGCTGTATCCAGGAATGATAAGAGTGACGACAAGGTCAAACAAGGTCACCCATCAAATGACGAAAATTCGAAAGTTTACAATGCCGCGAACATTATAAAGTTACACTGACTGTGTTTCTTCTTCACGACTACGAACAGGTCATATACTGTATGAAAGTGCAATTTCTCCCCGTCAAAATGCCGTATGACGTGGCGCTGTGAGGTGAAGCAATTTGTGTGGAGCGGCGTTCAAACAGGGTCACCGTCAATTGATGAATGTTAGAAATTGTACAATTCCGCAAACGTTACACAATTTCATTGTTTGCGTATATCTACGTCACCTACATACTCAAGGCCATGTCATATACCATTGGAAAGCATCATTTCTCGCCGTGAAAAGGAGGTATAAAGTCGAACCATTGAGTAACGCAGTCCACGTGTATTGAAGGTCAAACAAGGTCCCCATCAACTTTGTTAATATTAAAAATTACGCTATTCCATAAACATTATACAATTACAATGTTTGTCTATCTATTTGCCAATGTACACAAGGCCACATCATATACCATTGGAAAACGTATTGTATCACCGTCAAAATGAGGTATTATATGGGACTGTCTAACAGAGATACAATTATGTGAAGCGGACGTTGAACGGTCACCATCGATGTAGTTACCATTTATGTTTTATAACACCTTGAAAATCGAGCAATTTTCTTTTTTTGTATCTGCAAAATATTCAATCATCACAAAGGATTGCACATTGGTGGGTCAATTTGCTAAGGCTGCTGAAACATTCTACCCACCTTTACTTTCTATTCACTATCGTCATCGTCATCGTCACATAGAAAGTCTTGGTCGCCAGTCGAACGTGGGTTCCACAGTTTTCATTCCCATGACATGTGCACAGCTCTGTGCAACACAAACTGTTCTGACTGTATGAACAATTGATTGTACAGCGACTTTTACTTGAGCAGGAACAGATGAGTCCTTCCAGGACGCCATTGGACCTTTGAAGAAGACAGGTACAAGTTTGTCATCCTTTCTCTCCCATTCATGCTGCAGTGGGGACCCAGTATCTGGTTTGGCCCATGTGAAGACATCCAAGTTTTCGTTTGCCACTGTGCCCGCCTTGCATGTTCCTCGAAACTTGCTTCACCTGGGGGAAGCTTCGCTAACGACCTGTCCTTCTTGTTGATAAGCCTTAGCCGCAAACGATTGAGTCTGATGTGTGCACTCTTCTCTGTGTCCCTTAGGTTGTACAACGCTACTGTGAATGCCCGCGCTGCTGATAGTGCAGCCTCTTTATCGCTTTTTCCTACGTCGGCAAGATTCATGAAGTGGCCTGCCCCCTTCTGCATAACAACGTTGATAACAGTTTTTTTCTCAATTCCAAACACGGAGGAAACTGAGTCACACCCTGTTAGTGAATGCATGACGGGAAGTATGTTGCAGAACTGCGGATCGAGTGCAGTACAAATCGAATGCACAGGTACAAATCAGCGCTTGTCTGTGGTGCTGGTGATGGTGCCAGTTTCAATCGACATGTTGACTGTATTCGCCATTTTGGGAAGGTAGTATGCAGCAAGCACTAAGACATATGTGTCCGGTGACTTAATTATTACGGTTCCTAGAACACCACGTGCTCTGAAGTCTGCATCAGCAAAACCAGCACGCAGAAGCATCTTGATGTCAGCTTCTTCTTGTGTACTGACAAAGTGTCTTCTTCTACTCCTCGACTACTGGTGGATTTCACTACCTCACCATCTGCGAAGCCTCCAACAACCAGGAGTGTACACGCTGTGTATGCTTCCAGCCACTGGGATGATGCATGGCAGACCACATATTCACAAAGAAAGTTCACTAGTGATTACTTGTTGGGTGGAACATTGAGGAACCTTTTCCATGGAGGTACTGGGCGCTCACCAATCACCTGGTACTGCTTGCAAACATATGTTGATCCTGCGCGGCGGTCCTTTTCAGCAGTTTTCACAGAGTTATCGTCATCATATCTATCAAACGCTTCCACAACTGTGTCAGCTCTCTGAAATCCTGTCAGAAGTTGCCTGAAGTATGCTACCGCTAACGCATCAAATGAATTGAATTCGTCCCTCGCCTTCATTTGAATGACGTCCATGGCATCCCTATTATACACTGTGGTTGCAGTGGTGCTTTGTGGTAGTTCAGATACTCTCTCGCCTTGAGCTTCTAGTTGATGGCCCAGTTCCACTTCGTTAGTTTTCCGCATTGTATCATCAGCATGAAAAATGGCCATCGGCACTGGCCCTATCGGGTGGCCGAGAACGGTGGCCATAGAAACATCTCTGCACCTCGCCAACAACAGGGCTCTGGGCAACACAATATCTGGACTAATAGCTGCTGTTACAACGCCTCCCTTGCCACACTTCAACTTAGTCTTTTTCGCCATGTCAGCAAATGTTATTAGGCCTGACTTGCTGATGAGCCTGTAGAAGCTGCACGTTTCACCTGATTCAAGTGCGCCATGCACATATCTCTCCAGCTTCTCCTCCCCGGCACCTACGATGTTGAGGAGCGAATGTTGCACATCCAGTGTTGCATGCAGCCCCGTAAATAAGTTGATGAGTGCATCTGGGTGAAATTCAGGCTCGAACGGATTGGTCATGTTATTAACAGCATGCTTGGTCAGAGCTCTCACATGCTCTTCATCCCTCTTCAGTGTGGATGCCAGTATTTCTTTGTGATCCTTTTCTTCAGTACTTGTGGACAAACCACTCCCTTCTCGCATTGCTTTAGCATATTTATTCATGATGTGTCTCGTCAATGTCTACCTGATGAGTGCTGGCCTCTTGTAGTCAGTCTGACTATACCACTGCTTCCCTTTGCATCTGTGATGACTGTTTTCCCTATGCCCATGTTGCTCCAGATCCCATTGAAACTATCTCTTGAATCAAACTGTAGAATGCAGTGTCATAAGGACACTGTGTTATAACTGTTGACGACGGTGCCTTTGCTTTAATATTTGTTTTACTCAGGTAGGATGAAAGACATGTTGAGTGGTACAAGGTATCCTTAGCTATCAAGTCCTCCCCCAATATTGTGCGTATAATTTCTTCGTCTCCTCTTTGACGTGCAGCCTTCTCCGGGTTGCTTGCCCGTTCAAATGTTTCGATTTATGCAACTTTTTGTCTTTCCTGTGTGATTTCTTAGAATACACAATATAGACGGACCAATCTGTCGAACCGGTGCTCTTTCTCGTTGTCATACTAGGTGTACGTGATACTGATTGTTGAGAATCCGTGTAATTTGGTGTTTCTGGTTTGTGTGGATCAGCTCGTATTTATTATGCTTCGTAGAATGTGCAATTTTGAAAAACATATGGCGAACATATATATATATATACATATATATATTGATATTTTAAAACTTAAATAATTATACTTTTCATAATTTGACTTCAAACCAATTGTTAGAATAATTTGTCTTAACATTTCCAGAATAGCAAAATTTCGAAAATTCATCACTTGACGGTGACCTTGTTCAACCTTCGCTCCACATTTACATCACCAGTTGATAGCTCCGTGTCATACCTCATTTTAACGAATATACAATACTGTTTACAGTGGTATATGAAGAGGCATTATGCACGTAGGCAAAAAGACACGCAACCATTATAAGCCTAGGCCTACAACGATTGTGGAATGGTGCAAGTTTGAGCAGTCATCATTTGGTAGTGACCTTGTTTGACTTTCACTACACACATAATGCTCCATTTAATAGCTATGCGTTATACCTCATTGTAACGGGAAGACAGTAAGCTTCTCAACGGTATATGAAATGGTCACAAGTAATTAGGTAACGTAGCTCCACAACCATTAAGATTTTGTAAAGCTTGCGGGATGGCGCAATTTCTAACATTCATCAAATGACGGTGACCCTGGTTGAACGTCGCTCCACAGAAAAAACTTCATCTGATTGCGCCATATCACACAGCATTTTGACGGGAAGAAATTTTCCTTTCATAGAGTGTATGATATGTTCGTAGTAGTGAAGTAGAAACACAGTCGGTGTAACTTTATGATGTTCGTGGCATTGTGAACTTTCGAGTATTCGTCATTTGATGGGTGACCTTGTTTGATCTTATCGTCAGTCTTATCATTCCTGGATACAGCATCATATCGTACACTGTCTTGAAGGTGCGACAATACGCTTTCCAACAATATATGACTTGGCCATTTTCTAGTTAAATAAAATAGCTAGATAGCCATTATAATATTAAGAAGTTTTCGGAAGCGTCCAATTTCTCAAATTGATCGTTTGATGGTGACCTTGTTTGATATTGGATTCACGCTTACTGCACCACTTGACAACTATACGACAGGCCTAGTTATGACGGGGAGAGGCAGGGCTTTCTAAAGATAAAACATGTGGGTGTGTGTAGGGGGGGGGGCCATTTAAATTGGTCTGTTAGGTGGTTCTACCGCTCGCCTAATGTGGTTCGCGTCTGTTTCACTTGTGTCATTCCACATGAAATGTTCACAGTTGTTTTGTAGAAGTAGAGTTAATAGATACACGGGCGTATCCAGGACTTACATGTTGGGGGGGGGTTCCAAATGGATATTATCAGTGGCGCGGGAACGAAATTCATATTAGGAGGCTACCGGAGCTTCAGCAGCACCACTGAACAATTTTTGCCGCCGCTCCTCCGCATATCTTCACAGCTTCCTTCATCTTGTAGCTGTCTCGGTTGGCTCGACTGTGACATCGGAAGACAGGCGCGGCGGGGGAGGGGGGGGGGTGCTGTTGAATTTTGTTTTGCCACTGCGCCACTGTAATGTCAGCTTCTCCGCTATCTCAGCTGTGAAGTCATGACATTTGAACACGGGGGGACTGCACTGTTCAAAACCAAGTTATAACACTAACCCTGTTCCCGCACCTGTGGGTATTACAGTCATCCTTCCGTAGAGTGTAAAATTCATCTGAGACATTTGAAATGGAAAATGTAAAGTTTTTTGTTTTCGCTTTTGTTTACTTTCCATGTTTCACATCCATACAGTAACACTGATTTGACCAGAGTATTGTATCATCTGAGTTTAGTTTTTAATGTGTACACATTTGAACTCCATCTCTGTTTGAGTTTCATGAATGATATTCTTGGTTTTCGTATCATGTTGTTAATATCGTCACCCCCTCCTCCTTGCTTGCTGACGTTTGCGTCCAGGTATGTATATTTATCTACTTCATTCAGTTGTTGGTCATCGATCTGTATTCTGTTGTTGCATTTGCTGTTGATCCTCAGTACTTCAGTTTTCTTTTTATTGATTGTAGATGCGAATGCATTCATCTTTGTTGCCTTTGCTTGCATGTGTCTGTAACTTGATGACATAAGCGCAATGTCATCTGCGAAGTCCAAGTCTTCAAGTTTTGACATGATCTCCATCTTAACCCTGTGTTGTTTTCTTCAGTTGTTTTCCTCATTATCCAGTCGATTACCATCAAGAAAAGAAATCCGGACATTACGTCTCCTTTCTTAACTCCAGGTTTTACATTGAACCACTCAGATTGTTCACCTTCATCTAACACTGCACATTCACTGTCCTCGTACAAAATCTGGACCACTCTGATTATCTTGTGTGGGATTCCGTAGCTCGCCATGATTTCCCAAAAGCTCTCTTTGTGCACAGAGTCAAATGCCTTTTTGAAGCCTACAAAAGTTACACATAGCGTTGCTTGCCATTCCACTAAGTAGTAGTAGTAGTAATTTTTTATTAGCCATCTCACACTACATTCTTACATCAACATTTACACAGCTTTTATCAAATATACAATTTACAACAATAAAAATATGAATAATAATTAATTAAATAAATAAATAAAAATGTATTAATTAATTATTAATATGACACTACAACTAAAACAACATCATGAATAAATTTACTAGTTCTAGAAAGATTAAAGTCAATAATCATACTAAATAAGATCAAGATGAATGAATTAAAACAATTCACCATTTAAAAGTAAATAGTCATTCAGGAATATCAATTTAAAAGTGCAAACAGTCGTATACATCCTTCCTGAGGAATTTTAAGGACTGTTTTAAAGGTCTCTACACGATTGGCATTCTGTATAGATTCCGGGATAGCGTCCCATAGTTTCGCACCCCTATAAGCAAATGGCCTATGGCCAGGTTGTACTTGTGAACACGAATGTTTGTATGATTGATAGTTTCACATATCTTGAAAAGAATCTAGCATAAATAATCCTATCACTAATAGGTTTTCACTCTAGTAATGCTTCCTCTGCTTTCTTTCTCATCATTATTGCCATTCCATGTCTGTGTAGGTTGTCTTCTTTCCGAGAGAAAATAACACTCCAGTGTTTAACTTGACTTTCCCGTGTCCTGTCCATCTGCATTCGCTAATGCCCATGACATCGATTTTGTATTTATCCATTTCTTTTGCAAGTTGTGCTGATGTACCTATTGAATATACCGTTCTCACGTTCCAACATCCTATATTTACAGTTTCCTTTGGTCTGGTCAGCGACGCTGAAGGCTACCGAACGTCCGATTGGCTTTGATCCGGGAGTGTCATACTTTCCATGTATCTGATGTTCTCAGGTATAAGGAGCGTAGCCTCGTCATAACCGTTTCCAGCATGTGCTGGCGAAGTCACACATTTAGTTTCTGTAACAATTATTGAACTGGGGGGGGGGGGGTTGTTGGCCCTCCGCAGTATGTTTAATTTTGGGGTTTTCCTTCCCCTAGTCAGAGCTTCGTTTGCCCACAACCGCAAGGTAGTGGTTTCCCAGGGGAACAACAAGGACGTGAGGTAGACCTGGGTGTTCTACGGTTTACCGGCAGGCTACTATTTTCACCCCACAGAGGGCTAGCCGGCCCCAACGCCACTGGCTGTAGCGCTGGGCGTTTGAACACCCCTTTCCCCCCGATTATTAAATTAATTAGACTCAAATTTCCGTAGAAATAATTAATATAAAATTAGTATTTGAGACTGTACTATAATGTGAAAGTGCTTGAAAATCTAAATAACAGTAAAGCATATTTGAATGCAAAGATAAGTATTTGGGAAAACATACTCCAATTAAATGTTGCATTCTAAGATCGCCCATATTTTAAATTAAATAAAACTGTTCAGTGAATCAGCATGCCCCATACAATATCATAAACTATATATCACCTTCCACGTACTATGCAATTTTAAGATAAAACAGCATCAAAGATTAACAAGTATATCCGCGTGCCATATTCCGCTGAAAATACGTGGCCACCGGTATTTTTTGGCAAAAACACAATTGATCAAATAACATATCAAATGCCAACTGATACATATGGCAGCAAATAGCTCATTCTACAATGCAACTTTAAATTCACAAAATATGACCCTTGTGCAAGATGTAATCAGTACCTCCTTTCTAGCTTAATAGTATTATTATAAACAATAATGTACAATTTCGCAATCATGTACACACGCACACACGCACACAAACACCCGCACACACATGCACAAATAAACACACACATAGTGAATTTTTGAAAACAGAAACTGATATTTGTAGAGAATATTATGTTTATTAATAAAAATTATACTTTAGTCTTTCCAATATTTTAGAGAAAATAAGTACTTTTTGAAAATAGCCAATTGTTAGAACGCTGATGAGTTTCTTTAGATTTGTAGAGGCAGTACTTTTGCTATTTTTAGGATACGAATATGAACGGGTAGCTCACCAACTGAAAACATTAACAAATTAGGAGTAACCTATTATTTGCGAAACGGTAGATGATGTTTTTAAATAATACTACCGATTTTTTTTAAATAATACTACCGAACTAGAAATGAGCAGCTGTATATATATATATATATATATATATATATATATAAACGTTGCATTCTGAGATCGAATAAACATTTACAGTGAAGTAACATGGCTCATACACTATACATACGTATATATGTTTATTCGATCTCAGAATGCAACGTTTAATTCGAGTATGTTTTCCAAAATAATAATCTTTGCATTCAAATATGCTTTACTATTATTTAGATTTTCAAGCACTTTCACATAATAGTACAATCTCAAATACTAGTTTTATGTTATGTATTTCTGCTAAACATAATAATTAATAAAGTAGGTTAACATGGAAATTTGTGTCTAATTAATTGAATAATCAAAACCTTTCATAAAACGCCGAAACGACCAATACTTCGGCGACGATGCAATTTCAGCGACTTTGTTTTCAAAATGCAGTGAAAACGAAAAACGGTTTGTTTTTATAGTTATAATCGTTTTTCTAACATGTATTATAAATGTATGAAAACGAAAAACAAACATTGTTTGTTTTTTCCTTTTTCGTTCGCAAATTCCAAAAAGGAAAAGACGGTACATACACGGACCGTATCCCGCCCTTCTGATCAATCGTGCAGATCTAGGTCAGCACTTTGGGCTGGAAATTCAAAATAGGCCTATGCTGCGTTCCAATTGGCTCGTTTATATTGTAAACACGACTTGGCCAACTGGAAAGTTTACGATCTCCTCGAGTTTAACACACGTAAATTTATGCAACTGGGTCAAGTAGGGGTTACGAAGTCATATTCACGGTATACACGAGGTGATTGGAACGCAGCATTAGTCCTACGTTGATATTGTAGCGACTAGCACCCACTTGCCAAGTTGCCACATGACCTAGGTCAAGTCAAGTCGATCGGTTGATTTTAGTGGCGCGGTCCTCAAGAGCAAAGATTCCCAGGCCAGGGAATTGTGGTTCACTCACCGATCGACTTGAGAAGTTCATAAAATATAATTTGTGGAATGTTACTCATATCCACATAAAAGGGGGTATATAAATCCATTCATGCAACTTAATTGAAACGGGTTTGACGAATGTCTATAACTCTTGTTTAGGGGTATGCGGGGGTCATACAGGTAATGTATGGAGTGGCCTCCCTGGGCAGATTGTTTCCTCGAGAGGTCACAAGTGGTCCGGGAGACACAGACGACGCTTAGGGCCTATATTGTGGGTCTCTTAGTTGTGCAATGGAGACTTATTTGGACATTTCGTGGACTTGGTGGAAGCTTACACTTCTCGGGGCTACAGTAACTGGCCTCAGCATATATGCAATCAAACATTTTGTCGCCGGCCGGATGTGTCCGAGCAATGCGCTGATGGTAGGCAAGACAGTCATCATAACTGGGGCCAACTCTGGAATCGGGAAAGCGACGGCCCTGGAACTGGCGAAGAGACAGGCACGCGTGATACTGGCATGCCGGGACGAAGAACTGGCGAACGCAGCCGTCCGCGACATTCGCACGAAGACGACGTCGGGACAGTTGGTTGTCAAACGTCTCAACCTCGCCTCTCTGGCTTCCGTGAAGAAGTTCGCCGAAGACATTCTAAAAGTTGAAGATCGCATTGACGTGCTGATCAACAATGCCGGTGTGTTTATGTGTCCGTTCTCATTGACCGAAGATGGCTTTGAAACACAGATGGGCGTCAACTACTTGGGTCATTTCTATCTGACAAATCTACTATTGCCTAAAGTGAAGCAGTCAACGCCAACACGTCTGGTTGTCCTCACGTCACGACTGAACAAACTCGGCAAGATAGAATTTGACAACCTCAACAGTGAGAAGTATTACGGTAGGATAGCTGCATATGCGAACAGCAAACTGGCAATTAACATGTTCGTGCGCGAACTCTCGTCAAGGCTTGAAGGTACTGGCGTCCGGGTATACGCTGTACATCCGGGCTTTGTGCGCACTGACGTTTTCCGTCATTTGAAAATATTCGCTTTTCTTTTCAAGATCTTGTTGTATCCGTTGACATGGCTGGTGATGAAGAGCCCCCAGGCTGGGTGCCAGACAGTCGTGTATTGCTCCGTTGCCGAGGAGCTCGAAGAAGACACAGGACATTACTATGAAAACTGTGAAAAACTGAAATGGAGTCGAGTTTCCCTTGACGATGAAGTGGCAAAGAAGCTGTGGAATGTCAGCGAAGAGTTGACTGGATTGAAGTCACAGGCGTGATCTACGGATGTCGTATGTCGGATGGTTTTCTCTTGATTCCTATATCTTGATTGTTTAATTTGAGATTAGGAAACGATAAAAAAGCAACTACACCTACATACAATTGTTCTAAGGTGCTCTACTCGTGCCTTTGTGTGACTTCTGCATTTTGCGAGATTTTAGTTCGATCTGTACGAGATAAGACAGCCTAATTTTGTGATTAATTTTTTTCAAAGAGAATAGACATTCTTGATGTAACTGAGACCTGGCTCAGACCACGTGATACACCTGCATGCATTGCTGACGTTTCCCCTTCTGGTTACACCTTTCACCATCGATCACCAAAGCAGATGTTCATGAAAGCCACTGGTAACACAAGAGGCCTCAATAAAAAACTACAAACACAGACCACGTTTAGTCGACCGTGGAGGTGGTGTTGGCTTTCTAATATCACAGCAGTTTGAAGTTAAATTACATTCCAACCCTGAATACTCTAGTTTTTAGTCCATCTGTGCTGACATTTAAGATTCTTCTTTCTCCGCATACTTTGTTTGTATTTATCGCCCTCCAGGACATCCGACAAATTTCTTTGAAGACTTTCAGGATATGTTGGAAAATCTGGCAATTATTCATTCAGAATTTTACATTCTTGGTGATTTTAATCTACATTTGTATATACCTACTACGTTTGGTGATATTCTGGCATCCTTTTATTTGAAACAACATATTACCTTTTCGACACATATACATGGCCATTGGCTTGACCTCTTGATAACCCGTTCAACTTGTAATAATATCCAAGCACCTACTGTTTCACCTGGGTTATCAGACCACCTTACTGTCATTGCTAATGTTAACGTTTCTGTAACCCCATTAGATTCGAAACACAATGTGTCTTACAGAGCCATTCACAGGATTGACATTACAGCTTTAATGGCTGATATCCTTAAATCCGACCTTATCACAGATCCAAAAGAACATTATACGGTATAAACAATACTGTCAGTGCTCAGTGCGTTACTTAACAAACATGCACCTATAAAATCCAAATGTGCACTCGATCCATTTCTAACAATACTGCTAAAAGCATGTATCGATACATTAATTGGACCTATAACACATATTATAAATGCATCACTTTGCTCTGGCTGTTTTCCTGATGATTTCAAATACGCCCATATCACACCACTTCTTAAGAAGTCATCTCTGCCTAAACAAAACAATTATAGATTTATTTCTATCCTCATCCTATGTATGCTGATTATACTCAGATCTACATTTCGTTGGCTATCCCGGATACTAATCGCTCCCTTAACCAACTTAGTGATTGCCTTCAAGATAACAAATGTTCTTCCACTGGATGACTGACAGCAAGTTGAAATTAAATGCAAATAAAACTGAATTGATAATTATTGGTACTCCAATGCAGCGTAGTAAACTTGATGGGTTTTATCCCTACGCTTATTTTGAATCGGTATATCAGCAACCTCGGTGCGGAATCTAGGATTTTGATAGTAACTTCAATTTCCGACAACACGTGTTGCTGCTGTTTTTTTTTAAATCAAATTCGTGATCTTCGCCGTATTCACCGGTATATGTCATTTTCTGTTGCTAAAACTATTGCAACAGCGCTTGTTAGCAGCAGACTTGACTATTGCAATTCCCTCCTTTGTAATATCGCTAGCAAGGATATCACAAAACGTCAGCGTGTCCAAAATTGTCTAGCAAGAGTAGTTACAAGATCTCGTTTTTCTCGCTCTGTACCATTTTTGAAGTCTTTGCATTGGCTTCCTGTACGATACCGTATAATATTTAAGATATGTATCAATACATACCAGGCACTGTCCGGTAGGCAACCATCTTATTTGCATTCACTGCTTACTCCTGTATGAAAACCTATCCAACTTCGATCATCTAGTTCTCACATACTTTTTGTTCCTAGAGTCAACACTAACATTGGAACTAGAGCTTTTTCTGTTGCTGCATCAACTTTTTGGAATATGCTCCCTCTTAATGTTAGATTAGTTGAAAATATTACAAAATTCCGTCGTCATTTAAAAACTTACCATTACAACCTTGCTTATCCACTATAGCTCCCTAGCGCCTTGACCCATCTGTTGATAACTGGAACACTGCTTATAGATTTTGAGATTGACCAATCCTTTTATTTTGATGCGCGTCTAAGCTTGGTTTCCATGGATTTATTCGCAATAGAAGTTATTTTATTATTATTATTAAGATACGGGCAAGGCCAGCGAAACGAAACATTTTCAGTTGATCAACTGGTTAAAAAATTACAGAATCTAATTTGTAGACGTTTTATTTGAAAGACCACCTAAATTCTACGATTTATATTACTAAAAAATTGATTCAAAGTTGAATATTTGTATTTTTTCTGTTCAATTTAATATGAATACTTTAAACGCCCACCGATTTACGTTACACAATGACGCTTAGTGAATTACCTGCCCTTATTATTTTAAGAATTTACTTCCCCGATTTGATACACATGTATATTGAGCAAGAGGACATGATAGTATTGATTTAACAAGATTGCCACCCAGAGAATTAACTCTAGGTGGCAGGTGGACAAGGAAGCCATTTGGCCTATCGAGAGTCCAACCCTTTTATCTATGTGTATCCCGCCCTTTTGAGGTATGTGTCGATGTTATTTAAAAACATATTCACACTACTAGCACCCACACAATCAGCAGATAATCTGTTCCATTCATTTACAGTCCTTTGTGAAAATTAGAACTTTCTTCTATCTAATCTACACTGCTCCTTTGCTAATGTAAATCCATGTCCTCCAGTCCTTCTATCTTTCTTAACTTAGAAAAACATATTTCTCTCAATATTTTCATAACCATTCATTATTTTAAACACTTCTATCTGATCTCCTCTCAATCTCCTGGTAGAATGTCATTTACATGTTCACCGTAGAATGCAGCTGTGTTTGCACAAATCATTGATTTCCCTTATGTCGAGGTTCCAAATATATCAGACAGCTTTGTATAGCTACATTGGAATATAATAAAATGTGTTGCTCCTTCAAACATGCGACATGTTTTCGTAACGTAAATTGGCAGAAAAAAAAAAAAAAAAAAACACAACACGTATTTACGAAATAATCACAGTTACTGTTTATTATTTATTCACTGTGAGATACAATTAAAAGGTGAACAGATTGCACTGCATGTGCCATCATGCTAACAAGTTATTTAATAACGTAACAATGAACATTGGTAATAAAAACATTATGTTGTATTCAGATGCAAAAGCATTGTACAATTAACCACTGTGATTGTTGTATACAAATTAATTCGAAATATGATGTGTACAACTAAAAAAACTGACTACCTTGTATTGTAGTGTGTTATATTTTAACACGTCATGTGAGACTTCATAATCAGCGTAACGTGAATCGGTTTTCAATTGAACATAACGTATCACAATAGTCGAGTTGTTGATTGCAGCATTGCTAGCTGAATTTAAGCAAACTCACACGATCCATATACTGATGCAACGGAGCATTGTCCAACGTACGCAGCTAAAGATGTATTCGTGAATCGTAAGAAAAGAACGAAAATCACAATTTTAAGCACATTTTCTTGTTAATTATAACCAATTACTTCATAATTTATTGTCAAACATCGAATTATTTTCAATTTCCATAGCAGAGAATACTAATTGCAATGAACGGAAAAACACTTAATTATATACATTATTGCCTCCTACTGAAAGTGTAACGTTAATGTGGTGTTTTTTACCGTATCGAAACATCATTAAAATGAGCCGCAAACTAGCACACTGTGTACGCACTCAGCTCTTCACAATTGAAAAAGAATGATTTGGAAACACGAACGGTGCCTCCAACAAAACGATGTCTTCCTCTGGCACATCGACCACATCAAGCGTTGCGGAGAACGTAGATGGGCTAGAATTTCAAAAGATGTACCAATGCAAAAATTGGATGTCTTCGCACTTTGAAACGCTCTTAAACGTATACCATCACATTTTTATTCAGAATTAATAGTTATATGAATATATATCTATAAATCGAGTTTGGGTATATATGATTATCTATGTATTTGTTAGTTTCAGCTGTTCCTATCCGTAGAACAAACATTTGGTAATAATGTCAAAGCAAATCATGGTATTACTGGCAATATTCTTTATGAAGTGCATGCTTATATAAAAACAACTTGATCCCAGAGCTTATAGAAAACATGACGCAGATGGAACATCACAATATTGTCACAGAAAATGCCAGTACATCTACGTCATTATTGTAATTCTGGCCACAACGTCCTGGCGAGGTAAACGTGTCAAAATGTTTACTACGACATTCGCCTGTAATACAACGTTGTAAATCACTTTGTCCAGTTGTCACTTTTACCTATTTTCATTTGAGCATCCAAACTTATGACGTTGGACAAACAAAAAGGATAGTTGGCTGTTGTTTACATTATCCCAGAACTTGTATGTTAATACCTGGTTTTCTTTCCTTGCACCCTTTCATGTGAAGCGCGCACAATTGCTTTCTTCTGCGAAATGCTGAGTATTTTCTCCACTTCGTTAAGAAGAGCATGATGTTGCACGAGGATTTCCTTGATTTTCGGTACTTTTGTCGGAGTGAAGCCAGCATTCCTTATGTCCTCATCTGCCTGCTTTTTTGGACTTGAATCTTCAGCAGTTTTTCCTTGTCTGTCGCTTCTATCTTCACCAGCATGTTTGGTGTTCTTTAGTCTCTGGACAGTTTTCTGTTAAGTTTTCAGTTTCTTTTCCAGCAGCTTGTTTCTTTGCTCGAGGTCAACAAGTTTCACCTCTTGTTGGTGTTTTGCCTAGACACAATAGTGTTAGTGCTCTTCCTAGAATGTTGAAATGGCAATTTCACAGTAAGCGTTGTATCGGGCAAGATTGTTGTGCTGTCGCATGGCTAGCCATTTTCTTCCATTACTTCTCGAACTTCTGGTTGTGTAGCAGCACTTGCTAATGCCTTGAGCTTTCTCCAGTATGTTTCATCGTAGACACGTCCCTTTCTTCTCTTTTCCTGCAGTTTTGACATTGACATGTTGTCTCTTGGCTCGTAATATTTCATAACACGATCTGTCTGCTTCCTTCCGTGATGTTGATCTGTGGTCTTGTTCCTGTCTCTCTAAGCTTTCTGACGTTCAGCTGATGGTTTTGCCATAGTTCCTACAAACACAACTTAAACAAATGCTTCAAAAACTGCACATGCATGAGCCCTATGTCATCAAATTTTGTCAAAAATTGACATACTGTTCATAGTAATGTTGTTAATCTTGTCGTGCAATATTACATGGTTCTATTAATCTAAAAACAATACATAATGTAAAGCATTTTTACATTTATCGAAGTCGCACGTCGTGTATCCGAATTTCGATTTACGTTACAATTTACGTTACTTATTCTTTACAAGTCCATTGAGCGGCACGTGTTCACATTTAATTCAACTTAATATCGCCCATCAAAGAATAAGTACTCTCACACTAGAAATGCATAAACATTTTTGTTAACCTGAATGAGCTATGCTTGAAGTCTCTTATTAGTTTAAAGTGGGTAAAAATCCTAAGAGAAATTATGAACGATTTGTTCACACTAATGCTACTACTAAACTTACCTAGTCACTCAACCATGGATATGGTAAACTTGCATGGCAGTTTGCTAATACAATTATTTGTCGGTGTAAACGAAAATGGTTTCACGTAAAACTTTGACGTCAAAAAATTGACAAATTCCCGACTCAAGCTCTCTACATACATTGTTTAAAGGAACGCCGGAGCGAATGTATACTGTAGTATTGGTAGTGACCTCTGTTGAATAACAGTGAAGCATTTCTTTTGGCATGCCCCTACATACTTTCTTCAGTATCGCCGTAATGTAAATCGAATCCTTAAAGTTGAAAACTGTAAATGTTAATAAGTTTGTCCTGTGACTGTCGCATTAAGATATTGTTCTCCTCATCGTTCCCTGTCTTCAGGGGTGAGGCAGACGTGGATACGTCAACATTTCTTTTCTTTCTCTTCCTCCTTTTTGCGCTTGCACTACTTTCTCTACCATCCTTCTCCATTCTCCTCGGTCTTTTGCTCTTTTTCTTCATTCCCCTTTCCATCTCCCAGGTCTCTCTTCCCGCACTCCTCCCACCTCAGTCTCGGTCGTCCTCGTCTTTTTTTCCCTCCAATCTCCGTGCATCTGTCATAGACGCTGGAACAGGGGGGCAGACATATGGCTGCCCACTTTGAATATCTCGTGGGGGCAGACATGTGGTTCTGTTCCCCATTAAATGTGAGCGTGAACGTTTGTTTTTGTGGCAAGCGTCAATGGCGGGTGGAAATGTACATTTTATGAGACAATTAATGTGTCGTCTGTGAAAGCAATTGGAGGTTAGATATATTGTTTTCTGCCCCCCCCCCCCCCCCCCCCGGTAATAGGCGGCGTGGTGCCGAACATTTTATCGAAAACACCCACCTCCCCGATTTTGGATGTCATCATTTCAGCCGAGACAACGGAGGGAAGCTGAAGAAGATAAATTTACAGCAGCGGCGCCACGTAAAAAATAAAATTTCTCAACAGCACTGTCCCCCCGTGTTTTGTTCGGATGTCACGAGTTCACAGCCGATACAGCAGCGGAGAAGCTGAAGATACAGCGGCGCAGCAGCGAACAAATTCAACCCCCCCCCCCCCGGCCCGTCTTCCGATGTCACAGTCGAGCCAACCGAGGCAGCTACAAGGTGAAAGAAGATTTGAAGATATGCGGAGGAGCGGCGGCAAAAATGTGTCAGTGGTTCTGCTGAAGCTCCGGTAGCCCCCCAATTTGAATTTCGTTCCCGCGACACTGACATCTGTTTTCTTTGCCATCCGTTCTTCTCCCATTCGCTCCACATGTCGTGCCCAGTTCAACCGACTTCTTCTTGAAACTTTCTTACACACCAACATCCTCCCTCAGCTCTTCCACTCTTCGCTTATCTATGCTCTTTACCCCCGTAATTCTCCTGACCCAGTTGTTTTCGCACACTTGTACCCTCTCTTGTTGTTTTTCTGTCATTGCTGTAGCTTCTAGGCCATACAGGTAGGCTGGTGTCACACATGCGCATAGTACCTTTCCCTTGAGTTTTCGCGATATATACATTGTTTTAGTTTCTTCCCCTCCAGGTGTATTTCCAGTTCTTTGCTTTGTTGCCCAACCCACAGCACCTCTGTCTTCTCCATATTCACTTTCAGTCCGTGTTCACTGAAGATATCCTTCCACTCTCTTAATTGTTCCTATAAATCCGTTTCCCCGTCCGCTACCACCGCTAGATCGTCTGCATACAGTAGTTTCTGGAGAATATCGTTCGTACTAGTCTTTCTACTTATCAGTTCCATCACTGCGAGAAACAGTAGTACATGGGCTCAGGGTACTCCCCTGTCTCAAGCCAACGTTCACTTTGAATTCTTCTGAGATTCCAGGTCCAACACTACTTTGCCCTTCGTTTCTTCATATGTCCCTTTCATCATCCTGTCTTCTGCCTCTGGGACCCCCATTTATCTCAATGTCGCCATTGCCATCTTTCTTGGCAGCGTGTCATAAGCTTTCTCCAGGTCCATCAAACCTACAGCCATACTCTCCTATCCCTCCAACTTCTTTTCGATCAGCTGCAAATAATTGTAGTAGGTCACACACGCACGCACGCACACACACACACACACACACACACACACACACACACACACACACACACACACACACACACACACACACACACATACGTTATTATATTTAAATAACAGTTTGCAACTACGTGTGATGTGAATTTAAAGTTGGAGAACAGTCAAAGGAAACTGCGTAACGTAAATCGCACGATTTTGGCGACAAGCTACTCAAGAGCACAGACACATAATTCTGTACTGCAGTTGATTTATTTATACCATAAAATAATCTACGCTTTGCATTAGATAAAGGAAACACACATGAGGCACTTTTATAATAAGTAATTAAATCATTTGAAACATGCGAAAACGCACACTTGTGCAGCATGCATGCGTTCGTAATTCTGCAAATTTTACAGTTAACTACGTAAAACTATACATCATTTTAATCCTTATGATGTCTTCTAGCTATTGGAATCGGAAATGTTTATTCACATTAAATAGGCCCCTTATAACAACCACGAAAACGGCCGGCGACAGCACTTTATCTAAAGTGTCTCATTTTGCTGGCCTTGCTCATACACTATCTATAGTTGCATCCGGCATGTACCCCTAAACCTTTGGAATGTGGCGTGCCCGTAGACCTTTCTGAATGGGCCCTCGTGACAGTCCCCCCTAGACCCTTGGATAAGTGCCCCCGTTCAGGTTACAATAAGCAGACGTTTAAAGGGTCAATTAGCCAAATTGCTGCCAAATACCCTTCCGCTTAGTAAAATCAGCTACCAATTCACCATTTTACTGTCAACAGCTTCTCCAAACATACCGGGAAATCTGACTATTCAAATCCATTTATGTCAGAGCAGGTGAATTTTGTAAAAAAAATCATTTCTCAAAAATAAATTGCACTTTTTCGTCTGTAACCAAGCAAGAAGTCCTACAGTGTCCCCTTCATCAGTCGAGGACGAGATAGGAGACATTGCGACACAGCGAGAAGAAGGTGGAATGAACAACAAATTCCAACAACACCCCCCCCCACACCCACCCCGTCTTCCGATGTCACAAATTGAGCCGAGACAGCAGACAAGCTTGAGTTACGGCGGCGCGCCAGCGAAAAATTGTGTACACCATTTTTGTTCGGCCGCCGGTGGAGATTTGTGTGCCCCCCCCCCCCTAGACCACCCTCTCTGGATCCGCCCCTGCTATCATTGAACTGTATGCAGCGGGAAGTTGACGTGCATGGGTTGCTGGCTAGACTCTAGAGAGGTGAAAGCTAGAAAACTGTTTTGGGTGACTGAAGTTTTTGTAAGTTTTGTTTCGATCAACTTTCAATACTTATAAGTGGCAATGGTCTAGACACCCAGCGGGCAGACAAAAGAAACGCTGCCATGGATATTGTTTGGATCTTACTTCGTTGTTCTATCACCGGTGTTAGTGTTATGTAGTCCGAATACATGCGCGTGTGAGCGTTCGTGTGTGTCTAAGTGAGTGTGTGACTGAGTGAATGAGTAAGTGAGTGGGTGGGCGTGTGAAAGACTGAGTAACGTAATTGTGCATAAGAGTGCGTGCGTTGGTGCGTGGGTGCGTGGGTGCGTGGGTGCGTGGGTGCGTGGGTGCGTGGGCGCGTGGGCGCGTGGGCGCGTGGGCGCGTGGGTGCGTGGGTGAGTGGGTGCGTGGGTGCGTGGTTGTGTGCGCGCGAATGTAGCATCAGGCAGTCCAGCTTGCTCCCAAGGTCACCGGGTTAAATTCATCAATGTCTAAATCTGCTAACAACCCTAGTGGACATGTTAGTACGCCTACACGACAACCCTAGTGGATAAGTTAGCACGCCTACACAACAACCCTAGTGGACCTGTTAACAACCCTAGTGGACCTGTTAGCACGCCCACACAGCAATCCTACTGGACCTGTTAGCACGTCTACACAACAACCCTAATGGACCTGTTAGCACGTCTACACAACAACCCTAATGGACCTGTTAGCACGTCTACACAACAACCCTAGTGGATCTGTTAGCACGCCTATATAACAACCCTGGTGGACCTGTTAGCACGCCTACAGAACAACCCTAGGGGATCAGTTAGCACGTCTACACAACAACCCTAGTGGACCTGTTAGCACGCCCACATAACAATCCTAGTGGATCTGTTAGCACGCCTACACAACAACCGTAGTGGATCTGTTAGCACGCCTACACAACAACCCTAGTGGGCCTGTTAGTACGTCTACACAACAACCCTAGTGGATCTGTTAGCACGCCTATACAACAACCCTAGTGGACCTGTTAGTACGTCTACACAACAACCCTAGTGGACCTGTTAGCACGCCCACACATCAACCCTAGTGGATCTGTTAGCACGCCTACATAACAACCGTAGTGGACCTGTTAGCACGTCTACACAACAACCCTAGTGGATCTGTTAGCACGTCTACACAACAACCCTAGTGGACCTGTTAGCACGCCTACACATCAACCCCAGTGGACCTGTTAACATATATGCGGGTATTCACGCTGCGCATGATGTCGACCATATTCGCGTGTGTACACTATAGATCGTGACATGCGTTAGTACTGTATATGTCGATTAATATTGTTTCTAGAAGGTATATTATGAAAGCTCCACAAATCGTACAAATTAGCATATGCGTCATAAGCGCGTATTTATTTGGCAACTTGTCAGCGTTGCATCTTTATACATTCATACGCACGCAAGTACGCATGCAAAAGCGCACATGCACATAGTGCTGTATCTTTTCATTACTGTGCTACTAATTATGTTTTCATCTTCTTCTCTTACAGCTACCACCTCTACGTTAGCCACGTTTTATGTAACTGAAGTATCTCTGAACTGGGTGTTTTCGCACCACACACACGTACACGCACACACGCACACACGCACACACGCACACACGCACACTCGCACACACGCACACACGCACACACGCACACACGCACACACGCACACACGCAAATACACATACATACACGTATGCCACGCGTACTGACGTTATTAGGGAAGGGCTACTATGATGTCAAGTCTACTGACATTTTAGGGGTCAGAGCACAGTTAACCTTCCTGTTTAGTTTAATAAAACATAGGACCCAGAAAATGGCGATGACATTTGAAACAAAACTACTTCGATGCCAAGTCTACCGATGCGCGATGAACAGGCGATGATAGATGGATTGTCACGGCGATGGGGGTTCATAGCTCGGGCTAACCTCTGTACAAAGTAGTTCTGTGAATCACACGCCTCAATGCACAAACATCGGTGTACGGTTCTGCGATTAGCATAACAACAGCGCACTGACCGTGGAACGAACGGTTTACCCCGTTCGTTCCACGGTCAATGCACTGTTGTTATGCTAATCGCGGAACCGTGAAACGCGTGCGCGCAAATCAGAAACCGTAGCCACACAGCCGCAGTGTTGGTGCGGTGAACACGTCCCGGCGCCACGTCCAGTAGGCCCTACGCTTCAGCTTCCTGAACGAGAACGAGGAGACGCGATGTCCGTCATGTCGGTGTCTCTGTTGTGCGGCTGCCTGCTGTGCCTGATGGCCGGTGCAGGCGCCATCAACGCCAGACCGCAGTGCAGGGATTCAGCGCCGCCGTTCGCGACGACGGGCAAACGTACCCTGTGCGCGGAGTACGTCACCCTCGGATGTTGCACCGATGCGGCCGCGAGTCAGCTGTTGGACAGCTACGACGAAATCTTCGACAAACTACCGCCTGCCGATCGGACCAAGTGTGCGCCGTTCGCACGCGAAGTTCTATGCCAGGCGTGTTCCCCCTACGCAAACAACCTATACAAACGGGACGAGGTTCTCTCTGGTGTGAACTTCCCCGGGCTGTGCTCCGACTACTGCCGCCGGCTGTACGACCAGTGCAAGCCTCTTGTGCGTCTTCTGGCAGCCGGCAATGACGGTCTTCTTGCGTCGCTGGAGTCTAGCGACGCCTTCTGTAAGGCCGTCAGCATTAATGACATGGACTTCTGCTACCCGGACCTTCTCACCAACGAAGTACTGGAGAAGCAGATTAACGGGTCTTCCGATGACTGCGTTTGTTTGCAGGTAACTTACCTGGTGCATGTGTTTGCATTTTGTTGATTGGTTTTAAAATTAATTCATTTATGTCCAAGTGAAAAAACAAACAAAGAGAACTACAAGCTCAGGATTATGTTCTGCTTAATGTTAGAACAGAACTGTGAGGTAGTAGTTATATCTAGGATCACACACTCAGACGCACGCTCGCACGCACGCACGCACACACGCACACACGCACACACGCACACACGCACACACGCACACACACACACACACACACACACAAATAAACGACTTTTCATAAGAAACTGCTAATTCGAAGTGCTTCAGTGTTTTAGGAGTCTTGACTAACATATGAATGATCGAATGAAAGAACGAAAGAAACAATGAATGAGTGAATAATTGAATGAATGAACGAATGAACGAAAGAATGAACGAATGAATGAATGAAAACGTGAATGAATGAAAAAGTGAATGAATGAATGAATTAATGCAGTGTCGCATTTATAGCAGGGCAAAATCAACAATTGCCCAGGGCCCTCCACAAATTATTTTTAATGGGACCTCACAAAACTGTCTTGGGTCATGGCCCCCATGGTTTTGTTGTCAAACAGATTCAGGTGATAAAAAACCTGTTGTGCTTCTGGGTGGGAAGCATGTCAACTGACGAACGTGTGGGTGACTATGCAAGGAATGTATAGTCTGAAATAAATTGTTATTTAATTGCCGAGTAAATCAGGAGAGTCTCTGGAAGCTCCAAGGAGCTTATCACGAGAACAACCGATAGAACTTAGTCAGTGTGACTAGAAGTGTGTCTGATATGGAGCACAATGGAGCAGGCTTGTTAACAAATGCAAATGCATTTGAATGCGCATTTGAATGGAAATAAATTGTTATTTAATTGCCGAGTAAATCAGGAGAGTCTCTGAAAGCTCCAAGGGGCTTATCACGAGAACAACCTGTAGAACTTAATCAGTGTGTCTAGACGTGTGTCTGATATGAAGCGCAGTGGCGCACTGTCTAGAGCATCGGACTCTCAATCGAGAGAACCCGGTTTCGAATCCCGTGTTGCCGCGTAGAAACTTTGGCAAGTTCATTCACTCTACGTTGCTCCACTCAGTTGTATGAACG
Source organism: Escarpia spicata (assembly GCA_963995525.1). Lineage (NCBI taxonomy): Eukaryota > Metazoa > Annelida > Polychaeta > Sabellida > Siboglinidae > Escarpia > Escarpia spicata. Next base: position 43,414,501 of record OZ023211.1, on the reverse strand, counting down.
ACTACCTGGTTATAGGCAGACGAATAGTCTTCGCGCAATAATTGCAACGTAGCTGAATGCGGTCGTGATGGTGTTCGGTTGGTCAGGCCTGCCAGGGAGTAAAGTGTAAAGCGCTTTGAGCAGTCCTAAGCACTGGATACTGCACTATGTAAGAACTTACCTTTTATATGTTCTGCTAATTCAACTGCGACTTTTGTCAACCCAGAACTTTGCATCGGGGTTGAAGAATCCGCTGATGCTGCGATCGCCGGCCGACGACACGGGCCGAGTGTTTGTGCTGGAACAGCAGGGTACCGCGCTCATATTTGACGTGAATGGTACGCGTCTACCTCAGCCCTTCTTCGACTTCACCGCCAGCCATCATATCCCGGACGGCGTTGCTGACGAGCGAGGTTTCCTTGGTTTAGCCTTCCACCCCGATTTTCGCGATAACGGTCGTTTCTACGTTTACTACAGGTACATTAAAGGGAGCCTGCGTGCCTGAACTAGTTTTTAATTAATTAATTAATTAATATTCTTAATACTATGTTAACTATGTTGAAGGTATAGTGCCAGCCAAATTGTATTTGGTAAGCCAGTGACATCCGTAATTTGGAAGATACGACCCCGAAGCTTGTTCAAATAGTAAACAAAACACCCGTTTCAAAACTAGCTTTATTGGCAAAACGGCCGAGTCGGGCTGAATTAACTGGAATACCCTTTGATGTTCAATGATTTTCCATGTTGCCACGTTCTTCACAGCAGACTACAAATGCTGGCTAATTCCAGTTAGAGGAACGAACTGACTGCCTCCCTTTAAAGGGAGGTTGTGTATTCCGTTAGATAATTATTAGCAGGAAGCTCACTGATTCAATCGTGATTCACCCAACTTATGGCATGGTGTGTGGGAACCACTCAGAACCAGGAACGTCAAAGGTATTTACTGGTAGTGCAGCGTGACTCTGTAATAGGTGCAAAATACAGGCAATTTTACCAAAATCACGTATAAAAGTTGCAAAAACGAGCTACCATTTTGTAGTGGATACTATGTAGCTTTTCTTTTTCGCGAAATTAATTTGAAATTAGATGAGTGAAAAATTCGACTTGAGGCACCTTTAATATGGGTTTATATTCGTTCTTATTGTGGTGTTTTCAGCATCAGCCATGGATTCAACCACACGATGCGATTGAGCGAGTTCAGTGTCTCACTAACTGACCCCAATCGCGCCAACAAATCATCCGAGAGAGTTATTCTCGAAATCGACCAGCCATTTGCCAATCACAATGGTGGCGAGGTGAGTTCGGCGGATCAGCTTCCTCTCACCAGGTGGCGTACCAACGTCCTCTAGGGTGTTATTTGTCTTTATTGCTTAATCGCACACACGTTTCTTCGTCGTCGACTTCTTCAACATCGTCGTTATCTTTTTCTTCGTTGTCTTTACTGCCTTCTTCTTTTTCGTCGTCTTCTTCTTCGACGTCATCTTCGTCTTCTTAGACATCGTCGTTGTTTTCTACCTCGTGGTTTTCTTCTTGTTTGTTTATCTTCCACGTCTTCGTCTACGCATTCTTCAATGTAGTCGGCTTATTTGTATTCGTCGTCTTCTTCCTCATCCTCATCTTCTTCATAGTCATCTTCATCTTCTTTGTCGTCGTCTCCTTCTTCGCCTTCCCCAGTCTGCTCATACCTTCATGCTCAAGAAGCTTCTCTTCATTCCGATCTCGTCTCTTATCTCCCCAACCTTCCTTCCATGTTATTGCAATATGTGGTGGTGCAATACAATATACACGTGACGGAATTATTAATGTACTTACGCGTTGACGCAATATACGGTAACGCAATACAACACACAGATGATGCGGTACATGCTTATGTAGGTAACGCAATACAACACACAGATGATGCGGTACATGCTTATGTAGGTAACGCAATACAACACACAGATGATGCGGTACATGCTTATGTAGGTAACACAATACAATACACAGATGATGCGGTACATGCTTATGCAATTATTGATATATTTATGCGTTGACGCAATATGCACTTGATGCAGTTATTGGTGTGTTTATGCGGTGACGCAGTACAATATGCAGGTGACGCAGTACAGTGTGTAGGTGATGCGGTTATTAATGCATTTATGCAATGACGTAACATGCGGTAAATATGTACAACAGGCACTTGGCGCACGTACGATAATACGCAGGTGACGCAGTAGGTCCTACACTATGCAGGTGGTGCAGTTATTGATGTATGTATGCAGTGACTCACTACAATATACATACTGATTGTAGCGTGGTAGCGTCTAACAGGCAACAAGCCAAATTTAACTAACTGTGTATAATCATGTTTTCAAAGGATCATACGACGAGCTGCTCATTCATACCGTCACTACACACTCACGAAACTTCACTGATTGTCGCGATGTAGTTTTTATATCTCTACAGATAATTTTAAGTAGTTTTATATATAGTGCGCCTTTGGATAAACGTTAGCCATCCGTGACGCCTACACATTTCGTGAACCAGAAGTTTTCGTAGGTCCGACAAAGCAAGTGAACTAAATCGGTTGGTTGCAATTACCAAGGCTCCTTGTTTCGTGACGTGTCTACCGAATACCATTCGGACTTTGCGCCCAGCCTGAGCGGTGTCTCTCAGTGATTACTGGACACACTACATGCATGGGACTATCCGTAACGCGCCCAACTTTATGTGGCAAACGAGGGGGGGCCTTCGCAAACAACGTGTGATTCAAATACGCATTACACACCGCGTCGATGTTGTTCAGCGGGCTGTAAATGCTGCCAGTGCAAATGTATTCCAGCTGATTAATATGCGTGTCATTAAACACCTTGAACGTGACATCCACTGACAATCTGTTGTCTTAACGCTCGTTCAGTCAAGAACAAAGCTCTGTCGGTGGCAGATTTTGTTATTTTTCGGGACATCGCCTTAACTGAGACATGGCTAGGAACCGACACTGATAATCAGGTTATAAACGAAATCGTGCCATCTGGTTACACAATACAATACTTCTCTCGACCCAGTGAGAAGCGCGGTGGAGGAATGGCCGTACTCTACAAATGCGGATTGACTATTAAGACTGCTGATTCTACATGGAATGGCACGTTTACACATTTCGAAAATATCGACTGTACGGTCATTTCCAAAGATGTGAATGTGAGATTGTGCATCCTTTACCGTCCGCCTCCTTCTAAGCGAAACGTTTTAAGAACAGTGTGTTTTTCGACAAGTGGAGTTTGTACATGGATGTAATCATACCAGTAATAATAACCACGACTTCCACCTTGACAACGGTGACGATGCAGATGCGGTGCGCTTTAATGGCACGCTGGAAGCTCATGGATTGGTGCAACACGTGGTGGAACCCACACACAAAATGGGCCATACCTTGGACGTTGTCATCACCCGAGACATTAGTACCTTGTTCATTGGGATGCAAACAATTCCTGAGCCATGTGTTGGAGACACAAATGGTAACCCTTCCGGCGACCATCTGGTTGTGTGTTTTAGTGTTAACTTAACGAAGCCAGACAGCGTTCGCCAGCTGGTCACTTTCTGGAAGCTTCGGGACATTTGTATTCCGGAATTCATCAAGGATTTAACGCCAATTTTGAACAACACTGATAAGCTGCTAAATGAACATGTACACACTTATTCTACGGGAATTGAAGCGGTTGTCGACCAACACGTTACCGTCCAAAGAAAGTTGATAACACTGAAACAAAACGCGCAATGGTAGGGCCTATTCAGATGAACTGAGACACGCCAAAAACGCGCGCAGGCGAGCAGAGAGGGTATGGCGGCGAACCAAACCAACCGTTCATCGGCAGCTGTTCAGGGAGCAATGCAATGCAGTTAACAAACTGATGATCAGTGCGAAGAAAGCATTCTTTTCTGCAAAGATCATAGACTGCGGCGGAGATCAAAACAACTGTTCAAATTAACGATACATTTGATGGGTAACACGGGACACGTAATTTTACCAATCCATTAATCAGCCGAACAGTTAGCGACTACTTTCGGTGACTTTTATATGGACAAAGTCGCTATTATCCGACGTAACATCGATATCGGCAACCCAAGTGACATCTACGAAACAGCATTGGCGATGACGTCTTGTCATTGATACATTCTTTTATCTTATAAGTTTAATTTCCATGTGTTTATTTTTTAGTAGGTTTAAATTAACCCTTTTACACTATTTTTTAAATTACTAATCTATGTTTTATAGTTTTACTTAATTTATGCAGCTTTATGTAAAGCGCCTGAGAACATTCTATCTCAAGTGGATTTGGGCGCTAGATAAATTCCGATATTATTATTATTATCACGTGTGACGCAGTATGACAATGTGCAGGTGACGCAGTAGGCCCTACAATATGCAGGTGACGCAGTAGGCCCTACACTATGCAGGTGACGCAGTTATTGGTGTATTTGCAGATACTATTTGGTACGGACGGCTACTTGTACGTGTTTCTCGGAGACGGGGGCGGAGAAGGCGACCCGCTGGGCAATTCACAAAACAAGTAGGACATTTTCTTCTCAAATATAGCAATCGAATGCCGTCTAACCGCAATGATAACTATTATTTTATTGTCATCTCGGTTGCAAGGCTGTGCAAGCATGCTCATATCCATAGCAGGCATTGCAACGTATGATGTATAATTATAGGTAGGCCTCCTATACACGTAGACAACATAATTATGGGTGAGCGCTACATGAATTATTATGCCCTCGCACGCACGATACTCGCTGTGACTGGCTGTTCACCATTTATTTTTGGCTAGTGTTTACTTTATGACGACTGTAACCGTAACTTGTTGACGTTGACCTTTTAATTCCGAGTAATGCACAGAAACAACCGTGAGGGAAAACTTGTTTTGTTGATAAATTGCCCGGACGTGACGTCATTAACCCCCAGTCACACCCTGACAATGCTGACAAAATAACTCGGCGCCATTCAACATTAGCCCAAATATGTGTTAAATAGGCAATACAAAAAGTAACAACGTAAAATGTTCGCAGTATACATTTCATTAGTTCTTTGGTACCTTATGCCGACCGTGTATGTTCCTCGTTTATTAAAAGTGGCGCAGTGGATAGAACCTCGAGATAATCTGGGTTCGAATCCAGTGCTGCCGTTGCGAACCTTGGACCATGGGCAAGTTCGTTCACTCTGCGTTGCTCCAGTTCACTCAGTTGTATGAGTGAGTACCCGTATGTAGACAATGGTGGGTATTTGTGTACGAATAGTCTTCGTGCATTGACTGCGGAGAGACTTAATGCATCCCAAAGTAGTCGAATTGGTGTTTGATTGAACAAGTCTGCCAGGGAGTAAAGTGTAAAGCATGTTGAGCAGTCATAAGGGCTGGATACTGCGCTATATAGGAACTTACCTTTACCTTTGTATAGGAACTTACCTTTACCTTTACCCACATTTGACCAATGAGACGATATCAATGGTGTGTTTTAGTTAACGTGTTTCCATTTCCCATGTAACAAAATTAAACAAACCCTTAGTTTAAAACACGATCGAATCCAAGCACGTGACAACAGTCACCCTGGGAGTTGCTGACTGTGTTTTATAGGTTTTATTGTGCGTTCATGATTGTACAAGTTCTTTCCTCTGTATACATCTATGATCTATGTCAGTTCTACTTTTTGTCACACACTTTCTTGTAGATCTTACCTCAGGTTTATGGTCTGGCTTCATTACTATCGCTCAGTAGGCCCTACAAGTTGGCATAAACACTTGGGTATCTATCTAGCCTAGCCATTGAGATAAATTTACACAGCAAATATCTTTCTCGGTACAAAAACTGCCGGATTATTAATGGCGAAGTGATCTCGAGAAGTCAAGAGCTGAATTCGTCATAGCATAGTGTATATTGTTGACTCGCCGAAACGCCGCTGTGGGCGGGCAAGAAAACACGCCTCCTGTTGAATGACGAATTGGCCGTTAGCCTAACCTTTTTGCGACGTATTTTTGCTTTTCGCACTTCGTCAATGCTGATGCACAACTAGATTATGCTTGCCGTAGAAACTGTTCGGAAAATATTTGCCTAGACCGGTGCGTCAATACCAGTCGTAGCTCGTAGTAATTTTGCACGCGACCATGCATTTATTTTCTGTTATTGCCTAAGAAAGGACCGAGTCCCACCGGGAACAGATGATATCAGTCAAATGTGCTTCAGCTACGTAATTAATTGATGTTGACGCTCAGCCAACAAATTATAGGGGACATTTCGGAGTTGAATTGTTTGACTGCGGCTTTCATGAACGCGCGCTGCCAAGCCAAAATAGGTTATTGATTGTGAACATTACGTGCTCTTGCATGATCAAACTGCAACCGTACAAGCGAGCGTACACACCTGTTAAACGGCGTTGTTGGCGCTGTAAAATGTTTCCTGAAATGCCGTTCACTTGAATATTCGCTCGCCACACAAAATAGCACAAATCAATTAAATACAAAGCAACACATATTTCTTTTTAAAGTGGTTATATGCTTTTCAACAGGCGATTCGTTAGTTTGTCAAATTCCCGCATTGTACAGTTTATTACAACATATTTGCCATAGCAATATGCTTCGAATATGAAGCGTTTAAACCAACGCATCTTCTCGATATTTGGCTGATGTGTGTCTAGAGAGACACTATCATCTACTGGTCCTTGTAACGTCGTAGTCGTCATAGTCTTGTTTTGTCAGACGTTGTTCTGTATCAACGTCACGGCCAGTATGAAGCTTGGCCCCCAGCTTGGTCTATTCGTGGCAGCAGTAGTCCATGTTTCCGGTTGGATTTCAAAAGATTTAGGTATCATTTAAGAAAGTCTTTGTAGCAAAGATGTGGTCTGCCTAATGTTCTCTTTTCACTCTGTAACTCTCGAAAGAAGACATATGTATAAGAAGGATTCTACCTGGCATAATATGTGGATGCCAAACACGGTCAATGAAAAGTAGCTGAAAAATAAATGACGAAATGATGATCAACATGACAGCCATGGAAAACAAAATTTTGAAACTAAATATAGATGATAAAATCCCACACAATATCATTAGAATAAAAACAAAACTACAAGATACAAGAGCATACACATGCAGCGTGAAACAAAACTACAAGATACAAGAGCATACACATGCAGCGTGAAACAAAACTACAAGATACAATAGCATACACATGCAGCGTGAAACAAAACAAGGTTAGCTGGTCACCTATCCAGAATGTAAGACAACTGCGGAGCGGATTATCACAGAATGTGAGTGGGAACCCAGAAAACAGACGATCTGGAAGCAGGCCATCGAGATTATGGTGGGATGACACAGTTGGTAAAGCGGTCCCTTGCACATGATAAGCCAAAAACAACGGTGTAAATGTTTAGCAGAAAGAATGTGTGAAATAAAGACTTATGCATGAAGTATATATAACACTGTTAATTTAGATATACTTTCACTTTTTCCAAAATCCCCAAGAAATGTCAAACATAGTAATCGCATCAAACAAATAGATAACCACTAATCGAGAAATTCCGGGTTCGATTCCTCTTGCAGCTGTTTCGAACCTTGGCCAAGTTCACTCACTCCACGTTGCTCCAGTTCACCTAGCGGTATGAACCTGTGGTGGATATTTGTGAACAAATAGTCTTCGTGCAATAATTATAGCGTGTCTGAAAGCTTCCAAGAGAAGCTGAGATGATATTCGACTGAACGGGTCTGCCTGGGAGTGAAGTGTAAAGCGCTTTGAGCAATCTCAATGACTGGTTACCACGCTATTAAGAGGTTGCATTTTACTTTTTATCACGCGAGAAAACATATAGACATCCCTTTAGAAATGTCATAATATAATCGTAAAAAATCACATCAGTCAAACATAATGTCCTCTGTTTACCAACCACGGAGCTCGCATATTTTTTATGACACTGCCTTACAACGCAATTAATAACGGTGCTATTATTTATTTATTACTTCACTGAATACTAGTCATCTATGGTGGAAACATGACAGAACATCAGTAAATAAGTTGTATGTTGCGTATAACAACATTTTTCGCTTGATATGTCATGAACCTGAATAGTGTAGCGCCAGCTCTATGTTTGTCAGACATGTGCCAATGTGTCAAATGTTAATTCGTAAATATGTGTACAATTTCATTGTAAGAATTGAGAGTTCTGATAATGTAATTATTAGAAATATAATAAAATATGATCATATACGTCCAGTATATGGAGATATTAGTATAAAATGATAATGATACACAACAATGTGTTTCTTTGATTAGAAAAGCTTAATGTACATGTATGTATAATTATGTATTATACGTGTGTACAGGAAGCAAACTTACCTTATTCTTTATATATGGAATGTTATATTCTGTAATAAAGTGATTAATTCATTCACTCACTCATTCATTCATTATAAAAAAACAGTTTCACACGCCGATCTTGATATAATAAATGAAACGCTTCCCAGTATCCATAACTTAACCAACGACGACGTCTGTGTAGAGCTGATATTCATAATCGTCCGGGGTGAAATAGATGGACCTCTCCCCGCTGAGGCAAGGGTTCCGATCGAGGTCTCAACAGAGGAGTGCAGTTGGAGGTTTTTTTGGGGAGCCACAAGGAGGGGTGCAGTTGGAGGTCTCAAAGAGCTGCAACTGGAGGTTCTTTTATTAGTCTCAGTGGGGAGCAGTTAGAAGTCTCAGGGGTGCTGCTGGGTTTCGTTTATTGCGGGGAGCCTCAATGGGGTGCAGTCGGAATTCTTAGGGGTTGCAGCTGGAGGGATTTGTGAAGCCTTCATTAGTTTTTTGAAGCCCCAACGAGGGTGCAGTTGGGTGTTTTTGTCATCCATAATGGGGTGCAGTTAATGATCTCAAGGAAGGGGTGCAGGTGGAATTTTGGAAGTTGAAAAACGGACCCCCCAAATCAACTACGCTACGGGCCTGGTATATGTCATCTTCCTTGCAGGAGCGTGTTACTGGGAAAGGTTCTCCGTATTGACGTGGATTCCGGAAGTCCGTACGGCATCCCGCCAGACAACCCGTTTGTCAACGATGACGCTGCCAGACCAGAGATCTACGCCTACGGTATACGGAACATGTGGCGAGCGGACGTTGACGAAGGTGATCCTGTCACAGGTAGACATCGGCCTTGCCCGCTTCCGATTCTGCTTCGAAACACATGCACACATCGACCGAAGTCCGTTCTTCGTTTTTTTGTTTCCTCTCTCTCCATCTCAAACCCTCTATCTGTCTGTCTTGTCTCTTTGTCTGTCGGTCTGTCTGTGTGTCTGTCTGTCTGTCACACACACGCGCACGCACGCACGCACGCACGCACGCGCGCACGCACACACTCTTTATATATATATCTCTCTCTCTACTCTCTCTCTCCCTCCCTCCCTCCCTCCTCCCTCCCTCCCTCCCTCCCTCCCTCCCTCCCTCCCTCCCTCCCTCCCTCCCTCCCTCCCTCCATCCCTCCCTGCCTCCCTCCCTTCCTCCCTCCCTCCCTCCCTCCCTCCCTCCCTCCCTCCCTCCCTCCCTCCCTCCCTCCCTCCCTCCCTCCCTTGCTCCCTCCCTCCCTCGCTCCCTCCCTCCCTCTCTCTCTCTCTCTCTCTCTCTCTCTCTCTCTCTCTCTCTCTCTCTCTCTCTCTCTCTCTCTCTCTCTCTCTCTCTCTCTCTCTCTCTCTCTCTCTCTCTCTCTCTCTCTCTCTCTCTCTCTCTCTCTCTCTCTCTGTATTTGTTAGCAGCACAGACATATATCTTACCACGCACATAGAAGACATTCTTGGAGTGATGTAGATGTTATATTCGGTACCTACATTAATTTACTACACCGACTAATAAAACAAGTTGCGAACGAAAGTTAGATTGGAATTTGTGGTTTCAAAATAAATACGTCAACGCAGAGAACACCGTCCGTGGCAGTCCACATGGGTAGGTCGCTCTCAATTCCCACCTATATTCCAAAGCACTGCATTGTTCCATCGAATGTAATCTCACGCGGCGTAATAAACAACGGGACAGGCATCGGATAAAGACGTTTCTAAGGAAGGGCCGAGTGTTTTCACCATTTATTAACCAGCGGGGCGCACGTACATAGAGACTCGGCCGCGAGGTGATAGGGGTGATGAATGTCATCGTTTCAACAGACCAACACTGCGTGGTGTCTCGGCGTCCCCTTGTGACAACATCATGGATCCACCTCACAGCAGGAGTTTGCTATTTTTTCCGTTATAAATTGCCCGCACCAAAGAGGTCTTGGTTTTGCGTGTACGTCTTATTCAGAAAGGCCCCGTTTAAGTGTCTAAGCCGAGGAATGAAATTTGGGGAATTCTCCGCAGTTGCAGATCAGATGTGTCCTTTGACAATGTCCAGCGGAACCATTAGTAACGATTCAAGAATGATCAAAACTGTTTCATTTCTACATCCACCATAAGAATCGTTTAAGAACGCCTTTAACATACGATGGTGAATTATTATTAAACATTCTTCAGGATAGTTGCTTGAAGATTCAACATTTTCATTTTGACGTATCCGAACGAGTTTTATTCAGTGCCGCATTCAGAGTTCGTGCCGCGCCGAACCGAGACGTAGCGATCCGTCGGGGTTTGCCACCAGAAATTGAACGGTTAAATGTTACGTACCGCGACGTTCGCCACATTCAAAATGGTGCTACTGATTTCGAATGTGTTTTCGACGCAAATGCGCCATCGCTGCAATTAGGAACACTTAGGTTTTGTAAAAAGCTCAATTTGTCAAACTTGAGTGTGAACTGAAGCCTTAAAAAGCACCAACAGTACCGTTAAAAATATACGATGGTGAAGTTTATTAAATTGCCTTGGAAATGTGTGCTTAACGAACTGCTCATCTTCATCTACATATTTGGCCAGCACCCCAGCTGCGCTATCCTCGAACTGCAGTGGAGACTAGGCTATTAATCACCCCAATGGACACGGCGATGACCACAGACAATTGTGCTGACCGTTAGGAAGGACATAAAGCGATACGGAGACATTGAATAGGTTTGCAAGTAGCTGAACTGCCCAGTAAGTGCCGTCGTGGCTTGTAGAAGAACAGCTTCTGCGTTGTAAAGCAAGCCGTCGCCTGTATTGAAGACAATAATTATGAACATTTATGGCGACCATCGAGAGCGCGATGGCGTTATGGTTAACACACGCGCCTGGCAAGCCAGCGCTCTGAGTTCAAAATCCGGACCGGGTAGGTATGATATTTTATGTAAAAATCTGGTTCTCAACATTGGGGACTGTGTATCTCTCGTAACTCGGAGATCACGTTAATGTCTGCCCCGTATCAATTTGGGACGTGAAAGAACCATTGAGGACGACAAGCACCCTGGCAGTGACCACTCTCAGTGCCAGCATAGAAAGGTCTGTCTGACGTTAATGTTCTGAAAAAGGCTGACTAGTTGAATGACACCTTACAAGATCATAATATTGTAATTACAATATATACATACGAGTCAGTTAAAAGAACGTTGCCGAGCGCTGGAAACAAGTAGAACTAGAACCTGATCGGCCTGTTTACTGGAAAGCCTTCTACTTGTGGTGGGCAGCATCGGCACGGTAGTCTCTACTGTAGTAAACCGGATTTTATTTCGTGGTTTTGTAAACAAAATCTGGATCTGATTGGCATAGAGGGAACTGTCTTGCTCAACAAAACCTTTTATCGAACTCGTATTCAGAATCATGTATCGAAATAGCTGAATGATTAACACACGATTTTTGTTGCAACAATAAACCCTAAAAGAACCATAACGCCTACCTCGTCATCGGATTAAATAAAAAATCCCACATATCAATAGCCGAACGAAATCAGAATACGCGATGTTGCCTCCCTTTTGAACAAACGCAAACGCTGTTTTATGATTATTTATGTTCAACTTTTAACGGAAGAATCACGTGGCTTAAAGGGATTCCCAAACGTGTTCAGAAAACAACGGAGTAATATACAAAAAAACAAATGTGAATCTATTCACTGTAGTGGGCCCATACACATCTGAAATCGCACCCGTAAAACCGAGACGTGAGCAAACGATCTGTCAACGAAATCACGTAGCGTCAGTGCGTCACCCTCGCAAGCCAGAGGTGGTGACTACGTAGACTACCCATGACAGATCTCCTACGCATTGTATGGACGTTAGCTGAATCAAACTCGTAACTGACTTCGCCGGGCGCGATTGTACCACCCGTGAGAACAGTGCAGACACCAGTCCGATCCGCACTCCGGCTCCAACATGACGCCCTCGACTTCCGGGAATCTCGCTATTGTTTCTCAACACATTTGTGAAATATGAAAAGACAAATCTAGATTTAAGGGTCCCTATTAATTTGCCCTGATCGTTCACTTTGCCCCAGCCACCCCAATACAAACACTGAAGAGTGCATGTATATGTCCTCATCTTGGAAAGATACACTTATTATTATAATGATACAGCGTTCGTTTCAGGAAAGGGACGAGGTCGAATCTTCTGCGGGGAGGCGGGGGAGAGTAAGTACGAGGAAGTGAACATCTTAAAGAAAGGCGGCAATTATGGATGGAGCGGCAAAGAAGGCTTCGAATGCTTCAAAGAAAAGCACTGTCGCAATCTCGGTAGGTACTTTTGTGCTGTAGATTCAAAGGAGTTACCTGGGTTCTCAAGCAACTGACAAATAATACAAACTTATCAATGATGATAACGACATCGGGGTTTACATGTTATTCCATGCAGTGTTTCGAGAGAGGTCGTCTTGAATTAAACATCACAAGAATGCCCTGCGTGGTGGTGGGACGACTGCAGCGGAAATTGATGTCACAATTACTTGTATGATGAGTTTTACCCATTGCCTGTTTATTATCGCGTGGATCTCGCGGTCTGACGATGATCGAAATACTGTACCAATGATAAGGACAGCAGCCAACGCAGTGTATCACTGAGGACTTATAGACATAACAAATGCATTTCAAACACACTGAATCCGTTTGTACACATGTACATAATATTATTTAGTAACTGCAAACAAACACATTTCAGTCCCTCTGAACTTGCTGATTGAACTGTAGATTGCTACCGTTGCAGACGTCTAGGCTACATTGAATGGTATGAAACGGTAGAAATACCGTTCCTTTAGCTGCCAGATTTGGTCATAGTAAGAATCTCCCTGACCACTGATCAACAAATGGAAGGGCTAGGTCTATTTTTTAAACTAAATTCAATGTGAACCCTGCGCAGGACGTTATGGATAAATATGCACGTATGTATTTTTGCATGTGCTTACCTTTGGATATGTTATTTGTAGGTCTACATGCACATATATTGTTCATCATCCTGTTTATCAAGATTAATTGCCAAATAATGTGTTTCTTTCTGTTGTTATATGTGGGTCTAGAAAGCACTTCTTGATTAGGTAATACTGTTTGACTAGATCAAGAAGTGTTGCCGATCTACGTGTACAACCACACAGTGGGCAAGGCGATAGTCGGCGGACATTTGTACCGTGGCTGTCGCAATCCTAGTATGATGGGCCGCTTCGTCTTCGCAGATTTTATGGGGTACGTATGTTTGCATCGACTTGATGCGTTTACCTTATAATTTCATCGATCCACTTCAACACGTACTTACTTAGAGCTATGTGTTTGCTCGCTGGGAGCTTATGCCGTCAACAAATGCCCTTCACTGTGTCCTGTTTGTTGCCAGATTTCCAGTTCTTTTACACCTACACTTTTACTTCGGAGAGGTGGTGCACGTTTCTTGCAAAGGTTTCCCTGCGTTTAAAGACGTATTTTAACTTGGACCGGTACACGCGCCTGCACCAAGATGAACAGTTGAACCATTGCATGTTGCATCGGTACGGGTGTGTGCGTGTGCGCGTGTGCGCGTGTGCGCGTGTGCGCGTGTGTGCGTGTGTGCGTGCGTGTGTGAGTGCGTGTATGTGTGTGTGTTTGTGTGAGCGCGCGCCTGTGTGCGTGCGTGAAGACACCCCAAGATTACTCTATTAACTGTTACCCTCTGTGTACAGCCCACTGTTCAGCCTGACAGAGGACCCTTCCAGCGGCCAGTGGACCGGAGAGCGACTCGACATGTGCAAGGCTGAGGTGTGCACCGCCGCCGGCTTGACCGCGTCGGATTACGGATTCATTTTGTCAGTCGGGGAGGACGCTGACGGTGCGTAGCTAAAGTCATACTTCAGTCAAGACTAGTTAAAGTTGTTTAGCACATCAGGAATCCGGTTCTTTGGTGTCCGAACATGTAGTGTGTAAATATGCTAAGAAAATGCGCAGTCGGTTTAATAAAAAACTCACTTTTTTATTTTGTCGAAAAAATGTACTTTGGTCTTTCAAACTGGCAATTTGTTAAAGACTAATCGAACTGAACCTTTTTTATTTCCAATCTAAAAGAAATATAATCAAAAAATAGTGTCCTGATATTCAACTAATTTTTAAGCCTCCCTGTCACCCTTTCAAGGCTCCTTTTGGTCGCGCTTTTCTGTGCATTTTCTGCACAGTTTATTGCGACACCTACCGGTCGTTGTGACGTCACCGCAGGTAGCACCACTAGGATTTAGCATGGCGCGCATCTATGCGTGTTGGTATTTCAGGCCGTAAATAAAATTGCAATCGCGGAATTTAATATTTTATATAACCGTAAAGATAATAATCTTACCTACAAATGTGTCGCAGGATGCACACAGGAATTTTGCTTACTTTTTGAGTTATTGACATTTGAACATTGCGAATTCTCAAACTTGCAATGGGATTTAATATTTGTTGATATCACAGTAAAGACAGTAATCTTATCTACAAGTTTGTCGCTGTGTGTACCCAGGATTTATTTTTATTTTTTTGAGTTAATGCCGTTTGAACATCGCGAATGCTTAATCCTGCAATGTATACGCGGCAGCGGATATAATGCAAGGTTGTGCCTTCGCGATGTTCAAACGACAATAACTCAAAAGGTTAACATAATTCCTGTATAAATCCAGCGACAAACTTGTAGAAAGAACGTTATCTTTACGGTGATATAAAAATATTAAATTCCGCGATTGCAATTTCATGTACACTCTGAAACAACAGGCCGCACCGCCCCTCGCCATGCCAAAAGATAGGGTGCGCTCAGCGGCCCTGCCCGTGATGACGTCAGCAATATCTGACAGGCTGTGACACGCAAATAACCACGTTTGAGCGGGCTTAGTGACATGAATTCGCAATGAGCAGGCTTAATATTTGGCACGTTACTTGACAAGAGTATTAAGTTTATGTATACGAAGTTTCAAAGACATTTAACATTAAATTTCACCTAGCCTTTAAGGCCAACTGCCAGGCCAACAATTAGCACTGAAACCGTTAACTTTGTCAGCCACGTGGATGGATTTTGAGTGAGCAAGGAACAGGAACAGGAATACTGAAACATAATTATTCATAATCGCATCGCGCATTCGCATGAATATTCCTATTCTGAGAACCACATGAATTAATGTTTGAACAAACATGAACTAAGTTACTGATTAATCATTTGTCTGGCAAAGCTATTAAGACGACACAAAAGGCTGCACAAACGAGCTGGCACATTGTATAGTTTTGCCTTTTCACAAAATTAATTTGAAATGACATGAGCGAAGAAATCACACTGAGGAAGCACCTTTAACAGTAGGCTATCCTAAGATATAAAATGAATACCCGTAATTTTGTATAATTCCTTGTAACACGATACATTGATAGATCGATCTATATCTTTCCTATTCCAATTGAATGCCACCATCTATCAGGCTATGAAATGTAGACCCTACCTACATAAACATCCGCTTGGTTTCGTAGGAAATCTGCAGTAGTCGAGACTCGTCTATCAAGCGGGTTTTACCGACCACCATCAATTGTTATTCGGGTTTGATACGTGTACAGTAAGCATAACACACTCTGTAAAAGCCGGGATTGACGTTTTTCGTCCGACCCGACCAGACCAGACCAGTCGGTTTTGGTTTAGTCAGATCTGGGTGAATCTGAGGTAGTCGAAAGTTTTTCAAGTTTACGCTGTAAACCTATACACTGCATTGTGGCGAGTCTGGTTTGTATTTAAAATGGGATATGGCCGTATCCTCCAAAAATGTTTTGTTTAATACGAGAAATCCGTACGATATGTGTCGTGTGTGTCTAATGCCTACGTTCTATTAGATGTCAGGGACTGCAGAACGATTTTCACTGGCTAACTGATGATCTGATGCGGCGTTAGCTGGGGAATAAAAGCCACAATTCTCACAATTGTTCGATCTCAGCGTGTAGTAAAAAATGCTGCTGTTGTAGACGTCTAGAGCGTCATCTGTTCAGTTACTTTACAAGTGCATGTAGCCTGTAGGTGAATATCTGTTTACGTGCGGCCTATGTGTTTCTGCAGGTGAAATGTACATATCGAATTACTACAAAGAATGGAGTTATAAACTCGCGTGTAGTAAAAAATGCTGCTGTTGTCGTCTAGAGCGTCATCCCGTCAGAGTCTTCCGTTCATTTACTTTACAAGTGCGTGTAGCCTGTAGGTGAATAACTGTTTACGTGCGCCCTATGTGTTTCTGCAGGCGAGATGTACGTGCTAACGACGAGAATGCCGAAACCCGACTACCCCCATGGAAGGATCTATAAACTCGTAGAACCGTTCAGGTGGGTGTTCAGCACTATCGTGTAGCAGCAGATATGCAGTGTGGGGACATACCTATTGCCACATACAGTACTTAGGCTTAATCATACTCAAAAGACCATCAAATAATCATGCACGAACGAAACCACAGGATAGCATTATATAATATATTCTAACAGACAAACGTCGGAATTAGACGGTTGAACTCACACCCTGTCACCGTCAAGTCAGCAGGAAATATAGTTTAATTCCGCCGGCATCTGAAGACATATCTTTTAAAATACTGCTTATCTTCCGTAGCAATATTATATACATATAATATTAATTATGTATATAATTATTATATTGTATACCGAACTTGAGCGAGCCTAACACTTCGGTTTTGTAGCGCCTCTGAGCTCGGGATTCCATGGATATTGGCGCCATATAAGTTTTCCATGTTTTAGTGTACGTAATAATGGAAGTCGGGCAGGTATAACGCATGCAGAATCGTTGACTAAATAAATTTTGAAGCAGGGTAGTAGCAAAGTTAAACACATTGATTAGAACTGCATAAACATTATCATTAAACAATTATTTGACAAGGTACCATGATTATGATCAGCAGGCAGGCAGGTCAGTTCGTTGAGCTGTCTTTAAGGGATCGTCTCAGAACGTCGATGTCCGATATGAGACAACATTACTTTCATCTGGTCTCAGCCTCCCTCAGACGAAAGTTTGTAAACATTGATATGATGATATTGATATATTAACAGTGTTGGTCTGAAACGTTCGATGCCCGACGCCAGACGAAACTGCTTCTGACCCCCCCCCCTTACCCCCCAAACGAAAGTAATTTCGTCTGATATCGTACATTGACGTTCCGAGATGATCACGAACCACCCAACCATGTTTGGTGCAACCAATGTAAGGGCGATAGGAATTGGTGATATAGTGTTATATTCACGTGTACTTGTGCAATTCCAGAAGAAGCAACCCAAGCTTGTGTCAACCCGCTGAACCAACGCAACACGAGGAAACGACGCAACACGATACATCAATAAGTAGGGTCACAAACATATATTTTTTTCCGGGTGGCACCTAATACTTATATTGCTAATACTTATATTGCGACAGCTATTGCTCACCCAGTAATTATGTATGATTCCTCACCTAAGACATTTCCGTTGCCGTTCTAAACATACCATTCGCTAGCAAGCAACAACTGCGTTCACAAATATCTGAATGCAGGAGTTTGCATGAAAGTTTGCTTTAACCCTCAAACGTTTTGCAGTCTTCAGTAAACACATTGCTAGATATTGAATAACAAGTATTTGTTCTGGTTGCCCGTATCCAAGCAATCTCATATATCACTGATTGCATATTAAT
The DNA here is from genome assembly GCA_963995525.1 of Escarpia spicata. Lineage (NCBI taxonomy): Eukaryota > Metazoa > Annelida > Polychaeta > Sabellida > Siboglinidae > Escarpia > Escarpia spicata. The sequence goes on along the minus strand of OZ023211.1, from coordinate 43,396,519 downwards.
TAAAGGGAAACAAAGGACAATTGTGGGGGCCTATAAACTTAAGAGTTAATACAATCTAATATGATGCTTCACCAATAAGCGTACAGTTCCTGGTAGCTGACATACTGAGGCACGCCCCCGATGCTTCACCAATAAGCGTACATTTCTCGGCAGCTGACATACTGAGGCACGCCCCCGATGCTTTACCAATTAGCGTACATTTCTCGGCAGCTGACATATTGCGCCACGCCACCGATGCTTCACCAATAAGCGCCTAGAGCTTCTTTGACAGCGACTCTGCGGTGACGCGTCGAATACCCGTTTCCTCGACATGTATAATTTTATGAATATGCCAGCTCATAATGTTGGTTAATCATATTCACTTTGATTCACAGTTACACTTGGAAAACACTTTTATGATGGCACACATTGCTCCACGCGGTCGTAATGTTTTTAGCAGTTACAGTGCCACAACAAATTCGGCGACGCAAACTATAATAACCTTCTCAGCTTGACAACAGGCTCATTGGGAAGTGTCGACATTGGTGACGTCTGTTTTTTTATCACCACAATGGCGCTGCCCGTGCAATTTAAATTATGTGTCCTCAACAGGGTTTTTTTCAGTAAACTGCCGCCATAATATTCTTGACTGTAGTTGCTAATGTTTAGTCTTAGATCCGTAGGCCCAAAACGATGTCTTTTGTTTCCTTTTAAACGCACGCCTCATAAGTGTGTGCATCATGTTTAAGATGGCGGAGAAGCAACCGTGCCTGCCTTGCTGTTGTTGACACTGTGCAGTCTGCTGACACTGGCACTCCAGCACGCTGAGAACAACCACTGATGGCCTGCGACTCACAGAAGACATGACTTGTGTTCTATCGTTCTAGCAATAGGATTAACCAGTAGATGTATACAAAACAGACAATTGTCGACTATCTAGTGAACGCATTTAATGTGTGCTTGTTAATTAAGATACTTTTGTTGTAATATCCAAGTTGTGTTACCTCAACGACTCTGCGTGCAAGGATTAAATGTATTGTACACATTTAAAATGAGATGTATACTCGTACGGACACACACTTCAGTCAAATTGAACACAGATCTGTTTTTAATTATATACAGTGTATTTTGTTAATGATATATGTACTAACCAAACAATAACTATAATTTGCTAATAACTTTACTTACAAGAGCATCTTATAGACTGTATGACATGAACTAGCCAGTGTATCCACCTATAGTCATGCCACAACAATAAAAGTCAACCGTTGTGAATGTACAGGTGTCTAAAAAGCAATGATGGAATGGTTGATTTTCGTGCATGTTCACTACAAACTTGGAATAACTACCATAGCCGTTGCCACAAACTATAAGTATAATTTCCAGCTTTCTAACAAGTTCAACATCAATCATTTTATATACAGCCTAAGACAATTGTCTTCGTTATTTTTATAAGCATATGCTGGTGAACTAAGGACAAATTATATACTTGTGATGCTGTATGAATTGGCGAGAGGTGTATTGTGTTATAACATATTTGCATAGACAAGTATCCACCACATGACAATCATCATAGTTGTACAGTTGCAACAAACTAATTAAACACAGTGACCCTGTGTAGCCCTGGCTGTGTACAAAACAACTCTCAATGCCAACAGTCCATAGCTTAAGACAACATTTGGCATCACTAAAACCTGGCCCCATGTTCTTAATCCTAGATGTAACTGAACGCATACGGAGAATAGGCACCCTTACATTAACAACCCTCAAAAAGACACCCAAATTGTTAAGCCAGGAATATACGCAATAACCCTAGACAACGCTAACAAGCTACCGTCAGCAATTTATTCGCACTAACAATACAACCCTGACAACCAAACCCCATCATATATAATCTGATCCTAAAAACCCCAACTAAAAACCCGACATCCCATGAGCAACAACAGTATTTTAACGTGTGCAAGATTTTGCAGATCACATCACTAAAATAAGTACGTTAAGATTTTCAAAAACCAATAAACAACATATGGCTAACAAGTTTCAGCAAATGAAACCATTAATTGGAAGACCAGAAACATTAGTGCGATCGGATGAAAACAATAACATGAGGAGCTACCTACTAATACAGCACACTAACACAACTAAATCAATCTGAGAATCAGGCTCCATGAAAGACAACAAGACATGATCTCATTTCACAAAGACGTGAAAAGAAACGAAGTAGCTTTACAATCATACCACCTACATTACATGAGAAAATCAAACAGGCATGGCCACAGCAAGTTCACATGTGATCCTACCGACACCGCTAACAAAACGAGTAGGAACGTTTAGTCTAAACATTCCACATAAATATGTTTGTTGAATTGATCAAATCAATCAGTATAAATTTATCAACAATTCTCGAAGTCGCATATCTGGGAGCTTGTCATTATTTTTACCCTGCATTGTGGCTGATGACGATTATGTGATTGTGTTTCAGGTGATTTCGCAGTAATTCTGACCATTTGCCTCTTTTGCTAGGGAGGTTTTTGTAATTATAACATCACACCAACCTTAAGAATGCTGACTAGAACGTTGCAGTCAGTTTTGGTTCCAGCTGGCTTTGCTAAATATCCAAAAATTTACCTTACCAAACATTATTCAAGATAGTTAATTTCTTGTTATCATATCCAAAAACTAATTTAAATATATTGACTTTCGCCCTTCTTAACAAGATGGCTTCATCAGTACAACCAAAAATAGATAAGCGAGCGAGAAATGAACAACTGAAAACACGTCCCAAAATACTTTTTTGAACGATTGCTTATACCATTACGGATCGTCCGATCCGAACAATCTTGATATCGTTTGAAAGCTTACGATTTCTGCAATTCAAATATATAAATGGTTTCCTGAGTCATTTCTAAAAGAAACTATAAACGGACATACAACGGTGCTGGTTCCGGTGTCTTAGACACTGCGAACGATGTTGTTTCATCGACACAGTTCACCAATTTACCGATTGAGCCACCACTATCTGATTTCATGGTATTAGCTCCACCCACTTTCAAACGGATGCTAAAATGACATACGCGAAGTAGGCGTGACGTCACTATCACGTATATCAACCAACCAACGCAACGAATTTTGACCCGTTGGTTGGCGTACGTTATTGTGACGTCACGCCGACGTAGATATATATCGGCTTTGCTGCGATCAAAGCACATAAGTTTCGTTGCGGTTTGAAAGTGGGTGGAGCTTATAACATGAAATCAAGAAATGGTGAAGCGCGCATGTCTGAACGGATACAAATGAGGAAAGCAGCGCCGCAATCGGAAGATTATTGTACTGAGTACCCGCCGCCATACAGAACACCGAAAACGGCACGATTGTAGGTCTGTTTACAGGTGTTCTGTGAAAGATTACCGGGAAATATTAATGACGCTAGTATAACAAAATGTGCATCCTTTCAAATGCTACCAAAATCGTCGGGACAGGACGAGCCATGAGGGTGCTAGTGACCGTAGAACTTCATGTTTTGGACGTATTCTAAATTGTTCATTTCTTTCGCCCGCTTATCTATTTTTAATGCCAGTGAAGATACACCTGGAAATAAAGTATTCGAGTAGACCATTTTGTGCATATTGTATGTATTAGTTAATGTGTTATTAAAAAATACTGTCGGATTTTATCCCGATATTCTGCTATTTAGGCCAATTTCCTGTTCAACTTTTGCCCCTACCACCCTCCCCCAGAATGAGAAGAAGAAAGAGATGAACTATGATAAAACTTTATTTGTTAACAAGGTACATATGCATAACAGGCATTTTGACTTAAAACAGTAGTGATGACAGTTAAAAACAGTAGTAACGACATAATACTAATATAACTGGAGTGACGGAATAGCTGCAACATGTATAGTAAAACATCTTTATAAAATAATATTTTTTATAAGTTTTGGCTAAATATGTTTTAACCTTTTCGAGGATACCTATGTTATTTTACTTTATATATTATATCTATTTTTGGTACAACTGATGTCATGATCAGACGTCATCGCATGCTATGACGTCATCCGACCATGAAGTCAGTTGTACCAATGAAGTCATCTTGTCAAGGGTGAATGTATATATAGGTAAATTAATCTTTGTATATAAATGAAAGCCTACACAGGTAAATTAGTCTTTGGATATGAGTTAGTGTACACACATGCACAAGTAAATTTATCTTTGGATATGAGTTAGTGTACACACATGCACAAGTAAATTAATCTTTGGATATGAGTTTGTGTATGCACATGCACAAGTAAATTAATCTTTGGCCGCGGCAACAAGAAATGTATTCAATATGAAACTTAAAACACATGGTTTACTAACACAAGACATACAAGAACCAATGGGATGCAGAACAGCAGTGAATTAACACACCAGTGGATATGAACACCAACATTTGGTGAGATAGATTTTCCATGGTAAAGCTTTATACACTGAAACAACATGACTGAGGTTAACAGAGGCCATCTTACGAAGTCTTTGGTGGGTCACCAGGAACAAACTGTTTGAGGGCGACGGAGAAGACATGAAGGGCATCACCCCCTGTGCCAGGCAGACACCTGCCCTTCCAGACACTCTGATAAGTCTCCAGTAGTACGAGAAGTCTGCAAGCACACGAGAATGGCATTTCATCTACAACTGAAAACAATTCTCCCAAGTTACAGCCACCCATGGAACAACAAGCTTACAGCCACCCATGGAACAACAAGCTTACAGCCACCCATGGAGCAACAAGCTTACAGCCACCCATGGAGCAACAATCTTACAGCCACCCATGGAGCAACAAGCTTACAGCCACCCATGGAGCAACAAGCTTACAGCCACCCATGGGGCAACAAGCTTACAGCCACCCATGGGGCAACAAGCTTACAGCCACCCATGGAGCAACAATCTTACAGCCACCCATGGGGCAACAAGCTTACAGCCACCCATGGGGCAACAAGCTTACAGCCACCCATGGGGCAACAAGCTTACAGCCACCCATGGAGCAACAATCTTACAGCCACCCATGGGGCAACAAGCTTACAGCCACCCATGGGGCAACAAGCTTACAGCCACCCATGGAGCAACAATCTTACAGCCACCCATGGGGCAACAAGCTTACAGCCACCCATGGGGCAACAAGCTTACAGCCACCCATGGAGCAACAAACTTACAGCCACCCATGGGGCAACAAGCTTACAGCCACCCATGGAACAACAAGCTTACAGCCACCCATGGAACAACAAGCTTACAGCCACCCATGGAACAACAAGCGTACAGCCACCCATGGGACAACAAGCTTACAGCCACCCATGGAGCAACAAGCTTACAGCCACCCATGGAGCAACAAGCTTACAGCCACCCATGGAGCAACAAGCTTACAGCCACCCATGGGGCAACAAGCTTACAGCCACCCATGGGGCAACAAGCTTACAGCCACCCATGGGGCAACAAGCTTACAGCCACCCATGGGGCAACAAGCTTACAGCCACCCATGGAGCAACAAACTTACAGCCACCCATGGGGCAACAAGCTTACAGCCATCCATGGAACAACAAGCTTACAGCCACCCATGGAACAACAAGCTTACAGCCACCCATGGAACAACAAGCGTACAGCCACCCATGGGACAACAAGCTTACAGCCACCCATGGAGCAACAAGCTTACAGCCACCCATGGAGCAACAAGCTTACAGCCACCCATGGAGCAACAATCTTACAGCCACCCATGGGGCAACAAGCTTACAGCCACCCATGGAGCAACAATCTTACAGCCACCCGTGGAGCAACAAGCTTACAGCCACCCATGGAGCAACAATCTTACAGCCACCCATGGAGCAACAATCTTACAGCCACCCATGGAGCAACAAACTTACAGCCACCCATGGAGCAACAAACTTACAGCCACCCATGGAGCAACAAGCTTACAGCCACCCATGGGGCAACAAGCTTACAGCCACCCATGGGGCAACAAGCTTACAGCCACCCGTGGAGCAACAAGCTTACAGCCACCCGTGGAGCAACAAGCGTACAGCCACCCGTGGAGCAACAAGCTTACAGCCACCCATGGAGCAACAATCGTACAGCCACCCATGGGGCAACAAGCTTACAGCCACCCATGGAGCAACAAGCTTACAGCCACCCGTGGAGCAACAAGCTTACAGCCACCCGTGGAGCAACAAGCTTACAGCCACCCATGGAGCAACAAGCTTACAGCCACCCATGGAGCAACAAGCTTACAGCCACCCGTGGAGCAACAAGCTTACAGCCACCCATGGGGCAACAAGCTTACAGCCACCCATGGAGCAACAAGCCTACAGCCACCCGTGGAGCAACAAGCTTACAGCCACCCATGGAGCAACAATCTTACAGCCACCCATGGGGCAACAAGCTTACAGCCACCCATGGAGCAACAAGCTTACAGCCACCCGTGGAGCAACAAGCTTACAGCCACCCATGGGGCAACAAGCTTACAGCCACCCGTGGAGCAACAAGCTTACAGCCACCCGTGGAGCAACAAGCGTACAGCCACCCATGGAGCAACAAGCTTACAGCCACCCATGGAGCAACAAGCTTACAGCCACCCGTGGAGCAACAAGCTTACAGCCACCCGTGGAGCAACAAGCTTACAGCCACCCATGGAGCAACAAGCTTACAGCCACCCATGGAGCAACAAGCTTACACCCACCCATGGAGCAACAAACTTACAGCCACCCATGGAGCAACAAGCTTACAGCCACCCATGGAGCAACAAGCTTACAGCCACCCATGGAGCAACAAGCTTACAGCCACCCATGGAGCAACAAGCTTACAGCCACCCATGGAGCAACAAGCTTACAGCCACCCATGGAGCAACAAGCTTACAGCCACCCATTGGGCAACAAGCTTACAGCCACCCATGGGGCAACAAGCTTACAGCCACCCATGGGGCAACAAGCTTACAGCCACCCATGGGGCAACAAGCTTACAGCCACCCTTGGAGTAACAAGCTTACAGCCACCCTTGGAGCAACAAGCTTACAGCCACCCATGGAGCAACAAGCTTACAGCCACCCATGGGGCAACAAGCCAATGGCAGCGGTTCCGACCATTGCTGCATTGATCTTGACCATTTAATTTCTGCTGTTGCCAATTATGGCATTGCATGTAGCAGATAACAATTTCACGATAGATTGAACATAACTCATTTCATGGTATATCAAACATAACTCCACAGTGGCACACCCTGGAGAACGACTGACCATTCAATTTGCCCACTAAAAGGTAAACAACTCTTAACAAAATGCCTTTGTGATTCTTGAAATGCATCATTCATCAATAATGGTATATCAGAGGCCAATGGTGCAAAGAAGTGAGTGATCCTAGAAAGAGGCGAGTGAACCTCAGTGCCTTGTTGAAGATACACTATAACACTTCTAAATTAGCGTATTAATATAATAGATTATAAATCGGTGGTTGACTCTTATTATAAGGAACATTTCCTTATATCTTATGTTCCTTATACACATGGGATACACTATAGTGCAAGGGTGAATGAAGGTTTCAAAGTTGTTCCTGACATCATAGGTCCATGAGCGAGAGACCACCGATTATTATTATTATTTGCATTAAATATATGCATCAATTATATATCTGTCTCAAAATGTTTAGTTGAAAGATCAATATTGATTGCAGAAAAGCTACATTGTCTGTCAGACCACAAACTTCACCTGTTTCTCTATGTCACAAGACACGCTGCCACGGGCCACTGACTATAGGCATGGCCCTGTATGCATTGGTCATATGCTGTGCACTCCAGATAACTCGAACAAACTTAAGTTGATTTTCGCTAAGTTAAGTCGATCTTTTCCCTCGGTCCTAGGCATAAGTCCCAATAACGGGACCTTCTGATAACTTTCTATTTATCAGAAGTTCCACTTATCAGTATTGTTATGGGTCCCTGGAGGCCTGACCTTATCCATGGCGCACTGTGTTTTCCTGTATTATTGCTCTAATAATTAATGTTGTATATATACTATACATATGGGCCATTCACGCGAAAAGTGTACAGTAACGGTAAAGTAACATGTCAAAATTAAATGTTTAATTTGTAAGTTTTAGCGAGTACTATTAATATCAAATGTGCTATTCACATGAAGCAGCACAGCTTGATCTGATCTATTATTAGATTTTTTTAATATATTCATGGATAAAAACTTATGTATACTAGAATGCAGATCTGCTAGTGTCCAAAGTTCGTGTATACATCGCAAAATTCCATGGCAACACGGTATTGTGTACTTTTTAACAAACCTAAAACTTTTGCATTGAATGATTACGTAACTATAGCATTACAAACAATCTGTGAACGTATGATGAATATCACATTTTCATGTTTCGGTTCAAATAAGTGGATAAACAGGGACTTTTCAAAAATGGCTCACTGGAAAGGCAAGACCCGTAGACACACAGACCCAACCCGCACTGACTGCTGCCGTCGCCGTCGGCCCTGCGCGGGCAGTCGGATTGATGGGTCGGATGTTATAATTATATTTAATCGAAAAGTTACCCAGTGGACGGCATTAGAAGCAGGATAAATGAACAACGCATAAGCTTCCTGCATTGTTAAAAGTAGCTGTCAATATACATTATGTCTACGAATTGCTTATTTAAAAAGTCATTGATTGCAACAACTCACCTCGAAAGCTGACATGTTGACTGTGTGTGTGACATCACCAGTCTCTGTGTGTTTCACTGCGTGTGCATGAATATTCATTATTCTCGGGCTGCATATTTAATCATCCTTGTGGCAGCAAACTCAAAATAATTCGCGTAAACACAATTATTTATCGACTTTTTTGTACAGATAACACCAAAATTATGCATAAACATGCAAAACATAAGTAGCAGAGAAAGTAGTTTTGGGAAATTATCATATTTTGATACAGTACATCTCAAATGTATATATTAGCTTACAAAGAATCGCTGGCCGAAGGTCCAAGGGACTATTGCCATCACTCTGCGTCCGCCGTCCGCCGTCCGCCGTCCGCTGTCCGCCATTGGCTGCTGTATCTCAGAAACCGTTCAGTAATTTGTTCTCTAATTTTGCACGTATCTTAGGGTACTGCCACTATGCACGAGAAATCTGTATTTGATTGAATCGTTCTAAGGTCCCAAAAGAACTGGTATTTTGTTCACCTTTTGGCCTATTTCAAAAACTGTTAAGTAACTTTTTCTCTAATTTTGCATATACATTTCATGTGGTAGTGTCACTGTACACAATAAATCTTTATTTGATTGAATCATCCTAAGGGCACCTAATGACCTCCCCAAAAAGGACCCTAAAACTAGTACATTTTCACAATTTGCCTATTTTTTCAAAAACTCTTCAATAACTGTTTCTCTAATTTTGCATAGACATTTCATGTGGTAGTGCCTCTATACACAATGAATCTGTATTTGATTGAATTGAATCATTCTAAGGGCACCAAAGGTCCCCTAAAATGCTAAATTTGCTGATTAAATTGTTTACTGCAGTAGAACAGCCCAGCAGATCTATTTATAACTTGCTGGCTACAGTCCACCCCACCCCCCACCTCACTGTGGAGAAAGGGTCTCTGTCTTTGTTTGATGGAAACTGTGACTAATCTGTAATTGGTGTGTCAAACAGTGGGCTGTAACTAATGTGTAATGGGAATCCCTATTGCACATGTAGAACCTGAGAATGTTAAAACAGAAGTAGACATAATTTTTAATGCAATATAAAGATATTACCTAGGATTAAAATAAAATAACTTAGGTATAAAATAATATATAAAGTAAAATAACATAGTTATACTCGAAAAGGTTAAAGCATATTTAGCCAAAATTATAAGGAATATTATTCAGATGTTTGACTATACATGTTGCAGCTATTCCCTCACTCCATTTATATTAGTATTATGTCGTTACTACTGGTTTTAACTGTCATTACTACTGTTTTAAGTAAAAATGCATGTTATGCATATGTACCTTGTTAACAAATAAAGTTTTATCATAGTTCATCTCTTTCTTCTTCCCATTATGGGGGAGGATGGTAGGGGCAAAAGGAGAACAGATAATACGTGTGCATTTTCTTAAACAATATGTTTTACTGTGCTACATGTGAGATTGCAGCTCACCAACTCTCCTGCAAGTTTTCTACAATAGCAGAATATCGGGATAAAATCCGACATTATTTTTAATAAATAACACATTAACTAATTCATACAATATTCACGAAATGGTCTACTCGAATACTTTATTTTCAGGTGTATCTTCACTGGCATGCATAATCTAAAGAGCTACTAAACATGTCAACATTTTACTTCCATCATTACTCTTAATGATCTGTAACTATGATTCACCAAAAAACATTTAATTAATAATTACAAATTCACAATATAGTCCAAACGACTTCAGGGCCTCTTGGCCCATTTTTTGCTAACGGGACAGTTACAGTTCCTATGACAATGACCAATCAAGGCAATAATACATTTTGTAAACCACATTAATTTCCAACCAAGTTTGTGACTTGATGTTGATTACATTTTATAAATAACCTACACTCATCTCCTAATTATTTTATGAACCAGCTTGGTGAAAGTCTTTGGAAAGATAAGCAAGAATCCGAAATTTGAGTGATCTCGCTTCAGTAGTTTTCGTGTTATGGTAATTTGAAATTTGGGACTTAGTCTTAGACATTTTATGACGGCTTCTTAAAAATAAATAAAATTATTTACATTTCACAGGTTAATATCTCTTGCACTATTTAATCTGTGTCAATGAAACTTTGTAGAATTGTTCTGTACAATGTATAGAAAACATTAATATAATTAGAACATAAATACAGTGTATGGTGAAATTTATATAATTAAGTCCACATTTATCTATGCGTGTATGCGCTACCATAATTAATAATGGAAACACTGGTGGCTAGTTGAATGTTGACACAGAACTTTAGGTGGCTTTTGGACGGTATTCGTTTTCATGGTTTTGTCGGAAAGTAAAATATCACCAAACTTTAAGGATAACACAATATTTTATTGTATGTAAACATACAATGTTACTTTGGAATTGGTTGCATGACATCTTTTCGATAAGCAATAATTCAAATATAAAATGCAGAAGCTAAGCCACAATTAGTACGCTTATAAGTGACTGTTCTCGAATTATTACCATTTTGGGAATAAAGAATTTTTATAATGTCAATGTCTTATTCAGTGTCAGCAAATGTGCTTTCAAGAGTCCAGTCATTTGACACACCTTGTGGATTATGACTTTAATCCAGTCAGCTCTTCACTGACATTCCATAACGTCTTTGACACCACATCGTCAAGAGAAACCTGAGTCCATTCCTGTTCTTCACAGTTTCCGTAGTAACGTTCTCTCACCCCGTCGATCGAGCACTGTCTGACACCACCCTGCACATGGGCTCTTCACCAGCAGCCACGACAATGGGTACAACAGAAGCTTCAGAAGAAAAGAGGGCATCACATGACGACCAAGATTAGTAAACACCATGCCTGGATGTAGGCAATAGACGCTGACGCCAGTACCCTCAAGCCTTGATGAGAGTTCACGGGCAAAATGTTGTTTGCCAATTTACTCTTCTTGTTCTTCTGGATAATGTGGTAATGTCCCACACGTTTGTTACTTTTTTGGTGCGCACGCGTGACGCGATACCGGCTTTTCGAAATATAATTAAAAAACATGTGAATGGTGAATAAAAATGTGGTTAAAAACACTTCACCGTCCTTATATATTGTGGCGTGGACTATGGATTAGTTTGTTGCCCAGCCTCGCAGCTGCTGCTGGAAAGCTACCAGTGAAGTGGTATCTGGTGCGGCTGGTGGGATGGTGTTCCAAAGACGTGCAGCTGAGGGGCAAAATGACTGGAGGTATGTGTCAGTTTTGGAGTATGGGATCGTGAGTTTGTAATTATGTCATCTGGTCGTATACCAGCGTGGCTGGTGTATTTCAGTGGTAAGTGTGATGTCGACAAGGCCATTTATGACTTTTTACATCATACAGACCTTGTCGACTTTTCTTCTGGTTTCAAGCTTTGAAAGCTCAAGTGTGGCAACGAGATCAGATACGCTTGTCATTGGTTTAAAGTCATGAAAGATCCGCCTGGCGGCTCTCCTCTGGACCATCTCGATGCCAGACCTTCATCTGGTGAGGGTCCCAGACTACTGACTGGATGGGCTAGACCTTTGAAGCAATGTGACTGAATGGTGGTCGGGCATCCTTTGAGGTTTCTATAGATGAAGGCGCTTTCTTATTTGCCTCAGATGTGGTGGCCTTCGTGTGTTTCTCCCCGTGGAGGTGTTTATTAATCTCGACACCACGCTGGTTTCTTGTTTGAGTGTCTGACCATGTAGGGAGTAGTTGGACTTAATCGGTTTTCTTTTTTGTGACTGTCATCACCTGGCATTTGTCTAAGTTGAATTGCATTTCCCATTTTTCTTCCCATAGCTCCAGAGAGTCTAGGTCTTGTTGAAGTATCTTGCTGTCATTGGTGTTTTATCAGAGAGTACAGGATGGTATCATCTGCATAGAGTCTTTGTTTTGGATATTGGATTATCACCGATGTAATTTATGTATATAAAGAAGAATGTTGGACCCAGGACAGATCCCTGTGGTACTCCAGAGATATAACGTTACCTATTGATGATTTTGTTCCCTCAACAACTTCCTGTATTGCCAGAGAGGAATGCCTCGATTCGTTTTAGTGTATGGCATCGGATGCCATAGTGATCAAGCTTTTTGAGGAGGCGCTGGTGTGGGACTTTATCGAAAGCCTTGACAAAGTCTACAAGGCTTGTGTCTGTCTGTCCCTCTTTATATTGTTCAGTTGCCAGGTCGTCGATGGTTAGTATTAGCTGTGTTTCACGTGATCTCCTTTTCCGAAAACCGTGTTGGGTATTGGTGATGATGTATTTTCGGTCCAGATGTGCAGTAACCTCATATCTGTTGTTCTAGGAGTTTACAGCAGATGTATGTAAGGGAGATAGATCTGCAGTTCGCAGCATGGCTTTGGTATCCTTTCTTAAACACTGGTTGTACCATTGTATGTTTCCATACCGCAGGAATTTCGCTTGTTTGTAGTGATCTTTGGAAGAGTTGTGCGAGTGCAAGAGCGAGCTGTCTTCACTCGTGTATGGAGTCAACTACAAGAGATGCTGCTTTTTCATTGGTTTTGATCTGCACTAACACCGCTTCGGCAGTTGTGTGTTGATGTATTTCGTGGGCAACCAGGTCATCCTTGGTATCAATGAGGACTCCGCCATAACCATCTTGTCTGTCTCGTCTGAAGACATTATAATTGGGTAGGAATATGTCTGCATTGAAGACGTCTGGGTTTAACCATGTTTCAGTGCCAATTAGAATGTCTGGATTTGCAATATTTTTAGCAGGTTCCACAGTTAAGGTTCTCAACTCTGTACTTAGTTGCACGTTGTCTGTAGTTTGTATTCACATCATTGTGAGAACATATACTGGGAATCCAGATTGTATAGGTTGCTGTTTTAATTTTTAGTAGTAGTTGTTTTAATGGTATTAGTATGGGGTGGATGAGTTTCAAGACGTTTGAGCGGTGCAATTGAAAAAGTATAGGTCTTAACCTTGGCTGGGCCTGATAGTAGAACGTTTATTATTGTGTACAGTGTTTACCTTCTATTGATATTGGCAGCCTATGAATAAAATGGATTCCTAGTTGAAAACATTTTGTGGGCGTTGTTTTTAGTTTTGTGTTTACATGAGCTGTAGTTGCAAGCCTGGAAGCACTGTTGTCGTTGCTAGGGGGTGAAACTATAATGCATGTAGCACTTAGTGGATTTAGAGTGGTATAGTTATGCATATTCCGCATGTAGCAGGTACATGCACTGTTAAACACTATAGTTGTCATAGAGCTTTAGTAAAAGGGTATACTTGACACATTAGCCATCAATGTATTGAGGTGTGAACCTGGGCAGAGTCCTGGCACTGGTTGGTAAGGCCACATGTTGTTACATAGATTCTGCTATTAAAACAGCATTACACCTTTTTACAGGTGGGGAGTTGTAGTGATTCTCTCGAACAACCGAACTGAGCAGACCGCGAAAGTGGCGCCCGATGTGGGGCTGAAGAGGCCGTATCAACAGCTTGTTGAAACTTAGGACACTAGCTGTAGACAGCCATAGGCCTGGTCAGCCCCTGTGACTGGCAGAGAAGCAGACAGGGAGTGGTGCTGCATGTGTGACTGTCTGGCTACTGCACTGGGCAAGTGCGGTGAAGCGGAACATTGATTGTGTCTTGTTGAATGTATTTGTTGGTCTCTATTATGGAGTATGATGCTTAATGTCTGTTCAACTTTGAAATGTGTAATTGTGAAGGTGCAAATTGAATGAATGATTGTTGATTACCTGTACTGGGAAATTACTGGTGAATATATGGCTGAAGCTGATGTCATAGTAGTGGAAAGAGATGATAGGGGTGACATAGTAGAGGATAAAGGGAGTGACATAGATCACCAGCTGCTGGGCCTAATCAAGACCATGTCTACTTCACAAAAGGAGAAATTGGATAACTGTTAAAATATAAATATCTTCTTGATTATGGGTGCCTTATGGTTGGCTAGGCGTAGTGGCATTTATTTGTTTTGTGAACTGGTTCGTTGCTTCTTCAGTTCAGTGTTGATTTCAATCCAATATGGCGGACTTTGGCGGGAAGTTAGCGGGGTAATCCCTGATTTAAAGCTGTTAATTTGAGTAACTAATATGTATGCTGCGCTAACAATGTATGCCTGTGTAGACTTAGCAAGTCTGTGTAGACTTAGCAAGTCTGTGTAGACTTAGCAAGTCTGTGTAGACTTAGCAAGTCTGTGGTGGCAGATATGGTATTCTGTATTTTTTGATCGAGTACTTAATTTTGACTTTCGAGTAAATGTTTGCGAGCCGTCGTTTTGAACTTGTTTACTCTTTCATGCATGCGCACTTATCATCGCTTATATGTTCGCATATCCAGCTCTCCGTTACTACTGTTTTTCATGTTAAGGTTGTTAAATTCGATTTTGCCGAGTTTGTGCAGCCCTGATGAGACGACAATTACAATTACACGACTTGGTTTTGACTGCTTCAGTGTTGGCAAGAGTAGATTTGTCAGATAGAAATGACCCAAGTGGTTGACGCCCATCTGTGGTTCAAAGCCGTCTTAGGTCTGTGAGAAAGGGTACTGAAAGACACCCGCGTTGTTGATCAATACGTCAATACGATCTTCGTCTTTCGAAATGCCCTCGGCGAACTTCTTCACGGAAGCCAGAGAGGCGAGGTTGAGACGCTTGACAACCAACTGTCCCGACGTCGTCTTCTTGCGAATGCCGCGGACGGCTGCGTTCACCAGTTCTTCGTCCCGACATGCCAGTATCACGCGTGCCTGTCTCGTCGCCAGTTCCGGGGCCGTCGCTTTTCTGATTCCAGAGTTAACTCGTTTTATAATGACCGTCTTGCTTGCCATCAGCGCATTGCTCGTGCGCATCGGGCCGGCGACCCGGCGTTTGATCTTGTATATGCTGACGCCAGTAGCTCCAAGAAGTGTGAGCTTTCACCAAGAAATGTCAGGTATATTGTCCAAATAAGCCACCATTGCGAAATATATTCTAATCGTGCATGTACAGTAAGCGTGAGCTGAACGATTGACGACCTGTCGACGACTGCAACCTCCCAGATCAACCAATAACGGTCAACGTTACATTTATAGAGCGAGAGCCCAGCACTTTTATTTATGTAAAAAGCTAGGGCCAAATTGTTTGATGTGTTGGAGAAACCATCCCCCGACAAGCCAGGGGCCATTGCGCTGCTGGCTGGCACTGACGTAATCAGCAGCAGCGATCCCTGGCGCGAGGATGCCAGACATCACAAAAATGAGTTGCTGCCGGATCTTGGGTGGTGAAATGCTCACTAAATCACCCCCCGAAGGAGGCAAAAACTTACCTTTATTTATGTGAACAGCGCCAAGGCTAAAAACATTTTTTCAAAAGTTTCCTTGGTGTTCCCCGAGTACGGGATGACCAATGACAGCAACTTTAGGGGGTGGAACCCCCCTGACAGCAGCCCACGAGGTGTGCCAAAAAGTACCTTTATTTATGCGTACGGCGCCAAAGCTAAACACAGTTAACAAAGTTTCCCTGGTTTTCCCCGAGTACGGAATGACCAGTGCCAGCAACATTAAATGGTGGAATCTCCCTGACAGCAACCCCCAAAGATTGACGAAACTGTATTTATTCGCGCAAACACCTAGCGGATTTCGCAGTCCGGTAGATGGCGTCTTTGTAGAACAGCTGTGCTAAGATTGCGACATAACAAATTAACTTAGTGATGCACAGGACTATGCGACAGGTTAACTGTTCATAATGATATCTTCAGCACGTCCATCATTAGTATAGATGCAACAGGACAACTGTGTACATATCTTCAGCACTTTCAACCGACGCAGCAGGATAACTGTTCATTCTGCTTATCAATACATACACACGCGACAGGATAACTGTTAATATACATCTTTACCACACACATCATCAGTACAGACGTGACACGGTAACTGTTCGTATATCGTCAGCACACTATCGTCAGTACAGACGCGACAGGCTAACAGTTCAAATATCTTCTTGCAGTAGGAGAGGCGGCAGTTCCCTCTGGTGGGACAGTTATCTGTAGTGGGACAGGGGACAGTTACGTGTAGTAGGAGAGGAGGGTTACCTCTGGTGGGACAGTTACCTGCGGTGGGACTGGGAACGATTACATGTACTGGGAGATGGGACCGTTACTTGTGGTACACAAGGAGAGCTATACGTGGTGGTAAGGGGGGAGTTATCTGTAGTGGGAGAGTAACCTTTGGTAGGACAGCTACCTGTGGTGAGATATTTACTTTCGTTGGGACAGTTGTTGGTGCGTTCGGCCCGCTGCAATTCTCGATATAACCGGTTGATGAGGTACACGTAGATAGCCCAGAATGATGCTGTGATAGTGATGATATATTGACCTTCTTCCGTACTGTCCTTCGATGACACCATGGAACGACATCTCATATCCCGTCAGGAGTTTCTTGAACGATGAAATCTCAACGACTGATTGAGTGTTCGAGAGTGCTGTCATAGTCTAACATCGTTGTCATCATCTCCTTGTACTTGGCCAACAGTACTCGTTCCATGACAGCAGCCAGAAGTTGTTGGATCCTGGTACATCGGTTGTATAATTTACCTTTCATGAAGCCAGCAAGCGATCCCTCAGCCAAGACATCAACTTCTGTGAGAAGGAATTCAACCCCCGAATCAGCCAGGAAAGATCACAGGGTTGACAGGGTTTCCTGCAGTCTGGTCCATGTTGCAAGCTGAGATGAGCGTGCGGAAGAACAGGAGCACCAGTTGGGGAACGTGGGGAGGGAACTCTTTCAGAGTGTGAACTGAAGTGGGTGATGGGGTTTTTGATGGGGACATTGCAAGAATTTATGTGCGCAAAGCCATGGCTGCACATCTGATTGCTTCAGTCTTGGTATCAGAATTGTTTAACATAGCAATCGCCTCGTTATGGGTAAGTGACGAATGGTTAACGAATGTTCCCGATTTGTTCGCTTGTTTGTCGACGAGGATATCTTCAAAACGTTCATTCACTTCATGAGACTTTGCACATAGTACTTACTGATATCGTCTTGAGTTCCCCCGACAGCAAGGAATTGTTCTTTGTACACGCTCAAAACTACTGTCGCCAGCATGGGAGTTTTCTTTATGATGACTTCGTTCTCAAGGAACACAGTTTTCGGAAGGCTTCATTGTGTTTCTTTTGATGTTTCTTTTGTTCTTCCTCCTTCGTTTCTTGCCTTACGTAAACGCGCCGACATGAGTTATGGTACCTCGCCCCCTTGCAATGAGGTCTTCACCTAGTCCGAGGATCCTAACTTCACATTTTGTCTTTGCCGCACGATTGATCGACTTTAATTGCTCCCTATGTAGTAAGACATTAGTGCAGGCATCCATCCTTCTTTGACTTGTTCCTCCTCTTCTTCCCACAGAAAAGGCTCTCCTGTCCAAGAGTGCCTCTTCTGTTGGACGTTGGTGGAATTCTCGAATTTGATCGGGTGGCTTTGCTGGCTGGTGGATCACTGGAAGGTGCAGGCTGTCTCTTAACAGCGCAGAACCGACTGAACATTTAGTGTGATAACAGGTGTCACCCTGTTCTGTAGTCGTGCTAATGTATTCCGTTGCGCTAGAGAACTTATCGTTTTGAAATGTCAGTCGACGTCTGGCAGCATTCTCTTTCCCAGTTTCCATGTTTGAAAGATTTCAATCCGAGATTCTCTTCTTCTATAAATGATGCAACTCGGGGTACAGGTTACCATTATGTGTCATTAAAAAGGAGAAACTAGTTGAAGGGAAGCGCCATGTTGACGTGTAATTGTTCATTACTTTCTTTAATCGCATTATGTAGGTTCAGCTTGCGAACGATTACAGGTACGTGTAAAAGGCAATACTACATTATCGAGATTTCAGGGGTACTGAGAAAATCAGTCTTAAAATGTCGCCACCACTTGCATATTCGTTGCTAATTTTGGACGTTTCTACTCTCAGTAAACATGAAATAAGTGTGTTAGCATAATAGCTTAATCTTTCTGGAATTATTGCTAGATTAGAGGAAAATGCACAACATCTCAAACGAATAAATGTTAATAGTGTATTAATTTGCGACAGCCTTTATACAAACACGTCAACTAGTTAAATAGTCCTAGATATATAACGAAACTGTTACCATTAATGCCGAGCGTTGTAACAGAGTAAACTAATTCGCTCATTATTTGAAACATAGCAGATACAAATAAAAAATACAAACAAATAAATCTAACACAACGTTTTCACACAATAAACTATATAATAAAACTACATTTTGGCGGTTATTACCTTTACGCACTAGGACCTACAATTTATAAAGTTGAATGGATTTGCTGAACCTCTTAACGAGTGGAAACACGTACGTGTAGCTCGGGCAGTTACCAGTACATGTACCTTGTACACATGTTTAATGCTGAAATACTCCAATCAATAAATCAATCAATTAATAATGGCGGTGCATTAATGTATCGAATAATTAAGTATTTCAAAATAACACTACATCTGCAACAGTGACCCTGTAATGCTGTACCCCATCTGCAAAGGTACTTCGGCATTACATGGCTGGCGGCCTATCTACAGGGGACACACAGTCAATCTCCTACCTTCCACACGGAACATCTTGGATAATTATATTTATTTATGTGGACTTATGTTTTAATAACAAAACACTTAATGCAGGAGAGGGACCGCTCAACAAGGGGGATATTCAGTGATATGTGTGTGTGTGTGTGTGTGTGTGTGTGTGTGTGTGTGTGTGTGTGTGTGTGTGTGTGTGTGTGTGTGTGTGTGTGTGTGTGTGTGTGTGTGTGTGTGTGTGTGTGTGTGTGTGTGTGTGTGTGTGTGTGTGTGTGTGTGTGTGTGTGTGTGTGTGTGTGTGTGTGTGTGTGTGTGTGTGTGTGTGTGTGTGTGTGTGTGTGTGTACAAGGCAATATATATATATATATATATATATAAATTGCCTTGTACATGTTTTGATATAACCTGTTGTGGCACTACATAGTTGCCTGGAAAACTAACTCAGTAGCGGGATACAAAGTTTCCCCCGAGCCGGTTACCCAATATTTTTGTGTAGTCTGTAGATACGTTGCAGGGATATTTTGCGTATAATTTTAAGATTTAACACATTCTACCATCAGCTTGCACCAGCGTGAAGTGGATGATACGTTTCAGTGTCTGACCAGAGGGTTAAGCCTAAACAAAACAGGGCGATATTATATCACCCTCACACATTAAAAAAAATAATAATCAGAGCTTACAAAATACATACACCTACACACAAACTATATTTGCGTAGCGATTCGATATACATTTTGCCGCATAGCGATTGGCGCCATCTACCGGACTACGAAATCCGCTAGGTGTTTGCGCGAATAAATACAGTTTCGACAATCTTTGGAGGTTGCTGTCAGGGGGATTCCACCACTTAAAGTTGCTGGCATTGGTCATTCCGTTCTCGGGAAACACCAAGGATACTTTTGAAACCGTTTTTAGCTTTGGCGCCGTTCACATAAGTAAAGATACTTTTTGGCACACTTCGTGGGCTGCTGTCAAGGGGTTCCAGCCCCTAAAGTTGGTGTCATTGGTCATTCCGTACTCGGGGAACACAAGGGAAATTTTTGAAATTGTTTTTAGCCATGGTGCTGTTCACATAAATAAAGGTACTTTTTTGTCCACTTCAGGGGATGATTTAGGGAGCATTTCAGCACCCAAGATCCGACAGCAACTCATTTTTGTGATGTCGGGGGATGGTTCCTCCAACACATGGGGGGTCAAACACTTTGACCCTTTTTACATAAACAAAAGTGCTGGGCTTCCGGTCTAAGAAGCGGAAACGGGAGAATGTGTGGAGAAGAACTAAACTGGAAATTCATCGGCAATTATATGTCACCGCTCGTGAAGAATGCACTGCTTTGATATCGGCACGCAAAATGGATTATTATCAAAACCGCCTGGAGAAGGCAAACAACAAAACCATGTTTCGATTACTGAGATCGCTTGATGGCCACCGCATACAGAAACACCCTGAATTCCACTTGACAGCCCAAATATGCGAACAATTTTCACGTTTCTTTAGTGAAAAGATTGACAAGCTCCTGTCAGGTCTGCAGTGTTTTAACATCATTGATAGGCCAACAGTTGAAAGACGTTGTTTCACTGACAGTATCCATGCGTTTGATCCAACAACGAACACAGAGATCACAGCGATTTGTGGTACTACTGGCAAAACGTGCGCGTTGGATCCTCTGCCTGCAATTCAGCTAAGAGACAATATGACAAGTATTGTGTCTGTCATTACACGGATTACAAATGCTTCGCTGGACGAGGCAGTCATGCCAAAGTCGCTGAAGCATGCAAATGTCCGTCCGCTTTTGAAGAAACCATCACTTGACAAAGACATTCTGAGCAGTTATCGACCTGTGAGCAACCTTACGCAAATATCCAAAGTAATTGAGAAAGTGATCGCGCTTAGGATAATGACGCATGTGTCTGACCAGCAAATGGTTGAGTGCTTTCAGTCGGCGTATCGGAAAAAACATTCGACCGAAACCGCGCTACTGTACGTTACAAGTGCCATCAAAACAGCCATGGACAATAAACAAGGAACCATCTTGGTTCTCGTTGATTTTAGTGCCGCCTTCGATACTATCAACCACGACATCTTGATTAAGCGTCTACGTTTGCGCTATGGCTTTGTTGGAAAAGCACTGGACTGGTTGACATCGTACCTGCAAGACCGGACGCAGCGAATTGTAATCGGTGACCAATCGTCGAGTATTACTACTCTAACAACAGGTGTCCCGCAAGGCTCCGTCCTTGGACCACTGCTCTTTTCATTATATGTCCAACCTATCGGTGACATTATTCGAGCCCATGGACTCTTCTTCCACCACTATGCTGACGATTTACAGATCTACTCACATTTCGACCTGAATCGTTCCGCTTTAACGGCTGCGGTTCAGCAAATGGAGGACTGTTTGGGTGAAATAAAGAACTGGATGGCATGGAATTCTATGTGCATGAACGACGGCAAGACACAGTATCTTCCGATTGTACCCAAGTCTGCGGATGCAATCGTTGACGGCACTGTGATTCGCGTTGGTGGTTCTATAATTACAGCTTCAAGATGTGTTCAAAGTCTTGGTGTCTCCATTGACAGGCACCTAGATATGAAAAAGCAAGTGTCGCAAACTGTCAGCGCATGCTCATTCTACCTCCGCCACATCAATCAGATTAGCCGTTTTTTACCCAAACCAACAAAGGAACGCGTAGTCAATGCCATCATCACATCGCGGATTGACTACTGCAACGCACTCTTGTACGGCACGTCTGCAGTTAACATCGCGCGTCTGCAACGAATACACAACTCGGCTGCCAGACTGATCCTGCGTCGTCCACGTAGTGACAGCGCCACGCCCCTGTTACGCGAACTTCATTGGTTGCCTGTTGCGCGCAGAGTGGATTACAAGATACTGGTACTCACGTACAAAGCCATGCACAATGACGCGCCCGTGTACCTGTGTGAACTCGTGCACCCATATCAACCAGCAAGAGCACTGCGCTCTGCCAGCAGTAACATGTTGGAAGTGAAGCGCACTCGTATCAAGGCTGGGGACGGCTCGTTCGCTGTAGCTGCTGCGTCCCTATGGAACACTTTACCGAGTGCTGTTAAAACCTGTGACACTCTCGCCAGCTTCAAATGTCGTCTGAAGACACATTTCTTTTGTGTTTCATATTAGTGCCACTCTACATGAACACTGCCCTCTACTAAAAAAAAATTCATTAGTTATCGTATTCGTATAATGATTATTCATTATTTCTCACGTAAACTATTTTAGATCAAATGTTTTACTAAATTATTTATTATTATTTATTTTATATAGTTATTGTGCTAGATTGATTATTATCAATATTATTTAATTTTGATGAATAACTGATATTTATTTACTTGTTTATTTAGAAATTCTACATTATTCAATATGTATGTATTTATTTATTTTATTCTTTACCACTAATATTTATTTTAAATTAATATACATATACATATTTATTGCAATTCTACGATTTTTATGTATTTTAATATGTTGTGAAGCGCCACGAACAATACTGGATGTGGCGCTATACCAAATAAAATATATTATTATTTATTATTAGTCTCGCTTAACCGACTCTCGCCCGGCTGCGTGACATCGCAGGGAAGAGAGTCTGGCTCTGAAGCCGCTTCTTTTAATGTTATCCGCTAGATGGCAACACTGGTATACTCATGGATTAAAGCATCATAAATTTTAGAAGTAATGTGACGTATTGTGAGGATTTACTTAATCTCGCTTAACCGACTCTCGCCCGACAGCTATTCTTCCGTGAGTTGGGCCGCGCATGCGCCGTAAGCCTACTTCGTCATAGTACAGCCGCGCATGCGCAGGTTCGGCGCATTTCACAAAATGGAAGTTAGGAAAGAGTTAGTTGGTGTCAATGTCGGTAATAAATTGTCTTCCTTTTCGCAATTTCCCGATAAAATCAAACAAGTTCAATATGACAGTTTTGTGCAAATGTATTTGCGCGATTCAAGAACCATTGACGGTGCCAAACAGCGTATGCCGAACATTACAGGAAAGGCAAATCCCGATGTGAAGTATACTGGCTTGGCCTTGAGCAATATTCGGTGGAAAACTGCACAAGTCCGAAGAAAGCAAAGGCGCCACAGCCAACAAATCGTTTTAGCCGTTACTCGTTTGAATGAAGATGCACGTCACTGTCTGTGCCGAGGACTGATAACTGAAACAATACATATAAATAATAAACCAATAATAGAATAATAATAAAAACGATAAGAACAAGAAGGACATAAAAAACACACAATATCAACATCAAATATACCAGGCAAACATTCGTTATACATACAAATGTTTTTGAATTGAGGATCTAAAGGTTTCAGATCCTGAACATATATCACAAGTTGGATCACTTAAATACCATGTGTTGAAAGTAGTCATACATCTATTCAAAACACAATGTTTTCTAATGTTGATTCTGCTATTGGAAACTCTAAAAGGGATGTAGTTTCATAGAGATCAAGAAGGACAGTGAAATTGGATAGCCCCTACCAGATACGACGAGTCTAGTTTGAAGTGCACACACTTGTGTAAAAACATAATATCTGCAACTTGCCTACGATGTTGAAGGAAAGGTAGTCTAAAATGATGGCAAACCTGAGGATAACTGTCAGAGGAGTACTGTATTTTGGATTTGTAACATAGATATTTAATGAATTTTTTGTATATGTATTTTCACTTGTTCTTCCAAGTATCCTTGGTGGGTCTTGTTACTGGCGGCTATTTTAACCTGCCAATTATCATCTGTTGACAGGTCTCGGTAACATGAAAATGCCGCCATCAATGAGGAAGAGGGGTCGACTCAAGGGGGCAGAGTTGACTGTCATTGGCTTGCCGGAAAGGATGAAAAAGGACAAACCGGTCAAATTCCTCACCAAGCTTCCTGTAGTTAGAGATTATGGTATGACACTGTAGCTTAAATTAAATTTGTTTGCATAAAAATCTCAAAATGTGTTTCTACTCATTTTACTGTTTACTGTTAATAAGCGTCACTTTTATAACATTTACTTAAGCATAACTCTAAATAACTGTAATATTTACAGATAAAGCATCTGTCATATAATAAATGTATATATTAGTTTATAATAGGTTTTAATGTACATTTGTAGTTATGCTCTGTTGGTCTGTACAAAGCGAGACAGCACTACACACTGGTCGCTTGTCGAAAGCTTCGGACGTCTCGAGAACAGCGCGGGCTGCCTTGACAGCGATGTCTGTCTAAGGGCAGTACAGAAGCACTGCGAGACACCAACCTGGCACGCAGTGTAGCAGATGGCGTACGCCCTGATGAAGGATGGCGTGTGGTATTGCGCAACGTGCACATTTACACTGGATGATAATGAGGATTTGAGTTGCGTGTGATGGCTTAATTTTCAAGTTACATTAATCTGCGATGCGTGTTACTATGCGATAGCTGCCTTCATGGTTTGCAAGTTGGAGTAATCTTGTCCAATATTGAGAATGTTGGTTTGAATATGTTATTTTAAGCACATGTGTTGCTACGCTATAGCTGCCCTTGTTGGTACGACTTTTTGCCCGTAAGGTAAAAATTATGATTTTGCAGAGGATGCAAGTTTGTTTAATCTTTTTCATGTGTGTTTATATTTATATGCGATAGCTTCAAGGATTAGTTGTTTTAGTATCGAACAAATGGGGGTTTGGTAATGACATTATCGGAAGCTTCACTCTTCACTTAAAGCTTCCGTTAATGTCATTGCCATACCCCTTACCAGTATAATTAATCAATCACTACGCAATGGAACATTTCCTCAAAAAAAAAAAATTGCTTAAGTAGTTCCCATCCACAAAAAGATGATAACCATAATTTCAATAACTACAGGCAAATATCTCTTGCCATGCATATCCAGTCTTTGAAAAAAATAGTTTATTCTCAATAATTCCACTATCTCACACTTAATAAGATCCTCCACCCTAATCAGTATGGTTTCAGAGCTGAACACTACTGAACTAGCAATAACTGAATTAGTTGACAGAATATACTTAACTCTTGACAAAAAAGACTTGCCAATGGCAATATTTCTGGATCTGTCAAAGGCTTTCAACACAATAGATCATAGAATCCTGTATGTATGATGATCTAAAAAATAAACTTAACTTCAAAGAAGTTCTTAAATAATACTGTTGTTTTCACCATGCCTTGATGTGTCCAAGAACTGAGCGTGTACTGTATCTGCTCTGTTGTTTCCACCATGTCTTGATGTGTCCAAGAACTGAGCGTGTACTGTATCTGCTCTGTTGTTTTCACCATGCCTTGATGTGTCCAAGAACTGAGCGTGTACTGTAACTGCTCTGTTGTTTTCACCATGCCTTGATGTGTCCAAGAACTGAGCGTGTACTGTATCTGCTCTGTTGTTTTCACCATGCCTTGATGTGTCCAAGAACTGAGCGTGTACTGTAACTGCTCTGTTGTTTTCACCATGCCTTGATGTGTCCAAGAACTGAGCGTGTACTGTATCTGCTCTGTTGTTTTCACCATGCCTTGATGTGTCCAAGAACTGAGCGTGTACTGTATCTGCTCTGTTGTTTTCACCATGCCTTGATGTGTCCAAGAACTGAGCGTGTACTGTATCTGCTCTGTTGTTTTCACCATGCCTTGATGTGTCCAAGAACTGCGCGTGTACTGTAACTGCTCTGTTGTTTTCACCATGCCTTGATGTGTCCAAGAACTGAGCGTGCACTGTAACTGCTCTGTTGTTTCCACCATGCCTTGATGTGTCCAAGAACTGAGCGTGCACTGTAACTGCTCTGTTGTTTTCACCATGTCTTGATGTGTCCAAGAACTGAGCGTGCACTGTAACTGCTCTGTTGTTTTCACCATGCCTTGATGTGTCCAAGAACTGAGCGTGTACTGTAACTGCTCTGTTGTTTCCACCATGTCTTGATGTGTCCAAGAACTGAGCGTGCACTGTAACTGCTCTGTTGTTTTCACCATGCCTTGATGTGTCCAAGAACTGAGCGTGTACTGTAACTGCTCTGTTGTTTCCACCATGCCTTGATGTGTCCAAGAACTGAGCGTGCACTGTAACTGCTCTGTTGTTTTCACCATGTCTTGATGTGTCCAAGAACTGAGCGTGCACTGTAACTGCTCTGTTGTTTTCACCATGCCTTGATGTGTCCAAGAACTGAGCGTGTACTGTAACTGCTCTCTTGTTTCCACCATGCCTTGATGTGTCCAAGAACTGAGCGTGCACTGTAACTGCTCTGTTGTTTTCACCATGCCTTGATGTGTCCAAGAACTGAGCGTGTACTGTAACTGCTCTGTTGTTTCCACCATGTCTTGATGTGTCCAAGAACTGAGCGTGCACTGTAACTGCTCTGTTGTTTTCACCATGCCTTGATGTGTCCAAGAACTGAGCGTGTACTGTAACTGCTCTGTTGTTTCCACCATGCCTTGATGTGTCCAAGAACTGAGCGTGCACTGTAACTGCTCTGTTGTTTTCACCATGTCTTGATGTGTCCAAGAACTGAGCGTGCACTGTAACTGCTCTGTTGTTTTCACCATGCCTTGATGTGTCCAAGAACTGAGCGTGTACTGTAACTGCTCTCTTGTTTCCACCATGCCTTGATGTGTCCAAGAACTGAGCGTGCACTGTAACTGCTCTGTTGTTTTCACCATGTCTTGATGTGTCCAAGAACTGAGCGTGCACTGTAACTGCTCTGTTGTTTCCACCATGCCTTGATGTGTCCAAGAACTGAGCGTGCACTGTAACTGCTCTGTTGTTTTCACCATGTCTTGATGTGTCCAAGAACTGAGCGTGCACTGTAACTGCTCTGTTGTTTTCACCATGCCTTGATGTGTCCAAGAACTGAGCGTGTACTGTAACTGCTCTGTTGTTTCCACCATGCCTTGATGTGTCCAAGAACTGAGCGTGCACTGTATCTGCTCTGTTGTTTGACATTACTGCTATTATTCCTTTGTTAAAAAATTAAGTAAAGTGTTTATAATTGTATTGTGTATTGTTGTCCCTATGTTTCTTAACAGTTTCATTTAAATTTCATATGAATATATTCTCAGTGTGCATACAACCTAGTCACAGTAATAAGATAAAATTCCTAGCTGAGGTGTTAACGTGGCCGTTAACACTTCAATATGAGGCTACAAAGTAAGTTTTTCTGCTGCCCTGGACTAACCCACTGATAAGATAATGTTCGTTCCCTATCCAAATAGAGATCATTGGTTGACTTCCCTACATGTCTTTCAGCAAACGTATTTTAGCCTTTTTGGACAAATTTAGCTGGGCTAATTTAATTGCGCAATATTTTACTTTATTTTACTAGTAGCAGCGCCCGCCTATTAGTCTAGGTATTCCATTTAGTTTTGGGTGACAGCTAGGGTTAAAGTAATAGGACAACTAATTTGCGTGATAGCATGCTTGGTAGAACTCGCAAAATTAATCATTTAATCCCGCCAAGACTCCGGTTACGGCGACCAGACTCAAGTCTCAGAACTAGAGGAAACACACGAACAATAAATAACCCCGGGCGGGTTACGGCGACCGGAGCAGAACTCACGGAAGAATAGCGTAGGCATGTTGGGTTACGGCGACCGCAGCAAATAATGCTCATGCGCTGACGTCGTCTCGTAGGAGTAACGGAGCCTGCTGGTTATAGGCATGCGCAACTAAACTCACGGAAGATTAGCGAGGCGAAGTCGGGTTACGGCAACCGGAAGAATAACCTCGTCATAAAAAAATTGCACAAATCCGTTCAGTGACGCCACACGCTGCCATTCTGTTCTTTCGCGTAAATTTTGGGTAAGACCACATTAAGGATTCGTCCACCATTACCGAGTTAATGAGTGCCCTTGAAAATAGCGTTTTGGTGCGATGTGTGGATTTTTTCGAGCACTTTGACATGGGATATGTTGGTTCAGTGAATACTGAATGTACTACTGCATTAGATCTCTCACGAGGAAGCAATAAATATGCGATAGTGGCTCGCATATTCGCACGGTTGCTATTTTGTAGAAAGCACCAATATTTTAGAATCAGTCACTAGATTGTGTCGAAATTAAGGTGTATCAGGTTTGGGGGGATTTTTCTTAAAAACGAGGTTTGAGAATTTCACGAATTTTCCACATCACTTGTGTCAATGGAGGATAAATATGCTTTGAAATTTTCAAGAAAATTGTTAGAACAATTTTGTCGGAAATGAAGGAAACGTTATAATGGCCGCCTATGTAAAATCTAATGTGGTCCTACCCCAGGGGTGTTACTGTAGAACTGTACATAATGAAATAATTACTAAAGATACGTAAACAAGTTTTACACATTTGTCTTCAGGGGAGAATGGTGTATGAAATAAAATCAACTGTCAATGTCAATGTCCATTTTAAACGAAGGCCTGTCATTTTCTGATGCTGACAAAATTATTTCTTGGATATGGTCAGGAACTGGCTGCAACTCATCTGCACTAGTTTCAGGATAAAATGGGATAAAGTAGATTTGTGTGCAAGTATACATTTTTCATGTATTGGACAAAATGTGGGAATGTGTTTAATTAAGACTGTTGATCGTTGTATGTGCTCCATGCCTCAAAAGAATCATGAGCTATTTTCAACCAATAAACTCTGGAAACTGTTTGAAAACACAGCCTATGCTACATACGATATTGCAGCTCATCAACTCTCCTGCAAGGTTTCTGCAACCACTGGAAATCGACCTAAATAGCAGAGTATCGGGATAAAAGTCATCTGTATTTTTAATAACACATAAATTATTATATACAATCTTCACGAAACGGTCTACTCGAATATTTTATTTCCACGTGTATCTTCACTGGCATGCATAAATAGTCTCCACTAAACATGTCAACATTTTACTTCCATCATAACCTTTAATGATCTGTAACTATGATTCACCAAAAAACATTTCATTAATAATTACAAACTCACAACATAGTCCAAAGGACTTCAAGACCTCTTGGCTTATTTTTGCCTACGTTTTAAAGTCTATATTCATTCGTCTAGGGGACAGTGCCCCGGTAGTCAGCATCGTGCGCAACACAGTTCAGCAAGAATTATACGTACCTGATGAGATTCATGTCATCCGCGTAGTACTGATGAATAAGAACGTGCCTTCTAGGAAACCAAATGCGATGAAACGGAAAGGTGTTGTTGGAAATGCCAAGGAATTTGGACTTCGGAGTGTGGGCGTTAAACTGAGGACAGCAAATGTCTTTACCACTCGGTTTGACTCCCAATTAAGTAACTGAAAGCGACATAAAGAATCATCAGCGTCGACACTTTGGCTCGATATTAACGTTAAAGCCGTAAACGCAAAATATGACACCTACGCCTCTTTCCACATAACATGTATGTGCCTTGATCCAGCTATATTCATGTCGTGATCTTGTCCAGACATGGCATTTGTCAGGTTGTAGTGTACATCCACCGTGTTGGATAAATTGTTAGAGGATTAGTTATATTAATAAAGTCAATAAGACTTAATATGTAGAATAATACTAAGTTAGTGACACACCTGTTTATACAGTCTGCTGATTCACCATGACTGGTTGATTCTAGTCATATTTCACAATATCGGGCGATACATCTTACAATAGCGGGTGATTTCGAAATAGTTTAAATTTAGCTTTCGGACAATGGGGTACACCCACAGAAATTTGAATAAGACACAACAAAGGGAACGCGGCTAGTGTAGTGGTTAGCACATCCGCCTGGTATGCCAGCGCTCTGTGTTCGAAACCCAGACCGGGCAGGCATGATATTTGGTGTAAAAACCTGCTCTCAACTTTGGGGATTGTGTATCCCTCGTGACTCGGAGATCACGTTAATGTCGGTCCCGTCTCAGTTTGTGACGTAATAGAACTACTGAACACGACAAGCACCCTGGCAATGAACACCCCCAGTGCCAGCATATAAAGGTCGGTTTGGTAATAATGTTCTGGGCTGATTAATTTAATGAGACATCATAAGATCATTACATTGTACCCACAATAATACAGCTTAGTCAGTTAATAGAACGTTACCGAGCGCTGGAAACAACTAGAAAAGGAAATGGCAGTACGCGAGTCGTGACGTACCTACGTGACTGCCGGCAAAACGGGTGGAAGGTAGACTTTTATAAATAAAGGAAGATTGTAGAACTCAGGGACAATCTTAAGGACTCGGCATAAATTAGATGAATAAAGAAGCACTCCAACGCTGTCGGACTGACATGGATCTTCTGTGTTGACTTCATTTTAAGGGCATGTCTTTCTGAATAAGCCTCCCCATATCTGGCCAAACGATAACTACAGTCATGTTGAACTAAGTAGGTGTGGGTTGTGGTTACTGGGACGTTAGGGAGACTGGGAGGAAGGACCGAAATTATTGCAAGGTGGTGGTGAGAACCAAAAAATACCATCACGTGAATTTTCTGACTTTTTTGTAGAGGATATATATGCAGAAACTAACAAACATAAAGTTCAAATTAACCAATTATAACTGTAGAGGTATCCCTATGTATAGACAGAAATTAGCGTTACGGCCAAATATTCAACATCTCTTTAGAGACAATGAAATAATATGTCTTCAGGAAACCTGGTATACTAAGCAGGATCTAAGACATACACATAACTTGTATGCATCATTCCATGGGATAGGAGAGTCAACAACGGATTACTTGGATGGAATAGTACATGGGCACCCGCCTGGTTGTGTTACAATAATGTGGGATATCAAACTAGACATATTTATTAAACCACTAGATCTCAATCTTGATTGGTGTGTAGCAATAAAACTTACTCTAGGGACAAATACATGTGCAATGTTTCATGTATATATGCCTTATCAGTTTAATGGTAATGAACCTGTTTATATAGAAAAGCTAGGTATTCTCAAAGCAATTATACTGATGACCTGAAAATAATTTAACAATTTCGTCTTGTGCTCACGTACCTGAAAACTCGTACACATTATGTTAGTGAGCGATGGAATACAACCTTATGGTTGGATCATGTCATAGCAAGCAATGATTTTCACAAAAGTAAGATCGATATATTATATATAATGTCAATGATGAATATCATATACTATTCAAAGTGTAAGTGACTGTATCCCAAATTTAACGGGCAGTACTAATAATGGTACAGCAAGATTAGGTGGAATACTATGACAGATAATGACATAAGTAAATACTGTATGCTCACTGATAATTACTTGCATGAGAATCATGTTCCAACTGAGGCTGTAGGATGAACAGATATACGATTCACTGATGAAAATCATATTAAACCTGTAAATAAACTGTATTATTATAATAGTCACATAGTAAACTCGCTAATACATGCTGGTGAACAAATCTCGCGAAATGAGAAGACAAATTGTACAAATAAACCTGGATGGGCAGAATATGTGGATAACCTGTATACCTCCAGATAAATCACACACATGTGGGTTAATGCTGGGAAACCCAGCCAGGGACCTGTATATGATCTGCATGTGAAAAGCAAAGCTAGATTTAAATATGCTCTACGATTTATCAAGAACAATGAAAATATGTTACGCAAGGAGGCACTAGCTAAGAACCTAGCAGACCTGAATCCTGTGGCCTTTTGGAGAGAGATAAAGACTATCAATAACTGTAACACTCCTCTTCCGTCTGGTATTGAAGGTGTATCTGGTGGAACAGAGATTGTAGATCTAGGGTGTAAAAATGATTCTCACTTGTTAAATTGTGTCTACAATAGTAGTGTAGATGCTTGTGAATATAATTGTGATACCCCATATGAGGAACTTGTAGTTACAGGAGAGGGAGTAACACATGCGATTAAGAAGCTTGAAGTTAACAAAGAATGTTCAGAACATATGCCATACAAAGGTACTTGTGAATTTACTAGCAATGTGTTTCACTAGTTTTATTGCTCATGGATTCCTGCCAGAGTCAATGTTATCAGTTGTACTTGTATCAGTATTTAAGGATAAAGCTGGTAAAATTTATTCTAAAGACAGCTATCGTCCGATAGAATTAGCTAGCGTGTTTAGCAAACTTATTAAAATAATTGTATTACGTAGAATCTAAATGTTCATGAATACTAATCCTAATCAGTTTGGCTTCAAGAGGAAACTTCGAACGGACCAGTTTATATATGTTTTAAAGGAAATCATTGATTTAGATCGATCACGTAATGGCAGTGTATTTGTATGTTTTCTTTATGTCAATAAGGCATTTGACAGAGTAAATCACAGAACGTTGTTTAAGAACTTAGTGAAAGTGGAGTTCCAGACAGACAGACAGACAGACAGACATACAGTATGTATTTTGACCATCATAAGTACATAAACTACAATATAACATTCATTGTAAGGTCAGGGAGGCTCCCATTAAGACAATTATATGCCGCTATCATGGGAGCCACCCCACTCATGTAACATATTTATATGATTATCACGTGATCAACTATATATGCATATATATATATATGTGTGTAAACATAGTATGTTTAGTATAGTATATTATAGTATAGTATAATACATCAATTAGTTTAAACAAATGCAAAGTCATGTCTAGTTTAAGAATGACAGATGTAACAGTTAGAAATATGACAACATGATTCATAGTTCTTGATAAAGTAATTTTTGGTATAAGTGGAAAAACCATATAAACTATGTGTATACATTTTATCAAGGATGATGCTTGGAGTATTGTTAACAGTTTGTATAATGTTGTGTCTGATGTACTTTTTTGCATATTGATGATTAACTCTGGGAATAAATAAGTTGTTTTTACCACGTGTGTTGTATTGTTGAATTGCAAAGTTATATGTGTATGGAATACGACTGAAATATTCTGGTATAACATTGTTGATCAATTTGTAATAAAATTTGAGCTGTTGGAGTCTATAGATGTCATCCAGCTTAAGAAATTTACATTCTTTGAAGATGGGATCTGTGTGAGAATTGTATTTACTTGAAGTAACTATTCGCACTGCTTTCTTTTGAAGTTTAAAGATGCGATGGGCTTGATGACCCCACACCAATATGCCATAATTAATCTTGGGAAGAATGAGCGAATTATACATTATAGATAATATATTCTTAGGTAATACATGCTTAAGTTTATTTAAAATGCCTATTATTTTATTTATTTTATTCGCTGTTTTGTTTATATGGCTGTCCCAATTTAGGTGTTGGTTTATGGTGATACCTAACAAATTAAAATCATGTACACATTCAATACTTGTCCCATCAATTTCTATTTTAGGAAGTTTGATTTCCTTTTGGGGCATGTGAAATACCATGAATTTTGTTTTTTTAATGTTAAGAGAAAGTTTGTTTGCCTTTAGCCACTTGCATATATTTTCTAATTCTTTATTTATAATTTGATTTTGGACTTGGCCATCCGGAGATTGGAATGTATTCAATGTACTAAAAAGAGTGGTGTCGTCTGCATACATTATGAATTTAAAATGATCACTTGAAAATATTATGTCATTAATATATATGATAAATAGAAGGGGTCCTAAAATAGACCCTTGTGGGACACCAGTGTTTATGACAGCTTCTTCCGACTTGTAAGCGCCAATTTCAACATATTGCTTACGATTGTGTAAGTAGTTTTTACATAGATCTAGTGCTGCACCATTTATTCCATAATAATTTAGTTTTTGTAATAATATGTTATGATCAATTGTGTCAAAGGCTTTAGAGAGGTCTAGGTATATGTTTATTGGGGTTGCTGATTGGTCAAGTTGTTGGACAACTCTGTCTATTATTTCCAGCATACATATTACGGATACTGATCTATTGTTATAAGAACCAGGCTATATGTATAAGGTGGGGAGATGTACATTCGGCTAAATTTAAAGTAACCAATGGTGTTAGATAAGGAGGCATATTTTCCCCTTACTTTTTCAATGTATATGTAGGTGAACTGGGGTTGGTGAACAACTTAAAATGTGTAATGTTGGTTGTAATGTGAATGGACATTTGATTAATAAAATCATGTATGCTGGCGACTTTGTGTTGATATCGTCATCATCAGCTGGACTATGTCAGTTATCGCATGAATGTGAGACATTTTGAACGATTCATGATGTAAAATACAATGCCAAGAAAAGTGCTGTTATGATAGTCAGATCTAAGACATTAAAACGATGTTCTATTCCTGACTTTAAGCTAAAATGGATAAATTTACATGTTGTTGTTACGTATAAGTATCTTGGACACTATATTACGTATGTCCGGGAAATTAGGAAGACTGGAAGGAAGGACCGACATTATTACATTTGCAAGTGCGGTTTAAAACAAGGATCGTCTTCTGCATCATCACCACTGCAGGAAGCCTTTAACAAGTAAGTGGTCGTTTCTGTTACATATCACTATATCCATGGATCCAAACTTGTTTGCGAATTTGCCGACAGGAGAACCACCTCCGCTGCCGCTGTATTTGCACTAGTACGCCACAATGGCCAGCTTTAGGTCATTGTTATTGAACGATCGGGTCATTGGACCTATGTCCCGTGGACCGTGACGACCGATCCATTCATCATGACTGTCATATTGGTCAAGGTGCCCCACCGAAGTCCAATTCACCCGGCCGACTGAGAACAATCAGTGACCTATGATTCGTAAGTTAATCAATCCATCACTCACTCACGAGCAAGTTGTAATGTAAATCCACCGTGGATTGGATTAATTGTTAGATGATTAGTTATATTAATAAAGTCAATAACAGTTAATATGTAGAATAATACTAAGTTAGTGACACACCTGTTTATATAGTCTGCTGATTGACCCTGACTGGTTGATTCTATTCATACTTCACAATAACGGGCGATACACGCACCTTACAATAGCGGGTGATTTCGAAATAGTTTAAATTTAGCTTTCGGACATTGGGGTGCACACGCATGAATTTGAATTAGACACAAACAAGTTCGGATCCATGAGAATAGTGATATATAACAGAAACGACCACTTACAGTGTGTTGTAAGCTTCCTGCGGTGGCGATGATGCAGAAGACGTTCCTTGTGTTAAACCGCACTCGCAAATGTAATAATGTCGGTCCTTCCTTCCAGTCTTCCTATTGTCCCGGATAATCACGACACACGTAATATAGTGCCCAAGATACTTACACGTAACAACAACATGTAAATTTATCCCATTTAGCTGAAAGTCGTGAATAGAACATCCTTTAAGGTCTTAGACCTGAATATCATAACAGCACTTTTCTTGGCATTGTATTTTACATCATGAATCGTTCCAAATTTCTCACATTCATACGATAACTGACATAGTCCAGCTGATGATGGCGATATCAAGACCAAGTCATCAGCATACGTGATTTGATTAATCAAATGTCCATTCACATTACAACCAACAATACACATTTTAAGTTGTTTACTCAGTTCATCTACATATACATTGAAAAAGTAAGGGAACAATATTTCTCCTTGTCTAGCACCATTGGTTACTTTAAATTTAGCCGAATGTACATCTCTCTACCTTATGCACATAGTATGGTTCTTATAACAATAGATCAGTATTCGCAATATATATGCTGGAACTCCCCTTTCACTAAGTTTCTTAAACGACGTTCTGTGATTTACTCTGTCAAATGCCTTATTGACATCAAGAAAACATGCACATACACTGTCATTAAGTGATCGATATAAATCAATTATTTCCTTTAAACATATATACACTGCATGGTCCGTTCGAAGTTTCCTCTTGAAGCCAAACTGATTAGGATTAGTATTCATGAACATTTAATTTCTACGTAATACAATTATTTCAGTAAGTTTGCTAAACACACTATCTAATGCAATCGGGCAGTAGTTGTCTTTACAAGATATTTTATCAGCTTTTGTCCTTAATTACTTGTACAAGTACAACTGATAACATTAACTCCGGCAGGAATCCATGAGGAATAAAGCTATTGAAGCACATAGCTAGTACATTTACAAGTACCTTTGCTGCATATTTTACATGTTCTGAACATATGCCATCTGACCCAAATGCTTTGTTAACTTCAAGCTTCTTAATCGCATGTGTTACTTCCTCTCC
Organism: Escarpia spicata; assembly: GCA_963995525.1. Classification (NCBI taxonomy): domain Eukaryota; kingdom Metazoa; phylum Annelida; class Polychaeta; order Sabellida; family Siboglinidae; genus Escarpia; species Escarpia spicata. The sequence goes on along the minus strand of OZ023211.1, from coordinate 43,360,249 downwards.
TGTAACTACAAGTTCCTCACGTGGGGTATCACAATTATATTCACACGCATCTACACTACTATTGTAGACACAATTTAACAAGTGAGAAATTGTTTACGCCATAGATCTACAAGCTCTATTCCACCAGATACACCTTCAATACCAGAAGTTTTAACAAGATTGACACCCAGATAATTAACTCTAGATGGCAGATGCACAATGAATTCCTTTGGCTTATCAAGAGTTTAAACCCTTTTATCTACGTGTATCCCTCCCTTCTGAGGTATGTGTCGATTTTATGTTTAAACATACTCACGCTACTAGCACCCACACAATCACCAGATTATCTGTTCCATTCATTTACAGTCCTTTGTGAAAATGAGAACTTTCTTATATCTAATCTACATTGCTCCTTTGCTCACGTAACTTCATTTCCTCTAGCCCTTCTATCTTTCTTAACTGAGAAACAAAAATTATATCAATATTTTCATAACCATTCAATATTTTAGACACTTCTATCTGATCTCCTCTCAATCTCCTAGTCTCTAGTGTTGTTAAATCATATTCTTTTAGGCGTATTTCATAAATATGATCCCTCAGTTTTCGTATCATTTTAGTTGCTCTCCTCTGCATTCTTTCTAACATGTCTACGTCCTTCTTGCGGTATGGCCTCCACGCTTGTATACACTATTCTAAATGAGGCCTAACTATTGTTTTGTACAGCGGTATTATTACTTCTTTTTACTTATACGATATATTTGGCCTAATTAATCCAAGGATTTGATTTCCTTTGAAGCAGCAATTCCGCACTTCTCTGAAACCTCCATATCAGCACTAATGGTTAACCCTAAGTCCTTTTCTTTTACAGTAGTACTTAGTACAGTGCGTCCCATTGTATATTGTACATCTTCGTTCCTATGTCCTGTGTGGAGGCATTTACATGTCCCAAAATTGAACAGCATTTGCCTCTTTTCAGACCATTTGATCAACCTGTCAAGATCATCTTGTAAATTTTGTCTATCTCCATCACTTTTAATCCTTCTAAACACTTTTGTATCATCCGCAAATGTCAAGACCTTGCTTGTTATATCATCGTCCAATTCGTTGATATATATATTAAGAATAATATAGGTCCTAGTACTGATCCCTGTGGTATCCCTGATTTCCAGTTTGAAGCCTCACCATCATCTATTACCCGTTGTCTTCTGGATTTGCCGACGGGAGATCCACCTCCGCTGCCGCTGTATTTGTCAGCTTGGAGTTGCTATTCAATTGCACTGGTACGCCACAATGGCCAGGTTATTTGACATTATCATTGAAACGATCGGGTCATTGGACCTATGTCCCGTGGACCGTGACGACCGACCCCATTCATCAATATTGTCATATTGGTCAAAGACCCTCACCAAGGGCCAATTCACCCGGCCGACTGGGAACAACTAGCGAGCTATTATTCGTAAGTTAATCAATCCATACGAGCAAGGTGTAATGTATAAATCCACCTTGTTGGATGAATTGTTAGATGATTAGTTATATTAATAAGTCAATAAGACTTAATATGTAGAATAATACTAAGTTAGTGACACAACTGTTTATACAGTCTGCTGATTAACCCAGACTGGTTGATTCTAATCATATTTCACAATAACGGGCGATACACCTTACAATAGCGGGTGATTTCGAAATAGTTTAAATTTAGCTTTCGGACAATGGGGTGCACACACATGAATTTGAATTAGACACAACAAAGGAAATGACAGTACGGATAAGTCGCGATGTACCTACCTGAATGCCGGCAGAAGGATTGGAAGGCAGATTTTTATAAATAAAGGAAGATTATAGCACTCAGGGACAGTCTTAAGGACTCTGCATCAATTGGCGTGGCGACGAATAAAGAAGCATTCCTATGCTGTCGGACTGACATGGATCTTCTGGGTTTTAAGGGCACAAGTCTCCCCATATCGGGCCAAACGATAACCACAGCCTTGCTGAACTAAGTAGGTGTGTGTTGTAGTTATCCGGGACAATAATGAGACTGTTATTATTACAATTATTACAAGGTGGTGGAGAGAACCAAAAAGACCGACATGTGAATTTTCTGACTTTTTTGTAGAGGATATACATGCAGAGACTAACACAAATAAAGTTCAAATTAACAAGTTCTAACTGTAGAGGTCTCCCTAAGGATGGGAAGAAATTAACCTTACGGCCAAATATTCAACATCTCTTTAGAGACAATTAAATAATATGTCTTCAGGAAACCTGGTATACTAAACAGGATCTAAGACATATCAATAACTTGTATTAATCATTCCACGACATAAGAGTGTTAACAGCGGATTACTCGGATGGAATAGTACATGGGCACCCACCTGCTGGTGTTACAATAATGTGAGATGTCAAAGTAGAAAGATATATTAAACCACTAAATCTAAATCTTGATTGGTGTGTAACAGTAGAACTTACCCTAGGAACAAAGAAACGTGCACTATTTCATATACATATGCCTTATCAATGTAATGATAATTAACCTGTTTATGTAGAAAAGCTGGGTATTCTCAAATCAATTACTGATGAACTGGACAATACTTGCTATGCCATAATTGGTGATTCGAATGATGTTATCAATGCCAACTTAAGTGACATTGATAACTCATTGTTTTCTAATCACATGTTAAATTTCTGCTCTGAAAATAATTTTAAAATTTCGTCTTGTGCTCACTTATAGGAAAACTCGCACACATGTGTTAGTGAACGATGGAATACCACCTCCTGGTTGGATCATGTCATAGGAAGCATTGATTTTCACAACAGTATAAGTAAGATCGATATTCTATATGATGTCAGTGATGAAGATCATATATTCAAAGTGTATTTAAATATTGACTGTATCTCAAATTTAACGGGCAATACTAATAATGGTACAGCAAGACTATATAGAATACCATCACATATAATGACATAAGTAAATATTGCATGCTCACTGATAATTACGTGCATGAGATTAATGTTCCAACTAAGGCCGTAGGATGTAAAGATATACGATATGCACTGATGAAAATCATGTTAAATCTATAAATAAACTGTATAGTGACATAGTAAACTCGCTAATTCATGCTGGTGAACAAATCTCGCGAAATGAGAAGTAACATTATATAAATAAACCTGGATGGGCAGAGTATGTGGATAACCTGTATGCCTCCAGATAAATCAGACACATGTGGATTAATGCTGGGAAACCCAGCCGGGGACTGTATATGATCTGCATGTGAAAAGCAAAGCTAGATTTAAATATGCTCTACGATTTAACAAGAACAGTGAAAATATGTTATGCAAAGAGGCACTAGCTAAGAACCTAGCAGACCTTAATCCCGTGGCCTTTTGTAGATAGATAAAGACTATCAATAACTGTAACATTCCTCTTCCGTCTGGTATTGAAGGTGTATCTGGTGGAACAGAGATTGTAGATCTATGGTGTAAACATTATTCTCACTTGTTAAATTGTGTCTACAACAGTAGTGTAGATGCGTGTGAATATAACTGTGATACCCCATATGAGGAACTTGTAGTTACAGGAGAGGAAGTAATACATGCTATTAAGAAGCTTGAAGTTAACAAAGCATGTGTGTTAGATGGCATATGTTCAGAACATATAAAATATGCAGCAAATGTACTTGTAAATTTACTAGCTATGTGTTTCACTAGCTCTATTGCTCAGTCATGGATTCCTGCCGGAGTTAATGTTATCAGTTGTAATTAAGGATAAACTTGGTAAAATATCTTCTAAAGACAACTTCCGTCCGATTGCATTAGCTAGTGTGTTTAGCAAACCTATTGAAATAATTGTATTACGTAGAATTTAAGTGTTCATGAATATTAATACTAATCAGTTTGAAACTTAGTGAAAGGGGAGTTCCAGCATATCTATCACGAATACTGATATGTTGTTATAACAACCAGACTATGTGCATAAGGTAGGGAGATGTACATTCGGCTAAATTTAAAGTAACCAATGGTGCTAGACATGGAGGAATATTTTCCCCTTATTTTTTCAAAGTATATGTAGATGAACTGAGTGAACAACAAAATGTGTAATGTTGGTTGTAATGTGAATGGACATTTGATTAATCACATACTGTATGTTGATGACTTGGTCTTGATATCGCCATCATCAGCTGGACTAGGTCAGTTATTGCATGAATGTGAGAAATTCGGAACGATTCATGATGTAATATACGATGCCAAGAAAAGTGCTGTTATGATATTCAGATCTAAGACATTAAAGGGATGTTCTGTTCCTGACTTTCAGCTAAATGGGATAAATTTACATGTTGTTGTTACGTATAAGTATCTTGTACACTATATTACGGATGATCTTTCTGATGATGATGATATTAATAAACAACGTAGAACTTTATACGTCCAACGGAATATTATATTGCGAAAGTTTAATATGTGCTCCTCAGAGGTGAAACTCACATTGTTTCGTTCATACTGCTCTCCTATATCTGCGGTACAACTCGGGTGGAATTACAAGAAATCCACTATAAAGAGTTTAAATATTGCATATCATAAAATGTTAAGCTGTTTCTTGGTATGTCCAAATATGAAAGTATCAGCTTCCTATGCACTCTCTTTGATGTACAATGCTGCCAATATATAATTAGGAACATGGATTTATGTGTAGACTTGATAGTTATGTTCATTGTATTATAAAGGATATACACTGCACTAGCTACCAGTTTGAGATTTACTTCCAGGATACGTAAACACTGGAACAAGCTATTATATTTGAATATACTTGACAGAATCAGCTGTATAAAATGTATACAGCTGGAGAAAGAATGTATTATGTTATAATGTCTGCCTGACACCATCACATGGACCTCAGTTTCACATGCACTGTGTCATGTATGTGCCCTGTTGAGTCTGGATTAAAGCTATTTAAATGAATTGAATTGAATAAGAATAGTTTTTGTCAGAAATTCTGACAAAAACTATTCTCTGACTCAGAATATTGTTCTTCGATCTTCTCCTTCCATTATACGACCGAGCAATGTAATTTTGTTGATGATTATGTTGTAGAGTTTTTTTCAGAGGTACCAAGTCTCACGCGTTTGACCTGAGACTCACGCATTTTACGTTCATCTCACGCACTCACGCGTCAACCTGTAAATCTCACGCGTATACTAATTGTCATTTCAAAAAGTATTAATGCAAACAGGCTTAATTATTTGCATACACACGTTGATATATATCTATTCATATTGCTCGGAACGTCCATTGAATCCGCGAGGTCATTCATATCATCGTCTGTGACGTGTATAAAATGTTACTTTCCATAAAAATTAAAATGTTGCCACCCAGGGACGCGGGAACGAAATTAATATTGGGGGGAGGGCTAGCAACTTCAACACCACTGACATATTTTCGCCGCCGCATATCTTTACACCTTCATTGTGGCTGTCTCAGTTGGCTCGATTCTGACATCGGAAGACGGGCGTTGCTGTTGAATTTTGTTCTGTTGCTTCAGCTTCTCCACTGCTGCCTCGGCTGTGAACTCACGACATCCGAACAAACACGCGGGGACAGTGCTGTTGAGTTTTTTTACGTGCCGCCGCTGCTATCAATTTACCTTCCCCAGCTTCTCTTCGCTGTCTGTCTCCGCTGAAATTATGACACCCGAAGACAGGGGATGGGGGGGGGGGTGCTTTCGAAAAATGTTTCGACACCACGCCGCCTATTACTGGGGGGGGGGAGGGCTGAAAACAATATGTCTACCCTCCAATTACACACATCTTTCACAGTCGACAAAAATACACATTAATCGTCTCATAAAATTTACATTTCCACCCGCCATTGGCGCTCGCCACAATAAGAAACATTCGCGCTCATATTTAATTGGGGGCAGAACCATCTGTTTTTTTAGAATGAGACCTGCATTCAGTGAACCCGCGACAGTTTTTTTCCATTTCACTGCGTGTGACCAACGGCTTATAACGCGTCTTTTCTATAAAAAAACATGCGACGTATAGGGTGAAACAAATTGCCCAAGTTTCAACACGGCCGGCGGCTGAATCAGTACTGAACCACCGTCCGGCCGACACCAGGATTCGAACCCCGATTCCTCCGAACGACAGTCCAACACAAACTACGCGACCACTGCACCCCAAGACGTGTTCAAGTCTGCAGTTGTTAAAACAATAATAATAATAATAAACAATCGTGCAGATCTGGGTCAGCACTTTGGTCTGGGAATTCAAAGTAGGCCCACGTTTACGTAATTGGTTGATTTTAGTGGAGCGGTCTTCGAGAGCAAAGATTCCCAGGCATGGGGGTCACTCAATGACATTATATTTTGATTCAATCCACCAAAGCGTTTCAACCTCGCCTCGCTGGCTTCCTTGAAGAAGTTCGCCGAAGACATTCTAAAAGATGAATATCGCATTGACGTGCTGATCAACAAAGCCGGTGTGTTGATTTGTCCGTTCTCAATGACCGAAGACGCGGCTTTGAAACACAGATGGGCGTCAACTACTTGGGTCAATTAAATCTGACAAATCTACTATTGCCTAAACTGAAGCAGTCAACGCCGACACGTCTGGTTGTCCTCATGTCACGACTGAACAAACGCGGCAAGATAGAATTTGACAACCTCAACAGTGAGAAGCATTACGGTAGGACAGCTGCGTATGCGAACAGCAAACTGGTAATGAACAATGTTCGTGCGTGAACTCTCGTCAAGGCTTGAGGCTACTGGCGTCCGGGTATATGCTCTACATCCAGGCTTTGTGCGCACTGACGTTTTCCATCATTTGAAAATATTAGATTTTCTTTTCAATATCTTATTGTATACATCCGTTGACATGGTAGACCTTTCTGAATGGGCCCTCGTGACAGCCCCCTAGACCCTTGGAAATGTGCCCCTGTTCAGGTTATAATAAGCAGACATTATGCCGACGCGTCTGCGAAAAATAAAAAACATTAAAACAGTACCCTCCCCGGTCTTCCGATGTCACAGTCGAGCCAGGCGAGATAGCGGAGAAGTTGAAGAATAGCTGAACATACGGTGGCACGGGGAAAATTAAAAATTATTTTTGTCAACAGCGAGTGGGTGGGCGTTTGAATGACTGGGTGCGTGGGTGCGTGGGTGCATGCAAACAGCGGTGTACTCGAACGGTTTACCCCGTTCGTTACACGGTCAATACTAATCACGGAACCGTGAAACGCGTGCGCGCAAATCAGAAACCGTAGCCACACAGCTGCAGTGTTTGGTGCGGTGAAGACGTCTCGGCGCCCCGTCCAGTAGGCCCTACGCTCCAGCTTCCTGAACGAGAACGAGGAGACGCAATGTCCGTCATGTCGGTGTATCTGTTGTGCGGCTGCCTGCTAGGCCTAATGGCCGATGCAGGCGCCATCAACGCCAGACCGCAGTGCCGGGATTCAGAGCTGCCGTTCGCGGCGACGAGCAATCGTACCCTTTGTGCGGAGTACGTCTCCCTCGGATGCTGCACCGATGCGGCTGCGAGTCAGCTGTTGGACCGCTACGACGAAATCCTCAACACACTGCCGCCTGCCGATCGGACCAAGTGTGCGCCGTTCGCACGCGAAGTCCTATGCCAGGCGTGTTCTCCATACGCCAGCAACCTCTACAAACGGGACGAGGTTCACGCTGGTGTGAACTTCCCCGGACTGTGTTCCGACTACTGCCGCCGGCTGTACGGCCAGTGCAAGCCTCTTGTGCGTCTTCTGGCAGCCGGCAATGACGGTCTTCTTGCGTCGCTGGAGTCTAGCGACGCCTTCTGTAAGGCCGTCAGCATTAATGACATGAACTTCTGCTACCCGGACCTTCTCACCAACGAAGTACTGGAGAAGCAGATCAACAGGTCATCCGATGGCTGTCTCTGTTTGGAGGTAACTTACCTGGTGCAGGTGTTTACACTCTTCTGATTGTTTTATTTATTTATTTATTTCCAAGTGAAAATACAAACAAAGAGAACTAGAAGCTCAGGATTACGTTCTGCTTAATGTCAAAACAGAATACACACACACACACACACACGCACGCACGCACGCACGCACGCACGCACGCACGCACGCACGCACACACACACACACACACATATATGGATAAGTGAACGAATGAATGCATTGTCGCATTTATCGGTAATTGCCCAGGGCCATCCACAAAATAATTTTATGTGGGCCTCCACAAAACTGTTTTGGGTCATAGCCCCCATGGCTTTGAGGTCAAACACATTCAGGTGATGAAAAACCTGTTGTGCTTCTGCATGGAAGCATGTCAACTGACGAACGTGTGGGTGACTATGCAAGGAATGTATAGTCTGAAATAAATTGTTATTTAATTGCCGAGTAAATCAGGAGAGTCTCTGGAAGCTCCAAGAAGCTTATCACGAGAACAACTTAGTCAGTGTGACTAGATGTGTGTCTGATAAGAAGCACAGTGGAGCAGACTTGTTATGCAAATGCATTTGAATGCGCATTTGAATGTTGAGCATTTGAATGCGCATTCAAATGCCTCCGCAAAATTATAAATGCATTTGCATTTGAATGCACACCTTAAACATTTACATTTGAGTGCGATCGACAAGCATTTGATTTGTTAAATGCACAATCAAATGCGAATCAAATGCATGCATAATCCTTTGAATAATTATTATTGTTAGATTCATTTTCACAAGTTCACAGCATGCCTTTGGAAAAACAGTGCTATATAGTGAGTAGTATATTTAGTAGATTATGGAATCATTGTCTGACCTGTGAATCCAAAAAAGTTTCACAGCACGGTGCAAACACTGCCCTGTGAAGATGAAAGGGACTATCAAATCCACTGCCAATCTTTGGAATCATATCAAGGTAAGAACGATTCCAGTAGTCAACACTGGTCAATGGCTGAACTGTTATGATGGCTTCGGAGAATACATGTTCAAAGAAACAATGCAAACAAATGACCGGAGAGAGAAGAGAGAGAGAGAGAGAGAGGGAGGGAGGGAGGGAGGGAGGGAGGGGAGGGAGGGAGGGAGGAGGGAGGGAGGGAGGGAGGGAGGGGAGGGCGGGAGGGAGGGAGGGGGAGGGAGGGGAGGGGGAGGGTGGGAGGGCGGGAGGGAGGGAGGGGAGGGAGGGAGGGAGGGAGGGAGAGAG
>OZ023211.1:43248550-43350908 GCA_963995525.1 Escarpia spicata | reverse complement strand
ATGTTACTCGTAGGCGCACAAGGTTAAGGACAAAGACGCTTCCATTCGTCGTTCACCGTTTATAAGTTGTTCTGCGTTTGGTTTTGGCTGACCAGTTTAACAAGATTTAACAAGATTGGGCGCGCCCAAGATTGCCACCCAGAGAATTAACTCTAGATGGCAGGTGGACAAGGAAGCCCTTTGCCTTTGGCTTATCGAGATTCCAACCTTTTTATTTAGTATTTACATGTATCCCGCCCTTCTTCTGAGCCTGGGGCTGGGCAGGCTGAGGTATGTGTCGATTTTATTTTAAAATATATTCACACTACTAGCACCCACGGCCACACAATCAGCAGATCATATGTTCCATTCATTTACAGTCCTTTGTGAAAATGAGAACTTTCTTATATCTAATCTACACTGCTCCTTTACTAATGCAACGTCATGTCCTAATCTAGAGCCTATACTATTACTATAGGCTACACTCCCTATACTATAGTATAGGGAATATAGGCTCTAGTCTTTCTACCTTTCTTAATTGAGAAAAAATATTTCTATCTATATTTTCATAACCATTCAATATTTTAAACACTTCTATCTGATCTCCTCTCAATCTCTTGGTCTTTAGTGTTGTTAAACCACATTCTTTTAGGCGTGTTAAACCACATTCTTTTAGGCGTTTTTCATAACTAAGATCACTCAGTTTTTGTATCATTTTAGTCATACAGATTCATAATTAAGACAGTCAAACAAGTCATATTACTCTGAGAATGTACACTGATATGCATAGATACAAATATATACAACTATTAGCAACGGCATGTATGTTTAGCTCACAATCAATGCTTTAAAACCCTCTCTCAAGTGATTTATTTATAAATTTGGGGTACTCAAGGGTCACCATTCTACATGCGAAGGAAGCATGGAAGGGTAGTGAGAGTTACTTGTTATTTGTGTTATAGGACTGGTTTATGTCTAATAAAAGTTTCATAACAATATCATCTACCCCACATTGACTTTTTAGGGTTGGAAGTTGGCTAATTTTATAGATATATATATTATATAATTTTCACCTTTGAGTGTGTGTAGATTCATAATTAAGACAGATGTCATATTGCTCTAATAATATACACTGGTATGCATAGACACAAAATATTTAGTACTGTTAATTACGACATCTATATTTAGCTCGTAAACAATGCCTGAAAACCCTCTCATGAATCGCAAGTGATTTATTGAAAAATTTGGGGCACCCAGAAGTACCTAATTTTTGTTGTGAAGGAAGCACGGAAGGATGTTGAGAGTTATTAGTTATTTGTGTTATAGGGACAATCTTACAAGGGACTTTTGCCATCACTCTGCATCCGCCGTCTGCCGGCGTATCTCAGAAACTGTTCCGCAACTTTTTTTTAAATTTTGCATAGACATATCTTAGGGTACTGCCACTATGCACGAGAAATCTGTATTTGATTGAATCATTCTAATGACCCACTAGGGCCCTCAAGGGCCCAAAAAGCTGGTAATTTGTCACATTTTGCCTATTTTTTCAAAAACTGTTCAGTAACTTTTTTCTAATTTTGCATAGATGTATCTTAGGGTGCTGCCACTATACACAAGAAATTTGTATTTGATTGAATCATTCTAAGGGCACCTCAGGGGCCCCAAAGTGCAAAAGATTTACATTATCTAGTGATGTGGTTTTGAGAAGGGCCCTTGAGACCACCCCCAACAGTAGATGTTTTGTATTGTGCCAGAAACTGCCCTGGCCTCACTCCACTCTGCATGTTTCCATTGAGACCTTGACTAATCTTTAATTGGTCACAGGCAGAGCAGACACATTTGACCCCTGTTAAATTCGGTTGCCTTCAGCTTTTAAACTGTATCTTCAAAACTATTGATTTTCTATAATTGCAAGTTGTGTTTATTTTGATGTTCATTTAATTATTATAAAATGGTGTGACTGTGGTGTCTATTGGTTAAAGATGTATTGTCACCTGTAGGTGACAAACATAGAAAATTTATATTCTGGACAACTGTAGAGTGAAATATCCTATACTTTATTGATATCAAAATGCATTCTACTGTTCTGTTTACACTTGCCATGCCTTGTGTAGACATGGTACTATGTAAATCAATTGTATCAATATAGACTAATAATTACAGATTCACAATATAGTTGACATCTTAAACAACCAAATGTCAATCATTAGAAGATTTGACATAGTTCCACTATACACAAGAAATATGTATTTGATTGAATCATTCTAGTGTCATCAGCATATAGTAGAACATACATTTTCAAGAAAATGTCTACATCATCATCACTAAGGTTGTAAATTTCACCAGCTGCTATGTCAAGTCCCTTATAATTATGACTAACAGTGTTCAAAATTCAGGTAAATAGCAAATAACAAAGGAGACAAGTTTTCGCCTTGCTGTACCTATACATCACATGAGAAGAAGGCAGACACAGCCTGGCCCTGGTTTTTTTAAAGTATTCAGTTATAACATTATCAATACCTCATGCCTTTTTGTTTTTGAGTTTTTTGATTTGCATTAGTACCTCATTTTGTGAGAATGGTCTGTTTATGTGTTCGTTTGACTGGGAAATCTTTCTTGGATCAAAGGGTATCTCACTATAGCTGCAGTTTCACTTTCAGGTTTTTCACAGAGTTTTTCAAAGTGGTTCATAAACTTTTCCAGTGAAATATTTCCACATTTTTACTGCTGTTACTTGCTTTATTAAGTATATCCCAGTATTCTGCAGGCTTGCTATGTTTTAGGTTGTGCAAGTTTTCATGTAACTGTTTATGGTAGCATTTTGATATTTGTTTTATAAAGCATTTATACCCACTAGCCAATTCTATTAACTCTGCATTAGCTTCGTCATTTTTAATTTTCTTTAGTCTACCTTTTGCTCTCAAATAATCTGTCCTCTTAGTTTTACACATAAAGACATAATCTGGCATAACTTACTAAGTCTTTGTAGCAGCACATTTGTACGTCCAGTGGATCATTGCAACATAACGTACATACTGTGTGCCACATTTGAATGTCATGCATGTAATATTTCCATGCAATCCATTTACATATATAATATAAAACTTCAACAGCAGTTTTCTTAATTTTCTTCATTTGCTTCATTTTCCCCTTTTGACCCTTACCATGTTCAATGCTCCATAACTTTGCAAATTTTTGTTGACAGAGTCGGTAAAAAAGTAAAAGGTAAGTTCTTATATAGCAAAGTATCCTGTCCTAAGGACTGCTCAAAACCCTTTACAAAACAATACAACTTTATTCATCCCTGTAAGGACAATTACATTGTCGTTTGGGCGGGCACAGTGTATAAAATATATATATAAATATTAAGATATAACATAGGTAACAGCGTATTACTGGCTCACTTCATCATGGTCACAAAAAGAATAATTTATCACATGAACACTTTATACTTTACTCCCTGGCAGACCTATTCAGTCGAACACCATCTCAAAGCATCCAGTGGTATCATCTGAACTCTGAAGACTCTTTCATCATCACCTTTAAATTATTATAATATTATGGTAAATTGGTGGTTTATGTTCCAAAGATAATATTTTATTTGTTGCTAGCATGCTATGCAGTTAATTTTACAGTCATTTTTGGAATGCCACAAAAGTATCTTTCTATTAATCGCAAGAACGTTTTTGTGTCCTTTTTAGTCCTTTGGGCCGAAGGTCAAACGGACTATTGTCATCACTCTGCTGCCGTATCTCAGAAACCATTCAGCAACTTTTTCTCTAATTTTGCATAGATATATCTTAGGGCACTGCCACTATGCACAAGAAATCTGTATTTGATTGAATCATTCTAAGGGCTTCCTAGGGCTTCCAAGGACCCCAAAACTGGTAAAAATGTAACATTTTACCTATTTTTTCAAAACTGTTCAGCAACTTTTTCTCTAATTTTAAATATACATTTCATGTGGTAGTGTCACTGTACACAAGAAATCTGTATGTGATTGAATCATTCTTTGGTGTTCATTTCGGTTAAGTTGATCAATCTTCGGTGTTCATCACAGTGCTTTAGATTAATTGTTGGTGTTCAGAACTGGGCATTATATGTTCATATCAGAGGTATTCATATCAGAGGCATATGAATCTTCAGTGTTTATATTAATGCCAGGTAAATCAGAGGTATTCATATTAGATGTATATGAATTGGTGTTATGTTAATGGCTTTGCATTGGTTGTACTCTGGGTGGAGGAGCGGGATTTTCAACGACAAACTGACGCAAATGCCTGACATTGCATTTTATTAGTTGGTAGCAGTTTCTTTCAACGTTATAAAAAAAAATCGCAAGGAAAATATTCCTAACTGTTGTCTCATTCCTATCATAATCGTTGTAATATTTATATTGCCGGTATAGGTACACATTTCCACTTCCTCAGCATCGCTAAAGATATTTGTTTGAAACATCATATGATACGTCTCCTTTTAATATTCGTGATGAAAAACATTGTTAATCACTTAATGACCTGGGAAATATTTGCAATTAAACAACTATTTTAAAAGATACATTTGAAATCAGATTGTTGCCAAAAGCAGGAAGATTGTTTAAAATTAAATAATTTCTTAAAATTTGTTCGAAGCTTCAGTTTGCTGCGACAATTACTCGGACAAGTGAACATTTTGGCTGACAAGTAGATTTCAAAAGTAACTTGTCTGGCGGACAAGTGAAAATGTTGGCTTATTTCTATCGCTGTCAGACTGAGAGGTACATGAATCTTCGATATTTATGTTAATGCAAGGTAAATCGAAGGTATTCATATCAGGGGTATATGAATCGTTGGTATTTTTGTCAACAAGAGGTAAATCAGAGGTATATGAATCTTTGGTGTTTTTGTTGATGAGAGGTAAATCAGAGATATTCATGTCAAAGTTATATGAATCTTCGGTAGTTATGTTAATGAGAGGTAAATCAGGGGTATTTCATATCAGAGGTATATGAATCTTCAGTAGTTATGTTTATGAGAGGTAAATCAGAGGTATGTGAATCTACGGTGTTTTTTTATGCGAGGTAAACCAGAGGTATTCATATCAGAGGTAGATGAATCTTTTGTGTTATGTTAATGAGAGGTGGATCAGAGGTATTCATATCAGAGGTAGATGAATTTTCGGTGTTTATGTTAATGTGAGGTAAATCAGAGGTATTTATATCAGAGGTATATAAATCTTCTGTGTTAATGAGAGATGAATCAGAGGTATTCATATCAAAGGTAGAGTGTATATTAATCTTCGGTGTTTATGTTACTGAGCGGGGAATCAAAGGTATATGAATCTTTGGTAATCGTATCAGAGAGGTTGACGAATCTTCGGGTTTTTTGTTAATGTGATACAAATCAGGGGTATTCATATCACTAGTATATGAATCTTTGGTGTTCATATCAGAGATCTTGAACCATCGTAGAGGATTTTGTTAATGAGATATGAATTGGTAGTATTCAGATCACAAGTATATGAATCTTTGGTGTTCATATAAGAGAGGTTTATGAATCTTTGGTATTCATACCAGTGTAAGGGGGAGAGAGCGATAGAATGGAGGGGGACATCGGTTGGGCTTTGGTCGGTGGAGACGTGCCTTGAGATGTTTGATTTCTGGTGCCACTGTAAAAAAGGCACCCATATAATGTTGTAGAATGGCTCCACCGACTGCGGACGACAACGGTGGATCCAGCGATTCGCATCACGACTGCTGCTGCCACAGGGGTGGCGACCGTGGCGCAGCGTTGCTTGGATGTCTATGCCTAGCTAGAACATCAAATTGTTCAACTTTTTCTTCTACCTACCATACCTATAAAACCAGAAACATTTTAGTTTACTTGTCCACATGTAATTTGTTTAATGTAACATTAAATATATATTAACACGCAGTTACATGCTATTGATTTAAGAGCACACGTGCAATGCATTTGGAAATAAAGCTGGTCTGTGGCCATTTTCATAATGTGAAATACTCTGATTTATGTGCAATTCTACGATACCCTTTTTTGGGAGTTACTTTTACTTAGTCAGTTTATTGGAGTATTTGTTTGAGCACTGCTCCAGTTAAACTTAATGTTGGTGTATTGTAATATTAATCGTGTCCGTGAGAAGGAACCAGCTATATAGACAGCTGGTTCCAGAGCAAACCCACTATAACATAAACAAAGACTACACTACTGAAAACAATAAGAAAACCAGGGTAGTGGGTGAAAGATCGGCATGTATTTTATTGCACAATGCCCAGAATAAAAACGTGGTTTAATGCACATAATACGTATAAGTCACACATAAAATACATATCCTGATCATGTTGGTACTACACTAACTAACTACAAAATACAAAAGCCCCATAAAGCAGGGATGGTGGGTGGGAGTTGAAAATTCCCTCACAAAGCTGAGAAAACTGCTAGCGCCGCTGCGCAATTCAAAATGCTCAACTGCAATGACTTATAATGTTGATGTGACATGGAAAATAAATATTGTTTGAGCAACTAATGCTTGTGAAGTGCAACGCCCATCTCCTGTGAGGCGTGATCTGTGCTTTATGTATGGGACAGTGGACTGCCACTATTTGTCAGTCATACCTTATAAAAAATGGGCCATCAGGACTATCACACTTCAGTGATTTTGTAATTATTAATGAAATGTTTTTTGGTGAATCATAGTTACAGATCATTAAGGGTGATGATGGAAGTAAAATGTTTACACGTCTAGTAGTGACTATATGCATGCCAGTGAAGATACACCTGGAAATAAAATATTCTAGTAGACCGTTTCATGAAGATTGTATATACAGCCTGTATTAGTTAATGTGTTAATAAAAATACTGTTGAATTTGATCCCGATACTCTGCTATTTAGGCCAATTTCCAGTGGTTGTAGAAACCTTGCAGGAGAGTTGGTGAGCTGCAATTTTGCATGTACCACAGTTAAAGGTTGCTTAAGAAAATGTGCACACATTTTCTGTTCTCATTTTCCATTCAGAATGGGAAGAAGAAAGAGATGAACTATGATAAAACTATTTGTTCACAAGGTACATAACATAGCATGCATTTTGACTTAAAGACAGTAGCAATTAATTACATAATACTGATTGAATTGGACTGAAGTAATAGCTGCAACATGTATAGTAAAACATCTGAATAATATTCCTTATAATTTTGGCTAAACATGCTTTAACCTTACAGCTTAAAACCTGCAGGCATCCAGAAATGGTGAAATCTGTAGCAACAGCATGAGTTAACTAGCAGGGGGTCTAATGGGTTAAAGCTGCACACATTAGTCACAGTCCACACTGAGGCATTCATTCTGTTCAACACTGGGCCAATGGCAGGCCAACCAAGCTGGCCAGGTATTCTGGCAGTGACCAATACACAGAACTTGGCAGCTGGCCAGGTTCTGCCACAGCATTGAGGAAACAGGCAAATTTTTTGAAAATTTAGCATTTTGGGGGGCCCTGAGGTGCCCTTACAATGATTCAATCAAATACAGATTACTTGTGTAAGATACATATATGCCAAATTAGAGAAAAGTTACTAGAGTTTTTGAAAAAATAGGCAAAATGTGAAAATTTACCAGTTTATGGGGGGGGGGCCAATAAAATACAGATTTTTTGTGCATAGTGGCAGTACCCTAAGATACATCTCTGCAAAATTTGAGAAAAATTTGCTGAACAGTTTCTGAGATATGGCAGCTAACAGCAGACAGCGGAAGCAGAGTGATGGCATTAGTCCATTGGATCTTCGGCTCAAAGGACTAAAAACTGCATTGGATCACAATAATGTTGGGACCTATGTGCCATTGCTATGCCAAGGTGCAACAAAAAAACATGGTTACATTTTGTGAGGAAGCTTTAGTCATATTAATTAAGATGGTGTTATGTATGAGACATTTAGTATTTTTCATGAATTCTGCATTATGTAGTGGGACTTAGTGGTTACAATAATGATGTACTACTATGTTTATTAAATATATTAATAAAGTGTTTGTACACTTTACATTGTTTCTCCAAACAAAATGTTAATATAAAGCCAACACGTTTGAAATTAATTCAAATGCATTTGCAAGTGTGTAACCAAAACATTTCCATTTGAATGCCACCCCAAAACATTTGCATTTGAATGCGTTCCTGGAAAATGGCATTTGCATTTAAACCTAGTGAAACATTTGCATTCAAATGCGTTGACATGCATTTGTTAACAAGCCTGCAGTGGCGCAAAGTTTGGAGCATCGGACTCTCAGTTGAGAGAACCCAGTTTCGAATCCAGTGCTGCCGTGTCGAAACTTGGGCAAGTTCGTTCACTCTGTGCTGCTCCACTCAGTTGTAAAGACAGACGAATATTATGTGTGCATTAATTGCAGCATGGCTGAATGCTTCCCACTGAAGTCGAGATAGTGTTCGGTTGAACAGATCTGCCAGGGAGTAAAGTGCTTTGAGCAGTCCTAAGCACTGGATACTGCGCTATATAAGAACTTACCTTTTATATTTTCTGCCAATTCAACTGTGACGTTTTGCCAAACCAGAACTTCGCATCGGGGTTGAAGAATCCGGCGTTGGTGCAGTTTCCGGCCGACGACACGGGCCGAGTGTTTGTGCTGGAAAGCTACAGAACCATAGTCATCCTTGACGTGAATGGTACGCGTCTACCTCAGCCCTTCGAGTCCAGCACCAACACCAGCTGGTATATCCTGTACTTCGTGTTCCACCCCGATTTTCGGGATAACAGTCGTTTCTACATTTTCAACAGGTATGTTATAGGGAGGTTGCCTGTTCCTAGTTTCTCATTAATTAATTAATTAATAGTCTTAATACTATGATAACTATGTTGAAGGTATATTGCCCACCAAATTATATTTGGTAAGCCTGTAACTTCTGCAATTTGCAAGATACGACCCCGGAACTTGTTCAAATGGTAAACAAAACACTCCGTTTCAAAACAGACTACAAATGCTGGCTAATTCTGGGTAGAGGAACTGACTGCCTCCCTTTAAAGGGAGGTTGTGTGTTCCGTCAGGTAATTATTAGCAGGAAGCTCACTGATTCAGTCGTGTTTCACCCGACTTGTTGCATGGTGTATGGGAACCACTCAGAACCAGGAACGTCAAAGGTATTTACTGGTAGTGCAGCGTGCCTCTGTAATAGGTGCAAACTACAGTTTTGACAAAATAACGTTGCAAAAACGAGCTACCATTTTGTAGTGGATACTATGTAGCTTTTCTTTTTCGTAAAATTAATTTTAAATTAGACGAGTGAAAAATTCGACTTGAGGAGGCACCTTTAATATGGGTTTATATTCGTTCTCATTGTGTTTTTTTCTGATTCAGAGTTCACCATAGATTCAACCACACGTTGCGATTGAGCGAGTTCAGTGTCTCGCTAACTGACCCCAATCGCGCGAACAAATCATCCGAGAGAGTTATTCTTGAAATCGACCAGTCAACATATGATTACAGTGGTACCACTGTGAGTACGGCGCATCAGTTTCCTCTCACCAGGTGGCGCACCAACTACCTCTAGGCTGTTATTTTTCTTTATTGCTTTATCACACGTTTCTTCGTCGTGGACTTCTTCAACATCGTCATTGTCTTTTTATTCGTTGTCTTTATCATCTTCTTTTTTGTCGTGTTCTTCTTCGACGTCATCTTCGACATCACCATTGTCCTCTACCTCGTTGTCTTCTTGCTTATTTATCTTCTACGTCTACGTCTTCTTCAACATTGTAACCTTATTTGTGTTCATCGTCTCTTTCGTCATCATCACCATCTTCTTCATAGTCATGTTGATAATCTTTGTCATCGTCTCCTTCTTCGCCTTCCCCAGTCTGCTCATACCATCATGCTCAAGAAGCTTCTCTTCATTCCGATCTCGTCTCTTATCTCCCCAACCTTCCTTCCATGTTATTGCAATATGTGGTGGTGCAATACAATATACACGTGAAGGAATTATTAATGTACTTACGCGTTGACGCAATATACGGTAACGCAATACAACACACAGATGATGCGGTACATGCTTATGTAGGTAACACAATACAACACACAGATGATGCGGTACATGCTTATGTAGGTAACACAATACAACACACAGATGATGCGGTACATGCTTATGTAGGTAACACAATACAACACACAGATGATGCGGTACATGCTTATGTAGGTAACACAATACAAAACACAGATGATGCGGTACATGCTTATGTAGGTAACACAATACAACACACAGATGATGCGGTACATGCTTATGTAGGTAACACAATACAACACACAGATGATGCGGTACATGCTTATGTAGGTAACACAATACAACACACAGATGATGCGGTACATGCTTATGTAGGTAACACAATACAACACACAGATGATGCGGTACATGCTTATGTAGGTAACACAATACAACACACAGATGATGCGGTACATGCTTATGTAGGTAACACAATACAACACACAGATGATGCGGTACATGCTTATGTAGGTAACACAATACAACACACAGATGATGCGGTACATGCTTATGTAGGTAACAATACAAAACACAGATGATGCGGTACATGCTTATGTAGGTAACACAATACAACACACAGATGATGCGGTACATGCTTATGTAGGTAACACAATACAACACACAGATGATGCGGTACATGCTTATGTAGGTAACACAATACAACACACAGATGATGCGGTACATGCTTATGTAGGTAACACAATACAACACACAGATGATGCGGTACATGCTTATGTAGGTAACACAATACAACACACAGATGATGCGGTACATGCTTATGTAGGTAACACAATACAACACACAGATGATGCGGTACATGCTTATGTAGGTAATGCAATTATTTATATATTTATGCGTTGATGCAATATGCAGTTGATGCAGTTATTGGTGTATTTATGCGATGACAAAGTACAATATACAGGTCACGCAGTACGATAATACGCGGGTTACGCAGTAGGCCCTACAATATGCAGGTGACGCAGTAGGCCCTACAATATGCAGGTGACGCAGTAGGCCCTACAATATACAGGTGACGCAGTAGGCCCTACAATATACAGGTGACGCAGTAGGCCCAACAATATGCAGGTGACGCAGTAGGCCCTACAATATGCAGGTGACGCAGTAGGCCCTACAATATGCAGGTGACGCAGTAGGCCCTACAATATGCAGGTGATGCAGTAGGTCCTACAATATGCAGGTGGTGCAGTCATTGATGTATTTATGCGTTGACTCTCTACAATATACATGTGACGCAGTATGACAATATGCAGGTGACGCAGTAGGCCCTACAATATGCAGGTGGTGCAGTCATTGATGTATTTATGCGTTGACTCTCTACAATATACATGTGACGCAGTATGACAATATGCAGGTGACGCAGTAGGCCCTACAATATGCAGGTGGTGCAGTCATTGATGTATTTATGCGTTGACTCTCTACAATATACATGTGACGCAGTATGACAATATGCAGGTGACGCAGTAGGCCCTACAATATGCAGGTGGTGCAGTCATTGATGTATTTATGCGGTGACTCACTACAATATACATGTGACGGAGTATGACAATATGCAGGTGATGCAGTAGGCCCTACAATATGCAGGTGGTGCAGTCACTGATGTATTTATGCGGTGACTCGCTACAATATGCAGGTGACGCAGTAGGCCCTACACTGTGCAGGTGACGCAGTTATTGGTGTATTTGCAGATGCTATTTGGTGTGGACGGCTACTTGTACGTGTTTATCGGAGACCATGGTAGA
Organism: Escarpia spicata; assembly: GCA_963995525.1. NCBI lineage: Eukaryota > Metazoa > Annelida > Polychaeta > Sabellida > Siboglinidae > Escarpia > Escarpia spicata. The sequence goes on along the minus strand of OZ023211.1, from coordinate 43,339,146 downwards.
AAAGACAACCGGCTGAGCAATTCACAAAACAAGTAGGACATTTTCTTCTCAAATATAGCAACTGAATGCATAAGTCATTTTGTTCTCAAATATAGCAACTGAATGCATAGGACATGTTCTTCTCAAATATAGCAACTGAATGCATAGGACATTTTTTTCTCAAATATAGCAACTGAATGCGTAGGTCATTTTCTTCTCAAATATAGCAACTTAATGCATAGGACATTTTCTTCTCAAATATAACAACTGAATGCGTAGGTAATTTTCTTCTCAAATATAGCAACTGAATGCGTAGGACATTTTTTTCTCAAATATAGCAACTGAATGCGTAGGTCATTTTCTTCTCAAATATAGCAACTGAATGCATAGGACATTTTCTTCTCAAATATAGCAACTGAATGCATAGGTCATTTTCTTCTCAAATATAGCAACTGAATGCATAGGACATTTTCTTCTCAAATATAGCAACTGAATGCATAGGTCATTTTCTTCTCAAATATAGCAACTGAATGCATAGGACATTTCCTTCTCAAATATAGCAACTGAATGCATAGGACATTTCCTTCTCAAATATAGCAACTGAATGCATAGGTCATTTTCTTCTCAAATATAGCAACTGAATGCATAGGACATTTTCTTCTCAAATATAGCAACTGAATGCATAGGACATTTTCTTCTCAAATATAGCAACTGAATGCATAGGACATTTCCTTCTCAAATATAGCAACTAAATGCATAGGACATTTCCTTCTAAAATATAGCAACTGAATGCATAGGACATTTCCTTCTCAAATATAGCAACTGAATGCATAGGACATTTCCTTCTCAAATATAGCAACTGAATGCATAGGACATTTTCTTCTCAAATATAGCAACTGAATGCATAGGACATTTCCTTCTCAAATATAGCAACTGAATGCATAGGACATTTCCTTCTCAAATATAGCAACTGAATGCGTAGGACATTTCTTTCTCAAATATAGCAACTGAATGCGTAGGTCATTTTCTTCTCAAATATAGCAACTGAATGCATAGGACATTTTCTTCTCAAATATAACAACTGAATGCGTAGGTCATTTTCTTCTCAAATATAGCAACTGAATGCATAGGACATTTTCTTCTCAAATATAGCAACTGAATGCATAGGACATTTTCTTCTCAAATATAGCAACTGAATGCATAGGACATTTCCTTCTCAAATATAGCAACTGAATGCATAGGACATTTCCTTCTCAAATATAGCAACTGAATGCATAGGACATTTCCTTCTCAAATATAGCAACTGAATGCCATCTAACATCAATAATAATTACTATTTTATTTTTACCTTGGTTGCAAGGTTATGCAAAACGAACAAGCATGCTCATGCCCATACTAGGCATTGAAACGTATGATGTATAATTATATATAGGCCTCCTATACTTGTAGACAACATAATTATGGATGGGCGCTACATGAATTACTATGCCCCCACGCGCATGACACCATTCGCTGTGACTGGCTGTTCACCATTTATTTTTTACTACCGGTAGTGTTTACTTTATGACGACTGAAACTCTCTTGTTAACATTTACCTTTGAATTCTGCACAGAAACAACCGTGAAGAAAAACTTGTTTTGTTAATAAATTGCCCGGACGTGACGTCATTAATCTCCAGTCACACCCTGTTAGATGCTGACAAAAATAACTCGGTGCCATTCAACATTAACCCAATTGTCAAATATGCAATACAAAAGTTTTGCTTTTCGCACATCGCCAATGCTGGTGCGCAACTCAATTATGCTAGCTGTAGAAACTGTTTGGAAAATATTTGCATTGACCGTGCTTCAATACCAGTCGTAGCTGTAGTAATTTTGCATGCGACCATGTATTTACTTTCTGTTATTGCCTAAAAAAGGACCACCAGGAACAGATGATATCAGTCAAATATGCTTCAGCTACTTAATTAATTGACATTGATGCTCAACCAACAAATTAGGGGACATTTCAGATTTGAATTGTTTGACTTTGGCTTTCATGGTTGCGCTCTGCCAAGTTTCACTCTTTGGCTGACGTGTACCTCGAGAGACAATCATGAATGTCATCTACTGGTCCTTGTGACGTCGTAGTTGTCATAGTCTTGTTTTTGTCAGACGTTGTTCTGTGTCAATGCCAAACATGGTCAATGAAAAATAGCTGAAAAATAAATGATCATCAACATGACGGCCATAGAAAACAAAATGTTGAAAATAAATCTAGATGATAAAATCTCACATAATATCATGAAAATAAAAACAAAACTACATATACATGCACCATGAAAAGAAAGGAAGGTTGGCTGGTCACCTAGCCAGAATGTAAGACAACTGCGGAACGGATTATCAAAAAATCTGACTGGAAACCCAGAAAACAGACCATCTGGAAGCAGGTCGTTGGGATGATGGTCCGAGGACACAGTTGATGAAGCGGTCCTTCGCACATGAGAAGCCAAAACAAAATGTTTAGCAGGGTCCTACGTCCAGCGTTGGATGGACAAACCTCAAATAAAAATTGTGTGAGATAAAGACTCAAGCACAAAGGATAACACTGTTAATTTAGATATACCTTCACTTTTTAGGCCTTTGGGCCGATGGTCCAATAGACTTATGCCATTTTTCTAATTTTGCATAGACGTATCTTAGGATACTGCCAGTATGCACGAGAAATCAGTATTTGATTGAATCATTCTAAGGGTCCTATAGGGCTCCCCAGGGCCCCCGAAACTGGTAAATTTTCATTTTTGCCTATTTTGTCAAAACCTCTTCAGTAACTTTTTCTCTGATTTTGCATGGACGTTTCATGTGGTAGTGCCACTATACACAAGAAATCTGTATTTGATTGAATCATTCTCAGGGCCCCTCAAAATGCAAAATTGTCCTGCTATTTTCCTACTGCTGTGAACCTCCTGTAGCCACTGATCTCTATTTATAACTGGATAGTAAACTTTGCCCATCTCTGATCACTGGGGTGGCTCAGTGGAGCGGCCAGCCGTAAAATTGTGTATTGATTAACCTTGGCTCACTGCCTGCCATTGTCCCAGTGTCAAACAGAATGCCTCCATGTGGACTGTAACTATAATGTGTAATGGGAATCCCTACTGCACTGGCAGAACCAGAGACACTTTAAAACAGCAGTTGACATAATTATCAATGCAATATAATGTTATGATCTAGGATTAACATAAAATAACTTAGGTATAAAATAATATATAAAATAAAATAACTTAGGTATACTCGAAAAGGTTGAAGCATATTTAGCCAAAATTATAAGGAATATTATTAAGATATTTTACTATATGTGTTGCAGCTATTACTTCACTCCAATTCAATCAGTATTATGTCATTAATTGCTACTGTTTTTTTAAGTCAAAATGCATGCTATCAAAAATAGATAAGCGAGCGAAAAATTAACAACTGTCAAACACGTTCCAAAAACGCCTTTTGAATGACTCCTAGTACCATTACGGTTCGTCGGATCCCAACAATATTGATGTTGTTTGGAAGTTTAAGCTTTCTGGTATTCAAACATATAAATGGTTTCCTGATAATCATTCCTAGAATTAACTAAAAACGGACGTACAACCGGGCCCGGTCCGGTGTCTTAGACACTGCGAACCATGTTGTTTCTTCGACACATTTTACCAATCTACCGATTGAGGCACCACTATCTGATTTCATGGTATAAGCTCCACCCACTAAAATGACATACGCGAAGTAGGTGTGACGTCACAATCACGTATATCAACCAACCAATGTGACGAATTTAGACCCGTTGGGTGGCGTACGTTATTGTGACGTCACGCCGACGTAGATATATATCGGTTTCGCTGCGACCAAAGCACATCAATATCGCAGCGGTTTAAAAGTGGGTGGAGCTTATAACATGAAATCAAGAAATGGTGAAGTGCGCATGTCTGAACCTATGCAAATTAGGAAAACGGCGACGCAATCGGAAGATTAGTGTACTGAGTACCCGCCGCCAACATCGTTCGGAACCGTACAGAACACCGAAAATTGCGTGCGTGATTGTAGGTCCGTTTATCGGTGTTCTTTAAACGGTTACCGGGAAATCTAGATGACGCTAGAATAAAAAAAGTGCATCCTTTCAAATGATACCAAGATCGTCAGGACAGGACGAGCCGTGAGGGTGCTAGCAACCGTAGAATTTCATGTTTTGGACGTGTTCTGAGTTGTTCATTTTTCGCTCGCTTATCTATTTTTGATGCTATGTATATGTACCTTGTGAACAAATAAAGTTTTATCATAGGACATTTGTGTACAAATAGTCTATAACGAGTCTAAAATAGTCTATAACGAGTCTAAAAGCTTCCAAGAGAAGTTGAGATGGTGTTCAATAGAACGTGTCTGCCACGGGGGGAAGTGTAAAGCTCTTTGAGAAGTCTTAATGATTGGTTACGCTATTAAGAAGTTACCTTTTACATTTTATTACGCGAGAAAACATACCGACATCCCTTTAGAAATGTCATAATATAATCGTAATAAATGACGTAATAATCACATCAGCCAAACATAATGACGTCTGTAGACCAACCACAGAGCTCACGTACTTTTATGACACTGCCTCACAACGCAGTTAATAACGGTGCTATTATTTATGTATAAAACAGTTTAACATGCTGATCTTGATATAATAAACAAGACACTTCCAAGTATCCATAACTTAACCAACGACGATGTCTGTGTACAGCTGATATTCATATATAGTCTGGGGTGAAATGCATGGGGGCAAGGGTTCCGATCGAGGTGTCAACAGGGGAGTGCAGTTGGTTTTTTTTTGGGAGCCACAAGGAGGGGTGCAGTTGGAGGTCTCAGAGAGCTGCAACTGGAGGTTCTTTTATTAGTCTCAATGGGGAGCAGTTAGAAGTCTCAGGGGTGCTGCTGGGTTTCTTTTTTTGTGGGGAGCCTCAATGGGGTGCAGTCGGAAGTCTTACGGGGGTTGCAGCTGGAGGGATTTGTGAAGTCTCAATTAGGCTGCAGCTGGAGTTTTTGGAAGCCCTAACGAGGATGCAGTTGGGTGTTTTTGTTACCCACAGTGGGGTGCAGCTAAAGATCTCAAGGGAAAGGTGCAGGTTGAAATTTTGGAAGTCGAAAAACGGACCCCCCAAATCAACCACGCTACTGGCCTGATATCTGTCGTCTTCCTTGCAGGAGCGTGTTACTGGGAAAGGTTCTCCGGATTGACGTGGATTCCGGAAGTCCATACGGCATCCCGCCAGACAATCCGTTTGTCAACGATGACGCCGCCAGACCAGAGATCTACGCCTACGGTATCGAGTACACATTCCGAGCGGACGTTGACGAAGGTGATCCTGTCACAGGTAGACATCGGCCTTGCCCGCTTCCGATTCTGCTTCGAAACACACCCCATAGTGTGTTCACATGCACACATCGACCGAAGTCCGTTCTTCGTTTTTTTGTTTCCTCTCTCCATCTCAAACCCTCTGTCTCTGTCTGTCCGTCCGTCCGTCCGTCCGTCCGTCCGTCTGCTGTCTGTCTGCTGTCTGTTACGTACATAGAGAGGTGATGGGGGTGATGTCATCGTTTCAACATTCTTCAGGATAGTTGCTTTAAGATTAAAAAAATTCTTTTTGACCTATCTAAATGAGTTTTACCCAGTGCTGCGTTCAGAGTTCACGCCGCATCAAACCGCCACCAGAAATTGAATGGTTAAATGTTACGTACCGCGACATTCGCCGCATTCATAATGGGTGCTACTACAACATATACAGACTAGACAGTTAATAGAACATTGCCGAGCGCTGGAAACAACTAGAACTAGAACCTGATCGGCCTGTTTACTGGAAAGCGTTCTTCTTGTGGTGGGCAGCATCGGCACGGTAGCCTCTACTGCAGCAAACTGGATTTTATTTAAGAACCATAACGCCTGCCTTGTCATCGGATCAAATAAAAATCCCACATATCAATAGCCGAACGAAATCAGAATACGCAATGTTGCCTCCCTTTTGAACAAACGCAAACGTTGTTTTATGATTATTTATGTTCAACTTTTAACGGAAGAATCACGTGGCTTAAAGGGATGACCAAACATGTTAAGAAAGCAACGGAGTAATAAACAAGAAACAAATGTGAATCTATTCACTGTAGTAGGCCCCTACACCTCTGAAATCGCACCTGTAAAACCGAGACGTGAGCAGACGATCTGTCAACGAAATGACGTAGCGTCAGTGCGTCACCCTCGCAAGCCAGAGATGGTGACTACGCACTCTACCCATGACAGATCTCCTACGCATTGCGTGGATGTTAGCTGAATCAAACTCGTAATTGACTTTGCCGGTTGCGACTGTACCACCCATGAGAACAGTGCAGACACCCGTCCGATCCACGCTCCAGTTCCAAGATGAGCTCTCGCTATTCTCAACACATTTGTGAAATATCAAAAGAAAAAACAAGATTTAAGCGTTGATATTAATTTGCCCTGATCGTTCACTTTGCCCCAGCCACCCCAATACAAACACTGAAGAGTGCATGTGTAGGCCCTCATCTTGGAAAGATACACTTATTATTATAATGATACAGCGTTTGTTTCAGGGAAGGGACGAGGTCGAATCTTCTGGACTTCGTATAAATATACAGACAAGAAGAGGACACACCAGGTGAACATCTTAAAGAAAGGCGGCAATTATGGATGGACCGACAAAGAAGGCTTCAACTGCAGCATAGAAAAGCACTGTCCCAATCTCGGTAGGTACTTTTGTGCTGTAAATTCAGTGTAGTTACCTGGGTTCTCAAGCAACTGACAAATAAAGTCAACTTATCAATGATGATGACCACATTGAGGTTAATATATTATTTCATGCAATATTTCCAGAGAGTTCGGCTTGAATTAAACATCACAAGAATGCCCTGCGTGGTGGTGGGACGACTGTAGTGGAAATTTATGTCACACAATGATTTGTATGAGTTTTACCCATTGCCTGTTTATTATCGCGTGGATCTCGCGGTCTGACGATGATCGAAATACTGTACCAATGATAAGCACAGCAGCCAACGTTGCGTATCACTGAGGACTTATAGACATAACAAATGCATTTCAAACACACTGAATCCGTTTGTATACATGTACATAATATTATTTAGTAACTGCAAACAAACACATTTCAGTCCCTCTGAACTTGCTGATTGAACTGTAGATTGCTACCATTGTAGACATCTAGGCCACACTGAATCGACTGGTATGAAACGGTAGAAATACCTTTCCTTTAGCTGCCAGATTTGGTCGTAGTAAGAATCTCCCTGACCACTGATCAACATATGGAAGGACTAGCTCTATTTTTTTAAACTAAATTCAATGTGAACCCTGCGCAGGACATGTTTTAAATTGAGGATAAATATGCACGTATGTATTTTTGCTTGTGCTTACCTTTGGATATGTTATTTGTAGGTCTACATGCACATATATTGTTCATCATCCTGTTTATCAAGATTAATTGCCAAATAATGTGTTTCTTTCTGTTGTTATATGTGGGTCTAGAAAGCACTTCTTGATTAGGTAATACTGTTTGACTAGATCAAGAAGTGTTGCCGATCGATGTGTACCACACAGTGGACATATCGTTACCCACCGGATATTTATACCGTGGCTGTCGCAATCCTAGTATGATGGGCCACTTCGTCTTCACAGCTTTTTATGGGTACGTATCATATACGTATATGCACCGACTTGATGCGTTGTACCTTACCAATTCATCGATCCACTTCAACACGTACTTACTTAGATGTGTTTGCTCGCTGGGAGCTTATGCCGTCAACAAATGCCCTTCACTGTTCCTGTTTGTTGCCACATTTCCAGTTCTTTTACACCTACACTTGTACTTCGGAGAGGTGGTGCACGTTTCTTGCAACGGTTTACCTGTGTCTAAAGGCATATTTTAACTTGGACCGGTACACGCGCCTGCACCAAGATGAACAGTTGAACTGTTGCAGGTTGCATCGATACGGGTGTGTGTGTGAATGCCTGTATGTGTGTGTGTGCGCATGCGCTTGTGTGCGTGCATACGTGAGTACATGTGCGTGAAGACATCCCAAGATTACCCTATTAACTGTTACCCTCTGTCTACAGCCCACTGTTCAGCCTGACAGAGGACCCTTCCAGCGGACAGTGGACCAGAGAACAACGAAACCTGTGCAAGGCTGAGGTGTGCACCGCCGCCGGCTTGACCACCCTCGATTACGAGCCCTTTTATTTAGTCGGGGAGGATGCTGAGGGTGCGTAGCTAAAGTTATAGACTAGTTAGTTGCCTCCTCTGGTTTAGCACATCACGAATCCGCTTGACTGCCAACTATTACGGGTCCTTTTATTTAGTCGGGAAGGATGCTGACGGTGCGTAGCTAAAGTCATACTTCAGTCAAGACAAGTTAAAGTTGCCTTCTCTGGTTTAGCACATCACGAGTCCGGTTCTTTTGTGTCCAAATATGTAGTGTGTAAATATGCTAAGTAAATGCGCAGTCGGTTTATTAAACAATATTTACTTTTATTTGGTTAAAAAAAATTACTTTGGTCTTTCAAACTGGCAATTTGTTAAAGACTAAGCGAAATGAACCTTTTTTATTTCCAATCTAAAAGAAATATAATACAAAAAATAGTGTCCTGATATTCAACAAATTTTTAACCCCTTCCATCACCGTTTTCAAGGTTCATTTTGGTCATGCTTTTCTGTGCATTTTCTGCACAGTTTGTTGCGACACCTACCGGTCGTTATGACGTCCCCGCAGGTATCACCACTAGGATTTAGCATGGCGTGCATTGCAGTCGCGGAATTTATTATTTTTATATAACTGTAAAGATAATAATCTTACCTACAAATGTGTCGCTGGATGCACACAGGAATTTTGCTTTACTTTTTGAGTTATTGCCATTTGAATATTGCAACATTCTCAAACTTGCAATGAGATTTAATATTTGTTGATATCACGGTAAAGATAATAATCTTATTTACAAGTTTGTCGCTGGGTGTACCCAGGATTTGGTTTTTGAGTTAATGCCGTTTTAACATCACAAATGCTTAATCCTGCAATGTATACGCGGCAGCAGATATAATGCAAGGATGTGCATTCGCGATGTTCAATAACTCAAAAGGTTAACACAATTCCTGTATACATCCAGCGACAAACTTGTAGAAAAGAATATTATCTTTACGGTGATATCAAAAAATATTAAATTCCGCGATTGCAATTTCATGTACAGTCTGAAACAACAGGCCACTTATCCCCTCGCCGTGCTAAAAGATGGGGCGTGCTCAGCAGCAACATCTGACAGGCTGTGACACGCAAATGACCACGTTTGAGCGGGCTTAGTGACATGAATTCGCAATGAGCAGGCTTCATATTTGGCACATTACTTGACAAGAGTATTAAGTTTATGTATACAAAGTTTCAGACATTAAAAATTTCATTTCACTTAGTCTTTAAGGCCAACTGCCAGGCCAACAATTAGCATTGATACCGTTAAATGTGTCAGCCAGGTGGATGGATTTTGAGTGAGCAAGGAAATCTACAACAGGAATACAGAAACATTATTCATAATGGCATCGTGCATTCGCATGGATACTCCTATTCTGAGAACCACATGAATTAATGTTTGGGCAAACATCAAATAAGTTACTGATTAATCAGTTGTCTGGCAACGTAACTAAGATGACACAAAAGGCTGCACAAACGAGCTGGCACATTGTATAGTTTTGCCTTTTCACAAAATTAATTTAAAATGGCGACAGAAGAAATCACATTGAGGAACCACCTTTAACAGTAGGCTATCCTAAAATGAATACCCGTAATTTTGTATAAATCCTTGTAACGTGATGCATTGGTAGATCGATCTCTATCTTTCCTATTCCAATTGAATGCCACCATCTACCAGGCTATGAAATATAGACCCTATCTACATAAACATCCGCTTGGTTTTATAGGAAATCTGCAGTAGTTGAGACTCGTCTATCAAGTGGGTTTTACCAACCACCATCAATTGTTATTCGGTTTTGATATGTGTACAGTAAGCATAATACACTCTGTAAAAACCGGGATATACCAACGTTCTTTTGCCAGACCAGAACAGACCAGTCGGTGTTGGTTTAGTCAGGTCTGTGTCAATCTGATGTAGTTGAGAGTTTTTCAAGTTTACGTGAGTGTGACGTCATGTTGGCTTCATTCTGACTCCATCGACGTAGTGTAAACCTATACGCTGCAGTGTGGCGAGTTTGGTCTGTATTTAATTCCGTATTTAAAATGGGACATGGCTGTATCCTCTAAAAATGTTTTGTTTAATACGAGAAATCCGTACGATATGTGTCGTGTATGTCTAATGCCTACTTTCTATTAGATTTCAGGGACTGCCCAACGATTTTCACTGGCTAACTGATGATCTGATGCGGCGTTAGCTGGGGAATAAAAACCACAATTCTCACAATTGTTCGATCTCAGCGTGTAGTAAAAAATGCTGCTGTTGTAGACGTCTAGAGCGTCATCTGTTCATTTACTTTACAAGTGCATGTAGCCTGTAGGTGAATATCTGTTTACGTGCGGCCTATGTGTTTCTGCAGGTGAGATGTACATATCGAATTTCTACAAACAATGGATTTATAAACTCGTAGAACCGTTCAGGTGGGTGTTCAGCAATATCGTGTAGCAGTAGATATGCAGTGTGGGGACATACCTAATGCCACATACAGTACCTAGGCTTAATCATACTCAAAAGACCATCAAATAATCATGCACGAACGAAACCACAGAATAGCATTATATAATATATTCTAACATGCAGCGTCAATGTCATTGTTCTGTTCTCCAGAGTTCAGACAAACGTCGGAATTAGACGGTTGTCATCTGAAGACATATCTTTTAAAATACTGCTTATCTTCCGTAGCAATATTATATACATATAATATTAATTATATATATAATTATATTGTATACCGAAGTTGAGTGAGCCTAATACTTCGGTTTTGTAGCGCCTCTAAGCTCGGGATTCCATGGATATTGGCGCCATATAAGTTTTCCATGTTTTAGTGTACGTAATAATGGAAGTCGGGCAGGTATAACGCATGCAGAATCGTTGACTAAATAACCTTCGAAGCAGGGTAGTAGCAAAGTTAAACACAGATTAGAACTGTGTAAATAGTATCATTAAATAATTATTTGACAAGGTACCATGATTATGATCAGCAGGCAGGTAGGTCAGTTCGTCTAGCAGTCTTTAAGAGATCGTCTCAGAACGTCGATGTCCGATATCAGACATTACTTTCATCTGGTCTTGGATGAAAGTTTGTAAACATTGATATGATGATATTGATATATTAACAGTGTCGGTCTTAAATGTTCGATGCCCGACGCCAAACGAAACTGCTTCTGACCCCCCCTCCCCAAACGAAAGTAATTTCATCTGATATCGTACATCGATGTTCCGAGATGATCACGAACCACCCAACTATGTTTGGTGCAACCAATGTAAGGGCGATAGTAATTGGTGATATAGTGTTATATCTACGTGTGCTTGTGCATTTCCAGACGAAGCAACCCAAGCTTGTGTCAACCCGCTGAACCAACGCAACACGAGGAAACAACGCAACACGAGGAAACGACGCAACACGATACATCAATAAGTAGGGTCACAAACATCGATTTTTTTCCAGGTGGCACCTAATACTTATATTGCTAATACTTATATTGCGACAGCTATTGCTCACCCAGTAATTATGTATGATTCCTCACCTAAGACATTTCCGTTGCCGTTCTGAACATACCATTCGCTAGCAAGCAACAACTGCGTTCACAAATATCTGAATGCAGGAGTTTGCATGAAAGTTTGCTTTAACCCTCAAACGTTTTGCAGTCTTCAGTAAACACATTGCTAGATATTGAATAACAAGTATTTGTTCTGGTTGCCCGTATCCAAGCAATCTCATATATCACTGATTGCATATTAATTAAAGGGAAACAAAGGACAATTGTGCGGTCCTACAAACCTAAGAGTTAATACATTCTAATAATTTGCAACTATACAATCAACAATATCACGCCTGTGGTTTACTCAGATGTTTATTTTTCAAAGTGGGAGATTGTGGTGAAATCGTAGTTCCCAGCAGCTGACATATTGAGGCACGCTCCCGATGCTTCACCAATAAGCGTACAGTTCCCAGCAGCTGACGTATTGAGGCACGCCCCCGATGCTTCACCAATAAGCGCCTAGAGCGTCTGACCTTGACGACTCTGCAGTGACGCATCGAATGCCTGTTTCCTTGACATGCATCTGAATATATATGCCAGCTCATTATGTTGGTTAATCGTATTCTCTTCGACTCAGAGTTACACTTGTACCAACTATTATAATGGCACACAGTGCTCCACGCGGACGTAACGTGTTTAGTAGTTACAGTGCCAAAACATATTCGGCGATGCAAACTATAATAATATTCTCAGCTTGACAACAGGCGCATTGGGAAGTGTCGACATTGGTGACGTCTGTTTTGTTATCACCACAATGGCGCTGCCCGTGCAATTTAAATTATGTGTCCTCACTCAACAAGGTTTTTCCAGTAAACTGCCGCCATTATATTCTTGACTGTAGTTGCTAATGGTTAGTTTTTATTGCCTCTTAGATACATAGACCCAAAAACATGTATTTTATTTCCTTTTAAACGCCCGCCTCATAAAGGGCCTAGTACAGTGCTCGACGGCAAACCGTCGAGAATCGAAACAGAAGCGATTTTACCAAAAATGCTGCGCAGCAAATTTATTTTTTGACCAATCAGCGTTGTTGTTTTGGTGTGACATCAAATTGCACATGTTAGATTGCAATACCGATGTAAACACTGTAAAATATAATTTTTGTAATTTTGATTTTATTTTCAGGAAAATTAAATAATCCAGTGAATACCATATCTAATTATAAGCTCAGCATTAAATTATTTGCAGAAGGAACACAGTTTTTATAATGATATTCCAGATATTCCAACACAACAAAATATGTGACCAATACGTAGTTACATGAATGCAAGGATACGGATTCATGTGCGACTGAATTAGCAGCGTTGTCTGTTGATAACCCTGACAAAATTAATCATCGTAACAGTCCAGTTCACAGACAAGCCTATGGAATTCTCCAAAGTTGTTTCTCTTCCGAAGAGTTTCGTGTACCCGAACACGTCGCTTTCGTCTCCGATGATTGTGTTGTCTTTGCCTTCTGGCTAACAACAGTAGCTCCTACTGAGTAGGAGTAATGCTTTCTCCTCTCAATTGATTCTTTGGACCGCCATCTTTTACAGCATCCACAAACTGTTCAGGTGACAAATTTGCATATGCCGTCAAAGATTGCCGCGCTCTGTGTACCAGGCTCTGCTTGCGCTTTGCCGTCAAGCAGTGTACTAGACCCTTTAGTGTGTGCATCATGTTTCAGATGGCGGAGAAGCAACCGTGCCTGCCTTGCTGTTGTTGACACTGTGCGGTCTGCTGACACTGGCACTCCAGCACGCTGAGAACAACCACTGATGGCCTGCGACTCACAGAAGACATGACTTGTGTTCTATCGTTCTAGCAATAGGATTAACCAGTAGATGTATACAAAACAGACAATTGTCGACTAACTAGTGAACACATTTAATGTGTGTTTGGGTGTTTTAAATTTAATTATATATTTTTGTTAATAACATCTGTACTAACCATACAATAAGTATAATTTGTTATCCATTACTTACAGGAGGATCTGATAGACACTGTATGACAAACTAGCCACTGCCAGTGTAACCATCTATAGTCATGCCACAACAATAAAAGTCAACCGTTGTGAAAAAGCAATTATGGAATGTTGATTTTCGTGCATATTCACTACAAACTTGGAATGACTACCATAGCCGTTGCCACAAACTTTAAGTACATTTTCCGGCTTCCTAACAAGTTCAACATCAATTATTTTATATACAGCCTAAGACAATCGTCTTTGTTATTTTTTATAAACACATGCTGGTGAACTAAGGAAAGATTATATAAACGTGATGCTGTATGAAATGGCGAGCGGTGTATTGTGTTATGGCACATTTGCATAGACAAGTGTCCAGCACATGACAATCAACATAGTTGTACAGTTGCAACAAACTAATTAACACATAGTGACCTTATGCAGTGTGGTAGTTACACTCAACGCCAACAGTCCATAGCTTAAGACAACGTTTGGCATCACTAAAACCTGGCCCCATGTCCTTAATCCTAGATGTAACTGAACCCATATGGAGATTAGGCACCGTTACATTAACAACCCTCAAAAAGACACCCAAATTGCTAAGCTAATATACGCAATAACCCTAACACAGCTACCGTAAGCAATTTATCCGCACTAACAATACAACCCTGACAACCTAATCTCATCCTGAAAACCCCACCTAAAAACCCGACATCCTATGAGCAACAACAGTATTTTTGTTTCACAAAATGACATACAACTGCACTTAACGTGTGCAAGATTTTGCAGTTCACATCACTAAAATAAGTACGTTAAGATTTTCAAAAACCAATAAACAACATATGGCTAACACGTTTCAGCAAATGAAACCATTAATTGGAAGACTAAAAGCATGAGTGCAATCGGATGAAAGAGTTACCTAGTTTTGAAAGTGTGGCAAGTTACCTACTAATACAGCACACTAACACAACTGAATCAATCTGAGAATCGGGCTCCATGAAAGACAACAAGACGAACTCATTTCACAAAAACGTGAAAAGAAACAAAATAGCGTTACAATCATATCACATCAGACAAGCAAACAGGCATGACCACAGCAAGCTCAGATGTGATCCCATCAGACAAGCAAACAGGCATGACCACAGCAAGCTCAGATGTGATCCCATCAGACAAGCAAACAGGCATGACCACAGCAAGCTCAGATGTGATCCCATCAGACAAGCAAACAGGCATGACCACAGCAAGTTCAGATGTGATCCCATCAGACAAGCAAACAGGCATGACCACAGCAAGTTCAGATGTGATCCCATCAGACAAGCAAACAGGCATGACCACAGCAAGCTCAGATGTGATCCCATCAGACAAGCAAACAGGCATGACCACAGCAAGCTCAGATGTGATCCCATCAGACAAGCAAACAGGCATGACCACAGCAAGCTCAGATGTGATCCCATCAGACAAGCAAACAGGCATGACCACAGCAAGCTCAGATGTGATCCCATCAGACAAGCAAACAGGCATGACCACAGCAAGCTCAGATGTGATCCCATCAGACAAGCAAACAGGCATGACCACAGCAAGCTCAGATGTGATCCCATCAGACAAGCAAACAGGCATGACCACAGCAAGCTCAGATGTGATCCCATCAGACAAGCAAACAGGCATGACCACAGCAAGCTCAGATGTGATCCCATCAGACAAGCAAACAGGCATGACCACAGCAAGCTCAGATGTGATCCCATCAGACAAGCAAACAGGCATGACCACAGCAAGCTCAGATGTGATCCCATCAGACAAGCAAACAGGCATGACCACAGCAAGTTCAGATGTGATCCTACCGAAACCGCTAACAAAACAAGTAGGAATATTTAGTCTAAACATTCCACATAAATCTGTTTGTTGAATTGATAAAACCAGTCAGTATAAATTTATCAACAATTCTCGAAGTTGGACATCTGGGAGCTTGTCGTTATTTTGGCCCTTCGTTGGGGTTGATGACGATAATGTGAATGTGTTTCATGTGATTTCACTGTAATTTTGACAATTTACCTCTGTTGCTAGGGAGGTTTATGTGATTATAACATCACACCAACTTCAAGAATGCTGACTGGAAAGATGCAGTCCGGTTTGGTTCCAGCTGGTTTTGCTAAAAATTTACCTTACCAAACATTATTCAAGATAGTTAATTTCTTTTTATTATATCCAAAAACTAATTTAAATGTATTGACTTTTGCCCTTCTTAACAAGATGGCTTCATCAGTACAACAGATGTCATGATCAGACGTCATCGCATACTATGACGTCATCCGACCATGAAGTCGGTTGTACCAACGAAATCATCTTGTCAAGGGTGAAAATCTGTACAGGTAAACTAATCTTAGTATATAAGTGAAAGTCTACACAGGTAAATTAGTCTTTGGATATGAATTAATGTATACACATGCACAAGTAAATAAATTTTTGGTTGTTACAACAAGAAATGATTTCAATATGAAACTTTGATTTAAATCACACGGCGTACTAACACAAGACATACAAGAACCACAGGGATGCAGACCAGCAGTGAATTAACACACCAGTGGATATGAACACCGACATTTTGTGAGATAGATTCTCCATGGTAAAGCTTTATACACTGAAACAACATGACTGAGGTTAACAGAGGCCATCTTACGAAGTCTTTGGTGGGTCACCAGGAACAAACTGTTTGAGGGCGACGGAGAAGACATGAAGGGCATCACCCCCTGTGCCAGGCAGACACCTGCCCTTCCACACACTCTGATAAGTCTCCAGTAGTACGAGAAGTCTGCAAGCACACGAGAATGGCATTTCATCTACAACTGAAAACAATTTTCCCAAGCTTACAGCCACCCATGGAGCAACAAGCCAAGGGCAGCGGTTCCGACCATTGCTGGATTTTGATCGTAAACCCATGACCATTTAATTTCTGCTGTTGCCAATTATGGCATTACATGTAGTAGATAATAATTTCATGATAGATTGAACATAACTCATTTCACAATAAATCAAACATAACTCCACAGTGGCACACCCTGGAGAACGACTGACCATTCAATTTGCCCACTAAAAAGTAAACAACTCTTAACAAAATGCCTTTGTGATTCTTGAAATGCATCATTCATCAATAATGGTATATCAGAGGCCAATGGTGCAAAGAAGTGAGTGATCCTAGAAAGAGGCGAGTGAACCTCAGTGCCTTGTTGAAGATACACTATAACACTTCTAAATTAGCGTATTAATATAATAGATTATAAATCGGTGGTTGACTCTTATTATAAGGAACATTTCCTTATATCTTATGTTCCTTATACACATGGGATACACTATAGTGCAAGGGTGAATGAAGGTTTCAAAGTTGTTCCTGACATCATAGGTCCATGAGCGAGAGACCACCGATTATTATTATTATTTGCATTAAATATATGCATCAATTATATATCTGTCTCAAAATCTTTAGTTGAAAGACCAGTTTTGATTGCAGAAAAGCTAGTGTCTATCAGACCATAAACTTCACCTGTTTCTCTATGTCACAAGACACGCTGCCACGGGTCACTGACTGTAGGGATCTTTAGTTGTCACAACTTGATGTTACAACAAATGGCTACAATGACTTCACATCCAACATACGGTAGCAGTGGAAACTGTTAGCAAACAAATTAACAAAGAGATCACTTCTGTCTTACTGTGCCCTCCTACCTGTAAGGAAAGGTATCCGCTGGAGACTTCACCAACATTCTTATGAGCTCATAAGTGCTATTTTGCTCTTTAAAATTGATTTGTTTCCTTAACAGTGATCTTGTATACTGAAAACTGTCACCACGAGAATGTGGTGTGATACAGAAATAGTGTTCCCATTGATACTGTTGCAGTTTGAAAAAGTTCCTTAATTTTAACAAAGATTCTGTTTAATGATGGCTGTTCCTGATGAGCTCACTGTCTCAGGAAACACTCCCCTGGCGATTTATTTGGCGTCTACACGTCTGAACGTACCTGTTGGCCAAGTCAGTCCTGGTTGTGAGCGACAGATTGGCAATGCCCATGTTGACAACGGAGCAACCCACGTGTCCTTCTGGCAATTTGCCTGAACTCACCAGGGCTCTACCTACCCTGGAACGTATGTGGAAGAAGATTAACTAAGTCCAGGTCTAATCAACAGATTTCAGTAGAGTGTTACTGAGAACATGCACACAAAACGATTTAACATAAAATGTCTTAAAACTGTAAGTGGACTATGAAGACTGGCTTACCAAGAGTCCGACTTTTTTGTATCCAAATGAAATTTGTGAATTTGAAGCATTTGTTGACTTTGTTTTTGAAACATACCCATGTTGGTAGCATTTAAACAATCCATAGATAATGTGCTCCATTTAGTTTGTCTTCCGTGACAATGAACACGTTCTGCTATATAATTGCCCGGTGAAAAAAAGCAGTTGTAAGTACCAGACACTCCAAACACATCCCAAATCTTTTAAGCTTACCCGCATTAATAAATTGTAACTGGTCCCTGGGGCACTTAGGACAACCTTTTGCTAGAAATCGCACGTGCTCACCCGTCTAACTGACGTAACCAGCAACAGGCAGAGGGCGGATGCTGGGTTGAAATTTCAGCCCAATACATGCAAAACTAACAGATGTGGGTGCACAAACAAACAGAGAACAAACTGTTTTATAATATAGAAGATATTCCGTATTTTTAGTTATCCAATATAACTTTTGACACTCACTTTTTATAATATACTAACTTGACGGGCGATAATTTCAACGCTAAATGACACACAGCTCCATCTGTAGGAAATATATTAAATGCGAAAGAGGGTTCTACTTGTAAGCGTGTGGACATGACCTGCGACAGGTAGACCTGGTGCATGTTAAGTGTGGAGGATTTTCAAATGTCAATAACTTTAAAACTATTCAAAATTTCTGTATACATCCAGCGACATATTTGTAAATAGCATAATTATCTTTACGATGATATAAAAAAACATTAAAATTTCAGCCAGATACATGCAAAACTGACGGAGATGTGGGTGCACATACAAACAGAGAACGAACTGTTTTATAATATAGACACTGTTCCTTCACTGACTTCTTTTCCTCCATTTCTCTTATTTTATCAGACAGAATACAGTAATGATAAGACAAAACTGGCCCACAAATTTACATTATTTTACTGCTAATACAAAACCACCATCTGAGGGTGGTAGCCGCGTGACGCTTCCTCCAAGACAAGGATAGACTCACTTGCAGGCAGACATCATGAGGTCTATGGTGAGCTGAAGTTCCACAACAATCTGAGGTCCGTCGTCACACTGTGGTCGAGCATGCACCAAGTCCTTCTGACACTTGCGCAGGTGACGCATGGTTTTCTGTCACCAAACAAACACACCATCATCGTTCTGAGCGAGTTTTACACACGTGTGACCTACCATAGCAAAGTTGGTATCAAGTCAGTCGCAAAATTGTTAACTGGTGTTATGTATGTTTTTGGCTTCCACAGATCATAAGCTTTAAAATGATGCCTCATTTATTGAAATATCTTCAGTAGTTTTTGATTTGTTGCTAAAATTGAATCAAACTCTGAAGTGATGTTTTGAGAAATTAGGTAATTTTGACTCATATTGACTATTGTTGTTTAATCTGTGGGTTTGTAAATGCAGGTATTAGATTAGTTCTAGATTATTTGTTGAGGAAAATACACTGGACATTAAAAGATGTGATTAGTTCGTAGCATTTCTGCCAAAATCTAAAAATCGACTAGATATGACCTAGACTGCTATTTTTGCTTATGTGCATAATAGACCCATGTGACTTAATACCCGGTTTGCTGTAGCTCTCGTTTTTGTTGGATCCTGATATGTAAAACTGAGCTGTGGTTCTCACAGCCACCGCTGGTTGTAGGATCAGGGTACAACATTGTTGCCGATCAGTGGTGACTGAATTACTTTAATTTGTACTTGAGTAGACGTAAAAGTAATTCTCTTCAAAACTACTTGAGTAGAAAAAAAGTACCTTCTAAAAAACCTACGTGAATAAAAAGTAAAACTACTTTCTAAAAGTACTTGAAGTAAAAGTAGAATGGAAGGATTTATTGTCAGGCAGGTGACCAACAGCAACATGTACGTTGCACCATCAGTGAACACAAAATCAAAAAGTGAAAATAACTAACCCCAATATATACTAAAGCCTGTACCTTCTATATACTAGCAAAGTTGTAAAGTTTAAAAACTAAGGGCTGCCATATGTTCACTGTTGTGCTACTGTGTTTATATACATGTGCTGCCACCTTCTAGATAGTGTCATCGTCAAACTAGCACATTGCACACGAGTTCACTCAAGAAACGACGAAGAAAGTGTCATCATCAAACTAGCACAGTTCACACAAGAAACAACTTGTGTTTCAGCAAGAGCTGATCTTCAAAATGCCCATCCCAATGCGGGCCCTTGATGGCGTGAAGATGCGCCTAGCAACACTGAAGAGGCGCTCACATGCAGCGCTATCTGGCAGAGCAGTGTTTGTGGTGATGAACAGGTTCTTCAGCATTGGCCATGCCACAACTAACAGCACGCTGTCTCTGATGACTGGCTAGACAGGTACTCATCCAGCTGCACAAGTCCAGTCGACTGCTGCCTTCTCCGGGTGAAGAAATCGTCGTCATCGGTGGAAGCCATCTTTGCCATCTCACCATCAACTGCAGAGGATGTCTTCTCCATGGCAGGCTTGGCAGCCAGTCATCGTTTGATGTAGCGCAGGCCTGCAAACAGACAATTGCTAGGCTCATCTCATTCAGAAATTATTAAGCAACAACACAGTTTACCACCACATCAGCACCAAAATAAAAATGACATGCCAGGTTATGGCTAGATGAAAATTAATATTGACGGGGGCATAATAAAAGTAACTGCTTCATAACATTCTTTCAAAACTCACAAACTCAATTCAAAAGTACACCATACTAAAACACACATCTGCTAAATAAAAATTCATCTACGATGTACATGTTGATGATAATTTTTTAATGATAACTGGCAGCAACCGCAATCTTTTTCTCTGAAATTATAACCTAACAGCAGGCTAGCATCTTCACTGATATTTACACATGCACAATATATATATATATATATATCTATACACAGTTGTATATATATATATATATGTATATATATATAAATAAATATATATAACACATACCTAATTTACCTTTGTCTAACGCAGATGAGTCGTCTGTCCAGTCTTTCTTAAACTTCGGATGCAATGTGGCAGTGGCAATCAATTCCGGGTCGTCCATCACGTCAGCAAATCAATGAGCAATGCCTGCGTGCAAGGCATCAATCATTGGGATGCATGTCTGCGTGACTTCACGCTTTGCTCGCGGCTTCTCTTGCAGCATTGCCAATGTCAGTAGGAGGTACCCCATGAACGCTTTCTTCTCGGCTTGAAGAATGTCCAGGGCCTGTGCCAAAGGTCGCATCACATCTTGGTAGTCCTCCAAGAAACGCGTCTCGGTTGGCTTCAGTCTGAAACATGAATATCACAATCCTAGCTTTTTTATCGTAATAACAAAAACAAAATTATGATAAGTCTTGAATATCAGTTGGTTTCAGCTGAAACATGAGTATAACGTTGTTTCACATATCGAGTCTTAAAAAAATGAGTCTTGGTTGGCAAAATTATGGTGAGTCTTGAATATCAGTGGGCTTCAGCTGACACATGCATATAACAGTGCATCAAATGTCAGTGTTAAAAAATGCTGCAATGTAATTGCAGATTTTGGTTTCACTAACAAAACTGTTTTTAATAAACAATATATTACCTTGGGAGTTTCAATTCGTTGAACAGTAGGTGGAGTGCCTCTTTGCCCTTTTTGTTGCTGTTATGAACAAGATGCTCTTCTGCCATGTAGGCACTGTTCCACCTCGTCTGGTTCGGATTGATGAGCACCATTCCGCAGTGGTTCATGACGGCCTCGGCAGACAACACTGACCTCAATGCTTTATTCTAGTGTAACTGGCACTTGGTGAATGCTGCTCGTGACAGCCTGTTGTACGGGGCGTCTGCCTCTGCCTGGTCCGCCTCTCCAGTAGCAATGAGCTGCACGGTGTGGCAGGCACAGCGCTGGTGCCGAGGAAGTTGGTACTCATTACCAGTTGCATGGCTGGGTGCATCATCACTGTCGCTGTCCTTGTGGATCACCTTCTCCTGACCGAACACCGAGAAAGCTCTAACAAACTTCGACCCATTGTCAGTAGTTGTCTTGCAGACATTGCTGGCAATCCCATAGTAGCTGTGTGTTTCCTTTAAGGAGCTGGCAAGGACATCGAACAAGTGGGAGTCTGTCATTCGACGACACGCAAGAGCAGCCGAGACCCTCCCCAGGCTGTCTGGGTCGATCTAGTGGGCGGTAACACCGATGAACGACTTGCCCCTCGCCGACCAACAGTCTGTCGTTGTCGCGACACCTGTGACAGACCGCTTGGCAGCACACAGTTGCTGCTTCATCGCGACAACGCTGTGCTTCATTCGATGGATGGCAAGCTCACGAAGCTGAATGGTAGCAAACCCTCGACGATGACATCCATGATGAGGCAGTCGACTGTTGGTTGCGATACAGAACTGGCCCTCTGGCCACACTGTTCAAGTATTAACTGTTTCATAGATGGAGTGCCACCAGCAGCGTTGTCATCTGCCCTGTTATGCTTGCTAGAAGTCAATGAGGTGTACCTCTCTATGTGACTCTTGTGCATTAACTGTAATCTGAAGTTGAAGAATAATTAGTCAGAATACATTTACAAAATGAAAAAGCTATGTAAAATTTTGCTAATTAACTCAAATATTATGGAGAAATCAGATCAAAATCCTTTGTCTGATACAAATAATAATTACAAAATAATCATTGATGTAATTGAAAAGGCAAATTGTAAAAATATGCTACATAAATTAGTCCAGTTTAATAAATATAAACAAAAAACTCTTTATGGATAACAAACGGCACACTTAAATCTATTACATACAGTGACAACCAATATAAGCAGATTAAGCTTACAGATACATCAACTGATTACTTTATTAAAAAGACAAACTTAAAAACATATATTTGTATCTTAAAATTACAAATACATTACGATGACAACAGATTAGCCAACCCGGTACCCATAACTTCCATTAAAATCCATAAGCTTACCTGAACATGCTTCCGCAAATTCGACGGGGACGACACCTCCTTGTAAACCGGCGCACACAGCAAATGCACCATCTTTATGGAATTACTCTTCCTTGACAAGAACCGAAACCTCGATGCCAGATACGGCCACGCGTGTTCCCCTTCGGTGCTCTCTAATTCGCTAGCAATTACGTTGACCATGATTACTGTAACAATTCGAAGTGACCTCATGGTGCACTCTGCTTCCCAAAGAAAGCTTTGTACATGAATACGATTGGGAACTGGCCCATGTTTGGATAATATTAACAGCGTTTGGTCTGGCGACAGGATCCATCTGGTGATTAAAATGACTTTTATGAAATGTTGTTGGTCAATGGATGGAGTGTCACCAGGTGACGTAGTTCAGACAAAAATGTAACAAAAATATCGCGAAGGAAATTAAAGTAACGAAGTAAACAATAGCGTTACCTTAGATAAAACTACTTTGTTACAAGTAAAACAAGTTAGTAGAAATCTTACCTCGTTACTTGCAATTAATTGAAAAAACTGCTCAAGTAGAGTAACAAAGTAGTTTTACTTCGCTACATTACACCAATGTTACCGTTTGAGGGCCCAAGACCAGCAACACTTAACTCTGGTCACCATCTTGTAAAGTGCCTGTTCAGACGGGTACATTTTCTCCTCAAATTACTGACAGTTATCAAAGGTAGATAGGTGGGGAAGGGGGAGGGAGGGAGAGTGATACATTAACTGAGATCAACCGTGAACATTATAGTACATTTACAACACGAGAATTAAGAACAGAT
This sequence comes from Escarpia spicata, assembly GCA_963995525.1. Taxonomy (NCBI): domain Eukaryota; kingdom Metazoa; phylum Annelida; class Polychaeta; order Sabellida; family Siboglinidae; genus Escarpia; species Escarpia spicata. The sequence continues at coordinate 43,315,436 of OZ023211.1, read as the reverse complement.
CGAGACCTAACTAATACCTGAATGACTGTTGCTCGACAGGCCACCATGACAGTCATATACAGCTACTAATAACTTCATTTAGTAAGTAACACTGATGTTGTACATAATAATAGTTACTTCTATACATGGTACACACCTGGAATGCCTCATTGGTAAGATTCTCAAGAGCCACCTTGTCTGGCGTGAGGAGCAGCTGATGAAGAGTTGACCCGTCATCTCCATGTAGACTTGTCTCAACATCTACACAAAACACATGCAGTAATAATACCACTAGTTGTCTCAAAACAGGTTTGCATCATTGTCATGTATCAATGGATCTTTGAAATCATGCTTTCCCTCCTTAGCTACCTAGCATAAACGTCCATCTACTGACAACGTTAGACAGCACAATAAAAGACACTGTATTGTATTTACAATGCACTTTTGCAAAGAACACACAGGGACTTGTTTAAACTCTTCTGTCACATCCGATGTTCATTACATCCATGGGTACTAGCCGGACCAGGGATTTAAAACATTTCCCTTTTACATGGACATTCCTTACAAAAGGTAAAACACCATCAGGAGTCCTCACAGCAACTATACTAATATAACCACTGACAAATCTGCAGAAGCACCACATTTTAAAGGGAGCTTGTCCATTAATTGTTATTGTAAAATCATAATTAAACTATATTTATTATAACATACTGACAGCCCAAATGTGTTTTTATTAACCACTTTTTGTTGTTGAAATTTAAAAGTTTTTCTGCTTCGCTAAAACATATTTGGGCAGTAAGTAGATTACAGTACGTATATTTTTCACTGTATAACACGATATTATATTAAACACGAACAAACTTTAACATCTGGAAAAGATTGTTCCATTACCCACCTTTCTGTTTGGTAGCACACCTGAGAAGGTAAGTTTCCGCACGGCCGAGTTCAATGATCACCTGCCCCGTCACTCCTGCCGTGTCTTGTAACATGTGCCAGTTCAACAACTCTGCCAGGTTGGTGTGCACATATTCCTGACAAACACAAACAAGGATGCAGTTCACAAACGACTGAAATGCAAATTATACTAACTCGTCCACTTACCCGGCGTTGCCTTGGGGAAAAGGAAGACATATGTATGTGAGGTCCCCATCGCCTCGGAAGAATTTTGAAAAAAATATCTACAACACACCCCAATGGGCCCGCTAGATACATGCAAAACTAATTAAGGTATGGGTCCATAGACAGAGAGACAGACAGACAGAGAACCGTATTGTTTTATAATATAGAAACTGCTCTGTACAAACATTTAGGCAACATGAAAATATTCTGGTGTTTCTGATGGCATGAAACAATGTCATGGCAGTGTCATGTCAGTAAGAACAAGGCATTCAGGAACCACCCCTTGAACCACAAGCAAACCCTTGATTAAAAATGACAACGCATCCAACAAAATTAATAACATTATTTTATACTTCTTAGGCCCTACAGAGATTTAATAGGGGACACAATTTCTGTATCAGTTTCCTGTTTCAATGGCACAGGTCAAATTTTGCAAATTGAGATCACAACATTATTATAATTATGAGAAAGTTGTTGTGGAGCCTAAACAGTTGGCATATAAACTGTTTGATAATTATTTGTCTGCTTTTCACCGTCAATAATGGCTAAATGAAAGAAGCTTATTATATCATATGTCGGTGATCATAAATTTTGAAAATATGGGTATTCTGTCAGGTAAAACATTATTTTACTACCAGTCATTTACAATGGTGCTATCTGGAGAATTGAGCACCACTCAAAATATTGTCACAATGCGGGACTTTGGGAGGACAGGTGTAAACAGCTAAGAATGGAAATCATTGCGGATGACAAAGAAAGATGGAGATAATTGACATGAAAAGTGGAAGAAGCTACGAATTGAGTGATGTGGACCCCCACCCCACACGAGAGCAAAGGGGAAGAAGAAGTAAGACCAGACTATCTGGTGTACTCCTTCAGTTGTAGACACCTACTAGAGAGACGTCGGGGTTCCAAGCCAGGCCGGCAGCAGTCAGCAAACCGGGCCAGATGAACGGGTGGTGTGTCACCTGACTGACACCCGACCAATGAGAGATGATCAGACCCAGACCGCCGTGAGCCGTCGCCTGCTTCACGGCGTTCCAGATGTTACTGATGGCCGCCTCAGGACAACCAGCAAGACTGCAACAGGGGGAGATACTGTAATAGCTGCATCATCATGAACTAAGGGTGACAGCTTATTTATATACATTCTTCTTGAACCCTACTAAAAGGTATTTATGGTTCTACAAAATTTTTATATATGTATAATTATGTGTATAGTTATAATTATGACACTGAAAATGATTTGATAAAATATATGTGCAATTTGGTAAATATTGTTAATACGGACCAACGTGGTCCAGATGAGCAAGAACTCTACTTTATATTGTAGTGATGATTTTATATCATATATACACAATATATATATACATATATAATATGTGTGTATATATATATATATATATATATATATATATATACACTAACTTAGCCTGGGTATTTATACTTTATACGTTGTCATAGTTTTGCTTATTTATATACTAATTTATTCTTAACATATATTTTGTATGTATCATATCAATACATGAACTTTTAATCAGAACAAAAAGTATTCTTTTTCATACTTCACCATTGCTAGATCACATGAACAAACGTTCAACTGAATTTGATCCTCTCACCTAAATCCTGGCAAGCATTCTTGGCTATCATGGCTGGTCTAAACACTAATGTCTGAGAAATTGTCTGTCTCATTTTGATGTTTTGAACTCCAAATGCATGAAATATCTGCAATTTATTGACGTAATACTTCACGGACACGTTGAACATGTACACTTAAAGTACAGACATTGGTTTGCACCAGAGCTGTAACAAGTACATTTATTTTGTACTTGAATAAAAGTACAAGTAACTTTGGAAAAAGATACTCAAGTAAAAGTAAAAGTACTTTTTGAAAAAATTACTTGAAGTACAAGTAAACAAATGTACTTGAAGTAAATGCAAAAGTACTTTTCTAAAAAAACTTTTGACATGGTCACCCACTGCAAACAAACAAGTCAATTCAGTAGTGTGCAAAACAAACACTTTATTGAACAGGACAGGATCCTCAGCAGGACACAGTGACAGGCTGGCTCCTCAAACAAACTATACATACTATGCAAGACAGTGACAAAAGAAATAAAATAATAGTAATACCCTATTCAGTAGTGTGTACAGTGAACACTAAATATTTGTTACGACCAGGCTTGGGGGTCAATATGCGAGACAAAATATTGAAAACATGAACCAAGCATACATTATAAACAATATTTATAGGCCCTAACAATACTTACTGTATTATTAAGATAAATCTGAGTAACCATTAGCAGTAAAAATTGCCACAGCAAAGGGAATGTTTTTGGGCAATGAGTGAATTTCGACGTCATGGTCAGGTCACTAATAGCTCGATTGAACCCAAATCTAAGAACATGTTTTGTTCATATTAAGTGCACTTGCACCTTTTGTACAAATAATGACGTGTTATGGTGTAATATATGTGTGGCGACCTAGGAAAACCAGTCGGAAGTCGCCAGGCGTAATTGCCCGCAAACACGTCATAAAGTTGATTTTGCGTCATTGGGTTGATTTTGAGATTTTGCTGCGATCTTTTAGCTAACATACTTATTTATAAGTTCACCAAGTAGTTTCCTGATTAAGTAAGTGAAAGTTGTACATTTTTTGTTGTTGTAACAATGAAGTTCGTTCTAGGTTGCAGCGTTTTAGAATTAAAAGTGCACTATTTTGCGAACGCTTAAAACCTAGGACAGAAGTTCCCATGCCCATATATGGCATACCGTTTGAAAGCTATTTACAGCATGCAGTTCCCTAGCAGCAGTGCGCATGAATACGTTGGAAGAAAATTGAGTGCGCAGTGAAAGTTAACGGGATTTTATTTGGAAGTTGGACTGGAGTTGTTTATGTAGTTCAATTAATTATTAGTTTAGTTTGAGGTTTCTGTAGTTTATATCTGTACATATTTCTTAACAGTTTAACGTGTTATCGAACCGGATTTCGTTGGAAATACAGACTACGGGACGAATGTTTACGATCTTTGAAAAATCAAAGATGGCTACGCCCATGGACATGGGCATGGATGGACCGAAGTCGAACGATGTTGCTTGGTGTTTCAACACATTGGCATTGGTGAACATCCAGTATATCGCAAGTGGGGACATCCTCAACGAACTTGTGAATGACTACTTTGTGACACACCCGATCGGCAATGATGACAGTGTTTCGGACTTGTCTGATTCGAGCGAGGACGACTTTGACCCGGAGCTGGCAGAGGAAGTGAGCGGATCTGTCAATGGTGACAGTCAAACGGTTTATGATGACCCGAGGCGCAAGATGAGAACACAAACGCCTCTCTTCAGACCCAAACAATAACAGTTCTTTTCAGAGCTAACCACATATTCATGGAAGAGTTTGCTACCTCTTGCGTGTTGATTAGTAATATACATTTTTGCTAACAAACTACGACTTTTTTAACAGGTGCTCTCTTTAAATTATTGTAACTTTAAAAGTAACCATCAGAATTTGATAATAGTTTTAGTGTTCCAAAGCTGAGATACATAGTTAAATTTTCTTCACTACATTGGACATGGTGATAGCACTGGATATTTTGATATAATATTAATACTGCAGCAAAATTTTATTTTGACATGAATTATGATGATTCCAGACACTACGAGTACTTTTCTCCTGCAATAATGTTTGACGGGTGCCCTCTTTAAGTTCTTTAAAAGTAGACATAAGAATTTTATAATTATTTCTGTAAGCTAAAGATAACAAACACAGCTACATTTGCTTCACTGGATTGTATATGGTAATAGCAGCAGATATTTTGTTATACCATCATGAAGTTTTATTTTCATGTGAATAATGACTCTCGAGTTTAAAACTGATTTTTCTCCTGAACTAATTTTTGATAGGGGCCCTCTTTAAATTCTTGTAACTTTGGTTCTGGTGGGAATATTTAAATACAGTAAACTGTATTGCAATTGGAAATAGTGTTGCTTTCCATTTCTTGAATAAAAATAATTTTTTTTGTCAATGTGACTGGTTTTCCTAGGCCGCCACACATATTTGCACAGCAAAAATGAGGCAAGAATACCTTTTAGCTGCGTAGGTCCAACACTAATAATTTACCGACCACGTGTGTAAGGAAGGTTCGAAGGTGATATCCTGTACGCCGAACAGATCTGGCATATCGGCGCACACAAAAAAACAGATCAACTTAACAGTAGCCCTGTGAACTGACTTAATCTCAAACATACTGGATAAGTATGGCCATGGATGCTGCAAATTATCATTTTCGGCTGATAAATCTTTGAACGCGAACGACATCATATAATCTTGGCAATGGTCATGACACCTGGTGATCATGCCTGGTAATGCCAATGATACGCCAATTAGAAAAGACTACCAGTTCTAGTTGTTTCCAGCGCTCGGCAACGCTCTAGTAACTGACTAGTCTGTATTATTGTGGTTACAATGTAATGGTCTTATAAGGTCTCATTCAACTAGTCAGCCTTTTTCAGAACATTACCACCAAACCGACCTGTATATGCTGGCACTGAGGGTGGTCACTGCCAGGGTGCTTGTCGTCCTCAGTGGTTCTTTGACATCCCAAATTGTTGCTCCGACTGATATCTATTTATAGATATATGCTGGCGGAAACCAGTTCCAGGCTTCAGGCATTATCGTTCGTTACTAATATTTTTGGAGCTCCAAATTTGTAACGCATAAATTATGGATACCTGGGTACTTCGTTACATTTATGAAAAGTACACACATCTGTACTTTGTTACAAGAGTACTCCTAAAAAAATTTCTTCGTTATTCACGAAAAGTAAACTTTTCTACTCAAGTACAGTAACGAAGTACTTGTACGTCCCAGCTCTGGTTCGCACACATAAACACTTGTTATGAACTCACCTATTCCAGGCAGCTGTTCCAGGAACAACACAGAAGGGAGCACTGTAAACAACACAGCATCAGTTGACTAGGACTGCCACGTGCATATATTCAAACAGGTCTACCAACGAAGGATTGGCTGCAAGGTTTCTCGACCGATTTGTGAGCACATTTTACTGACCAAATAACCTATTTTCAAACGTATATCTGTAGTAATAACAGCCAAATCAACAAGGATGTCTGATCGTAAAATGCTCTGCTGCATTGTTTATACGTTGCAAGAAATTGACAAGTATAATTATTAAATGTATATGACACAATTCTATAATGTATATCATATATGAAGTACGAATGACGGCTCGATTCTAAGAACTATATTGCAAATGACTGTAAGGACACAATTCTAAAACACACATTACACAGGACTGTAACAAATATATTGCATATAAGTGTAAGCAGTGTATAGCACATTACTGTTAACAGTATACTGCATATGCCTGAAAGACGTATGTGATTGATCACACTTGGTTGGTTGTAAGAAGCATATCGCACATGGGAAGAGTCCTCTAAGTCCCAAGTCTCTGTACTTCTCTTTATTCTAGCCCGATGTGTCTGTGCCAAAGTACGTCTTGCCCTTTGACAACTTGACATGTGGGCAGATCGTAAAATCACTTCTTTAGTGCCAATATCCTAGCAACCCAAGCTCACTTGTGATACTATCTTTCAATAAGTATTTCAAGTAAACAAGTTCAACCGTTTCTATGACCTAGTGTCCCACTCAACATTCAGTCTTAGTAAATTGATCAGTACTCAACTTACTATTATTGCAACACAACAACTGAAATGCCAAATTAACACATGTAATTAATACATCCAATTACCTTCCTCACATGCCACTTACCCGGCTGTAGAGTAGAGCTTGCAGTATTTATGGAAGTCGTGATTTGCCTGAAAACAGAAGAACCGTATGCAGTGAATGGTTCATGAAATATTAACATATTATGTTAGTACATTCATCACATTTCAGGTCAAACAACTGTAATTACAGGGTCAGGTTTTACTTTAAATTTTTAATGACAAGTATTTAATTAGCTTACATTAAAATTAATATTATTAGTCTTAGCACTGTGAACAATGGTCCAAGGAACCCCATAAATACAGAAAGAGGCAAGTGAACATTGGCCTTCGAAAGGAGAGACTAACAATGTTCCAAAAGTTAGTTATTAAGGCCACACATGGCAGGTAGATAGGGTTATTTTTTCATTTATGTAAACAGTCCTATTTTTGTTTCTGCCTAAAGTATAGAATGGGTCTTGCAGAATAAAAAATATATTGGAAATTTTTCAACCAGTCCATGTTGAGCCAATATTGCACATTTGTAATAAAACTATTAGATATACATGTGTGGCATTTTCAGCAGTATTGCAGTGCACACAATAAGTTGTTTGATGGGTAGTTAATGATATATGCCATGATGACACATCAACTTTACAAAACATGTTTTAGTTTTTTGCGTTTTTCTCAACATTGTATTTTCGGCATATGTACTAGAACAGGAAAACTATACAAGATACAGTAGAGAAATTTTCAACAGCCGTTCCCTGTATTTTAAGACAAACAATAAGGTGGTTGGGAATATTGATAAGTTATATGGGGTGCTGGTATCCAGTGACAATGAAAAAAGTGTGTCTTGCTAAAATATAAAGTCATGTTACATTTGGTCATAACATGTCAAAAATACATAATCAATCATCTAAACCACCCTTATTGTATACAATAACCACCCTAGTTGTCATATGATTCAAAATAATCAATGTGAGATTAATACATTTGTCAGAATAGTAATTATTGGAAACGTATGCCAGTTGTTACAGGATTTTCAGTTAACATTGCAACCATTAGCAAATGAGCTGTGATTTCATATTTTGTCTTGTTTTCACATAGTAAACAAGTATAGCAAATTTGGACAAAATTTGTTGAATATTAAGGGAGATACGGTATATGCCTCTTTTCGACCAGCCCCTAGCCTTAAATTATTTTTGTTCAAATACATCACCAATTAATTGACCAGAGAACAATGGTCCAAGGAACCGGATGACCATAGAAAGAGGCATGTGGACCTTGGCACCTGTGAGGACATAAACATACAATGCTCCAAGTGTATTAATATACCGATTTTAGAATCATAGGAGACACAAAGACATTGTCACCTGGAGTCCGTATTCTGCAAGCACCACGTTGAAGGGAAGCCGTTGGATGACGGAGCCCATCTCGTGCAAGACGACAGAGCACAGTTGGACCGTGTGGTGAGAGCTGAGAGGCAGTATCTGCCACAGGTCGTCCATCATCAGATCTCCGTCGTCCGACTGACCAACGAGGAGACTGCTCAGGCGCACCCCAATGCCAACGACACTGAACACACACACATACATCATACTGCAAACTGAGGATACACTGGTTAGAACACCTAACTCTTGTTGAAAGTGGGGTTCCTTACATCCCATTGGTCTGAAAAATTGGGGACCTACTACACAAAACTGGGTTCAAATTTATCTGAATCCCCGGGAATCTTCTGTTCTAGTTAGATGTTGAAGCAGTCTTGTGGTATAAATGGAATTACAAGGTTAATATTATTTTATAAAAACATACATACCACATACACACAGTTTTCATGCATTATTGTAGTACAGTATTTGACGGTTCATTTGCTAGGCTGCATCACCAAACTAGCTGGCTTATACCCAAACAAGTAAAACTAGTAGTGCATCAAGCAGGGCTGACTTACGATGCGTTTGTGAAACAAGACAGGAAGCTGTGTAGGGAGTCATGCAGCGCTGCCAGCTGTTGGAATGAGACGTTGGTGGAGACGTCGAGCACGGGCACGAGGTCTATGGACTGGGCCTCACAGAAATATCCCAACTCCAGCATGTCACTGGAGTCACCACAATGTCACGGTACAACATGGGACAGTCACATCATATCCCTATTGTATCATTTACAGTATGATAACAACAGCACAAGCATCACATTAATAAGAAGACATTACATCTACATTTTGATAATGTAACATAGACAAGGATTACAAATGTGTCCATTGAAAATTAATACTATCAGTTAGCTTAACTGGCAAAAATGCCTGTCCTTTGGATACACTCAGATGCAGGGGAGAGTTTCCCAAAGTATTAAAACCAAATGTGTGTTTTCTGAAATTGCTCTGAGCAACATAAACTGTTCAATGATCAGCTGTGGATGGTTGACGTAAGTCTGAATCGTACAAAACACATGATGTTGTCAACAATCGTCTACCATTCGGTACTAACCCTTAACTGGTAAGGACCCTTAATCCAAAGGGAATTTGAAAAAATTAACTGCAATACTTTGAACGTAGATGATTCCCTGGATGTCTGAAGCCTGAAATGTCTAGGTGGAAAAGTATAACATACCAACATACATTACGCTGGCACAATTGTTTTTAGATTAGATTTTCAACAACTTGAGTGAGAACTGACGGAGCAATGCCACTGCAGTTCCCATGCAAAAATAAATGGGTTAAGATCTGTCCATACCTTCTGGTGTAGGGGAACTGCCAAGTGAGATGGGGATCAGTTGGAACATCAAACCTGTAGTAGAGTTGAAGCTGAAAGAAGGATAGACTAGACTGAGGTGACCTCAACGTGCATACTGCTGTACAGGAAAGGATGTTCTGAGGTTTGAGGATAGTTTGACACGAACAAGCATCTACATGGCAGGCATATCTTTCCAATATATATTTAACTATACAACTGAATGCCTTTAACTTAATTAAGGACCGTAGTTTTTATAAAAACCCTGGCAAGTTATATATACTGGGGGTAAGTGTATTTATTGTCTTCCATTAAATACAATTTTCACAATGAGCGTAAAAAAGTGTTTCACTGGTTATATTGATAGTGTCTTGTTTTGTTAGAATAAGGCATTAATGCAAATCACTCACCTGGTTTATCTTGAGATATGCCAACATCTTGATATCATTTATCAGAGATTCCTACAGAAGATATAACAAATTAACAATCATAAAGAGAACATGAAGGAGCAGCAAAATACAGAGAAGTCAACACAAAGATCAGACAAGATATGAGAAGAACAAAAGATGACTGGATAGCAGAACAATGCTGCGAAATTGAAGACAGTCTGAGCAGTCAGAACAACAGCAAGAAGGCCTACCAAGTTATGAAAGACCTGACATCAGTGAAGAAAAGGATAACCACCACCATCCAAGACAAATCAGGGAAATGCTTACAGAAGAACAACAAATTTTCAACCGATGGACAGAATACTGCTCAGAACTGTACAACTACAAGACCAACAGAGACCCAGTGGTACTAAATTGTCCACAGACCACCAAAGAGGATGACTACCCCATCCTTTGTGAGGAAGTGAAGGCTGCAGTGAAATCTCTGAAAAAAAGAAAGTCAGCTGGAATTGACAACATATCAGCAGAACTGGTTCAAGCTGGGGGAGAAGCCTTGATCACCACCCTCACAACAATCTGCAACAAGATCTGACAGACAAGAGAATGGCCCACCCCATGGACCCAGTCACTGATATTCACGTTTCCCAAGAAAGGCAACCTACAGCTGTGCCAAAATTATAGAACAATCAGCCTTATTAGTCACCCGAGCAAAGTCTTGCTGAAGATCCTACTCAACAGACTCAAACCCCAGGCAGAAAAGATCATCGCAGAAGAACAGGCGGGTTTTCGAACAGCACGGAGCACCAGTGAACAGACCTTAGAATCCTTTGTGAGAAACAACTTCAACACCAGCAAAGCCTGTACCATGTCTTTATAGCCATTAAGAAGGCCTTTGATATGGTATGGCATCTGGCCCTATGGGCGACCACGAGGAAATACAACATTGGCTCCAATCTTGTCCGAACCATTGAACACCTATACGACAAGGCCACCAGGGCAGTCATCTTCAATGGCAGCATAGGAGACTGGTTTCGAACAACAGTGGGAGTTCAACAAGGATGCCTACCATCACCCACCCTTTTCAACATCTTTCTAGATAGGACCATGAATGATGCCTTAGAAAACAATCAAGGCACTATCAGCATTGGAGGCAGGACAATCACCAACCTTCCCTTCGCTGATGACATCGACGGCCTAGCAGGAGAACAAGAACTAGTCAACTTGGTGGAGTGCCTGGACAAAACCTCTACAGCATACGGCATGGAGATCAGCGCTGAAAAGACCAAACTGATGACAAACAACACACAAGCCATCAACAGAGAAGTAAAAGTTAACGGACAGAGACTTGAAACAGTAACAAGCTTCAAGTGCTTGGGATCAATCATCACAGACGAGGGTTCCAAACCTGAGATACTTGCCAGGATTGCACAGACAATAGGAACACTTACAAGGTTGAAACCCATACGGAATGACAGTAATTTTAATGTCAGTTCAAGAATAAGGCTGATGCGCTCCCTTGTCATGTCCATCTTTCTATACGCTTGTGAAACATGGACCCTCTCAGCAGATCTACAGATGAGAATACAAGGCATGGAAATGAGGTGCTTTCGGAAGATCTTGCACATATCATACAAAGACCATGTTACTAACGAAGGCATTCAAAACAAGATTAAAACGGTGACTTCGGACCTTATGAAGACCTCCTTACAATGGTCAAAAAGTGTAAACTGAAGTGGTATGGCCACGTCTCCCGATCATCTGGCCTTGCAAAGACCATCTTACAAGGTATCGTGAGAGGGGGGAGAAGAAGAGGTAGACAGAAAAAGAGATGGGAAGACAACACCAAAGAGTGGAAGGGACTGGAGTTCGCCGACTCCCAGAGGGCTGTGGAGAGGCCTGTAAGAAGTCGTCAGTGGTGCCCCAACGATCCTGTGGGAACGGGTTGTGGGAAAGTGAAGTGAAGTGAAGAAAGAGAACATTACATTCCACTTATCACACTGTATTCATGCTTAGTAAGTCCAATCAGTCCTAATCACCTTGATACCTTCTGGACATTATATTATGTTAAAGAGTAAATCAGAGCTCAATCTGAATGCCCACAAAGGAGGTTACTAAATAAGCTAACTCCCGTTGGTAATGCCCCAACCATTTTTGTTACTCTACAACATTTAACTGGTCCCTTTCCACTGACCAGGGATGACTCACCAGGCAAGGTATTCGCCCTTGAGATAAATCTAGGAGTACCCCTCTGTCACGTAGAGCAGGGTGATCATGGATCTAAAAACAACAGTAATCAATCAATTACACAGTGATTGGTAAAATGGTCCTGGTAGTGGCAATGGTATTCCAAGCAACACTGCTTCTACATCAGATCAATCTTCAGTAACATACTTTTATTTCAGGTTAAACAAACCTATCCAAGTACACACAAATTCGCGTTAAAATTAAATACGTTTTAAAAGTGCAAGTATGCAAACAAATTAATTTTAATTTAAACAATTTAAATAAATTAGACTGTACTACCAAGGTCATTATAGATATGTAGAGTACCTGGAGTGCCGGGACACCGTCATCAATGCAGAATACGAGTAGCTGTATGAAGGTGTTGATGCCATAGAAGAGACCGCGCAGGTCACTGGCCTGGAGCTTCACCTGAAGCATGAAGAGAGACTTCATCTACCTCATACACCACTGTACAGCTGACACTACGCCATCCTGTACTAGCATAGAGACATCTAGAGACCCATCCACCTGTCTTTTGGACGGGCTCAGTTCGTTTTGGATGGGGTGAAATTTGAGCTGACACACTGTCAGAAAGGGTGTCCTAGTGTTTGTGAAAATAAATATGACTGACTCTCACTGTTATTTACATATCCATCATACTCTAAAACTGTGTCACACTCGTGTACAAGCATGTATTATTGCAAACATATGTACTTAGGTATACATGTGCAAGTTTGGACTGGATTGTATGTGCACACATGGATGTACGCGTATCTACCGGGACATTTTTTTACTATAAAAAAATTTATCCCGCATAATGGCCTGTGTACTAGGCAACCACTCGTTCCATTTCTAAGTGACCTGAAGCACCAAAACCAAACTTCATACTTACTAACAACAGCAATTTCATGCATCCGACAGTGGTAAATTGAGGGACGGTGACAGCCACTGTAGGAACTGTGAATGTGCTCCGTATATCTTGGCTATGACCCCTATTGACGATCAGTGAAGTTTTTTGCGCTGACAACGTGTTTAAAAGAACTTCCTTTTCTCTTAGACACCATCATTTGTTTCACAAGCAATACTTCCTCTACACCCACCCAAATTAATATATGCCTAGTGACAGACGACAGAAACTTACACTAACTGAAGCTATCTTCAAAACCAAACATGTGCAAATATGCTCACAACAAACCTGCTATTCTACTGCCTACAACTGACCTATCCATGATGTGACCTGTTGCCTAGCAAAACCTCCGTCAACCCATAACAAAATGGATGCTGAACACACAGTGCGTTCGTGTATTCCGCTGTATATTTTGTTGAAATTTCAGCCCCAGAAATATTTCGTTATGACAAGAACATAAGGCAGAGTTTTTAGCGTGAGAACCGTATGCAGTTGTGTTTGATCGATGAGATGTCTCTCTGCACCAAAATTTTCGATTTTTACACAGGCAAACCACGACATGCTGGATACATCAATTCTCCAGAGAATGATAGACGTTATGCCTACCTGTGTGGCGGAAACCGATATCCGGTAGCTCTCCTCTCGTGAAAACAAACGTCTGTTGACCTCGCAGAGAACACACGATGCCTGCTCCGTCATCAAACTGTGTGACAACTTTGTTTCAATCGTCAACTCTTTACCGAGTGATGCAAGCACTGATTTCTGCTTATTCCACAGGTTGAGCATCTCGAATGTCGACCCTGTCACAGACATGAACAGTACTTGCACTTCTGCGAGTCACACGAGATAACGATCAAAATTCTTACGATAATTGTACCAAAAGTATGCACTCATTCATGAAACAAACTGCATATTATAGAAAGTAATATTTGATTAGGTATAGCATACATGAAACTGTCTAGATCTATGAACTGCTAAACTAACTGGACCACTTATGATTTTAGCATTCTTTAAATAGGCAGTCGTTTTTAAACTCCCACTTACTACAAGGGCTGTTTGTAATATGATTTTAACATGTCTTACATATTACATTTAACTGGGGACCATGTTAAATGCTGAGGAACAATGCAACTGTGCACAATACAAGAACATGTTCATGTTATTTATTAAAACAAGGCAGACCTTTTTGGTCCGAGTTCATGATGTAGACGGTGAGATTCTGTGACAGATGGAAGCTGGAGTCGTCCTTCAATAGGATCTGTCGCGGCCTTGGCCAGAGCAAACCGAGTCCTGCATCACTGATGAAGGTCTTGGATGTGACAGACGTACACACGGACGCAGAGTCTACGTCATCTGTGCATGGCTGTAAACCAACGACATGTCTGAATTATATTTTTACTTATTTCACAGCCAGTTTACCTTTTTTCCGAGACTCGGAAAAAGATGGCGACACAGTAGCCCTGTGCACACCAGACCAGAGTGACTACATCTACCCACAAGGACTACCGTGTCGCCATCTAGTGGTAGCCATTTGAGGAAGACTGCTGAAAGCAACCGAAACATCATGGAAAAAAGGAAACTATGAAATGAGTAAACATATCACTCATTTGAACCATCCAGTCTGATGAACATCTTCACTCACAATGACATGTTTGACTAAATTAGTAAGACGAGCAAAAATGTCCACCCCCAGGGCGCTACATACAGTCAGACGCAGAAGGTGGTTTCCCAAAGTATTTGTACCAAACGTTTAACAAAGATACTGTCAATCATAGAAGTTTTTTTTAATGCTGTGAATGTTTTCCACAATTGCTGTAAGTTATATGAAATGCCCCAACTGATCGTGGATGGTTTGTGTAGTTCGGAACAATCGCAGAAAACATGCATAATGTTGCAAACAATCGATTAACATCTTGTATGAACCAATAACTTGTAAGAATCCTTATCCAACAGGGAATTTCAAAATATAGAAGTGCTACTTTTCCTCCGAGGGGCTGAAAGTTTCATGGTCAAGCTTAACATACAGACATACATACATACATTCACATCTGCTAGCTCGTAATAGTTACATGCAACGATCACAATACCAAAGCAATACTAAACCAAACATCTTGTGCATGGAACAGCATCTTACGCAAATAAACCTCCGATGGACGGGACAGGTCTTGTGATTCTAAAGATATTAATAATTGTTTTAACCATAATATATACATGTATATTGACCAAAGTTGCACGAGCAACCCTGATCTAGTGTACATGTGGGCATACCTTTACCTAGACCTGTCAATTGGATGGGCTGAGTTCGTTTTGAATGGGTGGAAATTTGAGGAGCAAAAAAAAACGTATATATTATTGACTCTATGTTATATATGTTCATTATGTTTTGAAAATGTGTTGTTACACTTGTGTATTATTGTATACATGTATACTTATGTACATACATATGCACAGTTGGACTAGATTGCACGTTTGCTTGCGCAGGCGTGTGTATCTACCTGCACACTCTGCAATGGTAAACAAATTTGAACCTGCATAAAAGCATGCAATTGAGCACTATGAAACAGACGCAATAAGACAAACTGCCTACCTTTACTTGAAGATGGTCTCCATCGCCATGTGTGCTGCCACTGACCTCAGACAGACTCTGTGGTGTCACTGCCCCATTGAATCTATCTACAAGACATGTCAAAGTTACGTTCTCAATCTAACTCATTTCTACAAATGTGTTATTTAGTTTTGGCGAAATATTCCTACAAACTATCAAATTAGTTTTCACCAGATCCTGTATTTTTGGACAAAATATGCCAGCAGCAGCCTGGCTGAGAGAATAATGAGAAGGACTCCATCTGCTGAATTACAGGGCACTATTAGGAGAATATTAGCGCAACTTCAAGAGAAACGACTCTGCACATTGGTGTACCGCAGGGATCAGTGTTAGGTCCACTGCTGTTTTCTTTATATGTGCAACCGATCGGTGACATCATTCGTAACCATAATTTGAAGTATCACCATTATGCCGATGACTTACAATTGTTATGTAATTTTGACTTGAATGTCATTTCTCTTACTACCGCTGTGCATCGTGTCGAGCAGTGCATCGGCGACATCAAATCCTGGATGACGTTCAACTACTTGCTGATGAATGATGCAAAAACCGAGGTTCTACCGGTTGTACCCAGGTCGGCATCTGATTTGGTTGCTGGACTGCATGTGCGCGTTGGATCTGAAGTCGTTCATGCCGCGGAATGTGTGAGAGATCTTGGTGTCTACTTAGATAAACATCTTGACATGACGGTGCAGGTTTCTCATACCATTAGTACCTGTTCACTGCATTTACGTAACATCGGCCAAATTCACCGTTACCTGCCACAATCGACAGCAGAACGAGTTGTAAATGCAATGATAACATCACGCTTAGATTACTGCAATTCGCTTCTGTTTGGCACTTCTGCCAAGAACATCGGCAGGCTGCAGCGACTGCAGAATGCTGCTGTTCGTCTAATAACTTGGCGTGCGCGATGCGACAGTGCGGTACTACTACTGCGCCAACTCCACTGGGTGCCTGTCCAGCAACGCATTACTTATAAATTAGCTGAACTCACGTATAAGGCGTTAAGTGCTGAACTATCGCCACCTTATATGCAGTCACTTGTGTCACCTTACAAACCAGCCAGACACCTCCGTTCTGCTGATGGTAATAATCTTGTTGTTGAAAGAGCCCGAACCAAAACTGGTGAATGCTCATTCGTTCATGCTGCCGCTACAGTATGGAATAATCTACCAACTACTGTTACTTCCAAAGCCTCCCTGCAATCCTTCAAGGCAGCCTTAAAAACTTACCTTTTCATTATGGCGTATTCTGGTTGAAAGACCACAGAAACATTTTTATTCCAAGTTATTCATATTTTTATCTTGATCTTCTTAACAGCAGAAAGAACATTTTAACTACTTACTTTACCATGAGAATTGTTTTTTTTAATCTATTTATGTTTACACGGCATTACTATCTTAATTGTTTTTACTTTTATATTTAATTTGTTTAATTTTTACTATTAATATTTTAGTTTTATGTAAAGCGCTATGAACGCTATGGATATGGCGCTATATAAAATAAAGATTATTATTGTTATATAGTGATTTGTGTAGCACTTTTTTTTGGTAGTTGTTTCGCTATTTTGCGTGAACTTTAACAAGATTTAACAAGACAAGATTAAACAAGATTGCCACCCAGAGAATTAACTCTAGGTGGCAGGTGGACAAGGAAGCCCTTTGGCTTATCGAGAGTCCAACCCTTTTATCTATGTACATCCAGCCCTTCTGAGGTATGTGTCGATTTTATTTTTAAACATATTCACTCTACTAGCACCCACACAATCAGCAGATAATATGTTCCATTCATTTACAGTCCTTTGTGAATATGAGAACTTTCTTATATCTAATCTATACTGCTCCTTTGCTAATGTAACTTCCTCTAGTCCTTCTATCTTTCTTAACTGAGAAACAAATATTTCTATCAATATTTTCATAACCATTCATTATTTTAAACACTGGTATATTATTGCTTGATGGTGATCGAATGTCGGCTGTCTGTGTTTTCTGAGGCCATTTCACTAAAACTGTTATGAGCTCACAAGCCTGGATTTGGATTCAAAATCAATTTCCCAGTAATCTTGCCTACTGAAAGCTGTCAACACCAGGATGTGCCCATGGATATTCTCACCGGTGTGTCGTGGAAATAGTGTCCCCATTCATACCGTGACAGCATTTTACATTTTGATAAACCTCCTTAAATTAAACAACATATTTTGTTTAATGATGGATTTTCTGTGTGAGCTCTTTATCTTAGTGACACGTTCACCTGGTCGCTCAGAACAGGTAGGTCGTTGGTCGCCTTTGGCACGTGGTCATTCTTTGCAGGGACAGTGTTGTTAGAAACAATCCATACCTAGGATGGCATCACCCAAGAGAGAGAGGGAGAGAGGTCTCCCAAGACAAGTTCTAATGTATAAATAGTGGACACTAACCTTGGCTCATGTCCGTTTGCAACATGCCGTTAGCCACTGGTTTTGCACTGGCGTTACTCAGCAGATGTTTAAGATCTTTGTTACTCTCTGCCAAGTCCACCGCTGTCTGGCTGGCGTATTTACTGAATCAACACAAAACAATGCACCAGTATTTTGAAAGTACAAAGTTAGCTCTGACCAGAATCATTACTTCGACTGGAGTTTTTACTTTCCAAAGTGTTAGAGAGCCTGGAAATAAGACTGCTGTTTTCTATACGAAAAACCTGTAGTTATTACAAAGGTTCACGCATTACCAGAACTTGTGAGTAAATGAGTACCCGGGTAATTACTATATGCTGTTAGTAAAACAGTTATTCATACAAAATGGACAAGTGTACATGTCATGTCTGATTTGGAATGATTCTTATAAATTTACTGCTATGAATTTCATCTTTACAATTTACCACAGATGAGTATTACACCATAGGTATTTTTTTTAATGCTGGGATTTGGCTTTCCTATAAAATTTATTTGCTAATTCGGTTTGCTGGTTTGCAATAGCTCTGTTACTAGTGCAATTATTTTGCAATAGCATTGTAAGTACTGCAAAGATATCATGGAAAAGCAAATAGCATAAAACGCAGTCCCAAACCATAATTTTTTTAAAGGAATCCTTGAATGATGTTGCTATAATTGACAATTGTTGATATTAGGTCAGTATAAGTAAAATTACAATAAATTACCGATAAAGCATATTACAATGGTGCAAACAGCCCTTGATTTATCAATCACCTGGTACTGTTAATATCCGATATTGCCGTAATGATAATTAAAAATACTATCGATGATAACTAAGAATAGGTAACTTTTATTATCGATAGTACTATATTGTCTGACTACGTATCATTAGTTCGATGTGTTATTACTGAAGAAAATTGTTTAATTGTAGAATGTTCAGTGATCAAAGTTTTAATTTTTTCATAACTCCCAACATTGGCATCTGTCTACCTCAAAAGATAATGAAGCTGCAACTTAGGCCTATCTAACAATACGGTATTTGACTTACCCCGTAACAGCCGCGATATTGGTGAGAGCACCACTGTGCAACAGTTCTTTGACGACACTGACGCAGCCTCTGAGAATGGCATCGTGTAGTGGGGTGGCCCCATCAGCATTCACAGCATTCACATCAGCTCCCACGTCTGCCAACAAAAGTTGCGGTCAATTAGGGCTGTAATGACACAGCAGCCTCAAGATACAATGTGTATCACGATACAGGAGCTACAATATGATACATATTACGATATTTACTAAAACGCTGTTATGGCCTGCCTATTATACAAGTGTTTTCTCTGGAAAAAAATCATATGCTAGATGCAAAATACATTAGTGCACTGTACGTTAGCATCTAGCACTTTTATTATAAAATTGAAGATAATTAAATATTGTACTTACAATTGTATTCAGCTACTCAAAGTGAAAAAGATGTCAATTTTAAATATTCTGTGGACGGACGGATGGACACACAGACAACCAGACAGAGAACCACATTATTCTGTAATGTTGATTCACTGCATAGACACCGCGATAAAACAACTTACTACAGAGACATCGGATCATGTCGCTGTTGGCATAGGTGGCAGCCCAGTGCAGGGGTGTGTTCTTGCTGACCGCTGTGTCCTGCAGGTTGACATCCACTCCCCCCAACAACAGCTGGGACACTCGAGTAACACTGCAGGCAAACGATCAGTTAGAGACTGTGTCATCAAAAAAGGTAAGTTCTTATATAGCGCAGTATCCAGTGGTATTTACCCACGCTGCAACTGATGTGCGAAGACTATTCATACACATATATCCACCACTGTATGTAGCCAGGTACTCATTCATACAGCTGAGAGAACTGGAGCAATGTAGAATTAATGAACTTGTTCGACAGGGCAGCACAGGATTCAAACTTGGATTCTCTCGTTTGAGAGTCTGATGCTCTAGACACTGTGCCACTGTGATCCACTCCACACCAGCTGGCAGGTTTCCACTTCCAATGCAATATTTAGGTCACTGAGGGGTGGTCGAATAAGTTTGCAGTCCCCAAAAATGTAGAGTTTTACCAATGGGTAACAGTGTTTCCCCTGGGTAAAATGAAGGGCGAGGTAGTAGAGCTGACCTACGCAAGTGCCGCAGGCATGAAGCGCTGCTAGGGGGGTCCAGGGGCATGCACCCCCGGATATTTTTAAAAAACTAACTTAAATATGGTGCATTCTGATATATGTTTTAACCTTTTACTCTTGAATATAGAAGGGAAGATATGAAACAACAAAACACTACTTGTAAATGTAATAATCATGATTGATAAAAGTCAGTAATCATGATTGCTTCATCATGTTGAGGTGTGGTTTCCACTTTACCACCAGTACTCAGATGAGATTTGGTTTCCAGTTGACCACTGGTATTTGGTTGTGGTGATGTTTTTTTGCCCTAACTCTAGGCCTTGTTACCATAAAAGGTAAGTTCCTATATAGCGTGGTATTTTTTTTAACAAGTATTTTACTAATGTAGCCTCAACACTGGTTGGCAAACTCCCACCAAGTAATGGTAAATATGAAGAGAAACACATCCAAGACTTCTACAGGTCAATGGGTGTCACCAGTAATAGTTTCTGTTTTAGTGAAGTCAGCGAGAACAAAGTACTAAGTATTCTTAGCAAACTAAACTCAAACAAGGCAACTGGTTTGGATCTATTGTCATCTATCTATATTATCAAGGATGGTGCCAAGCACATTGCATCTCCTTTGGCGTATATTTTAAATTTGTCTTTGTCCACCGGCGAAATTCCAAAATATCTTAAATCAGCAAGGGTGATGCCCATTTACAAAAAGAACAGTAAGAAGGAAGCCGGTAATTACAGGCCGATCTCGATTCTTAATACTATCTCGAAATTATTTGATAGGATCGTCTATCAACAGCTGGACGAGTATCTCCAAGCACATCAGATCCTATATGAATATCAATCTGGCTTTAGATCCTCATATTCTACTGAAACATGTTTAGTACATCTCACAGACTTCCTAAAACAGGAGCAAGATAAAGGTAATTATATAGGTATGGTGCTTCTTGACCTTCAGAAGGCCTTTGACACCGTAGACCATAAAATTATGCTTCAAAAACTCGAAGCTATAGGACTTCACAAATCTGCCATAGTCTGGTTTCAATCATATTTATATGAACGACAACAATCAGTTGACATTGGTGGTACCTTATCAAAACCGATGACTGTCACATGTGGTGTACTTCAAGGGTCAATTTTCGGACCCTTACTATTTCTAATCTATATTAATGATATTCCATCGGCTGTTCGCTGCAAACTTCTTTTGTACGCTGACGATTCGGCTCTGATAGCTTCGGGTAAGAACACCCAACACATCCAAGAAAGTCTCTCTTCGGAGCTTGAGGCAGCCAGAGAATGGCTGATAAATAACAAACTGTCCCTCCATTTAGGGAAAACTGAATCAATCCTTTTTGGATCGAAACGTAAACTCCACACATGCAACTCCATTCAGGTGAAATGTGCTGGCAACACATTGACGTGTCAGACGCATGTTAAATACCTAGGTGTAGAGTTAGATCAGTCACTAACTGGAGAAGGTGTGGCTGAGAAGATAGTTTGCAAATCAAATGCTAAGTTAAAATTTATGTACAGGCAGACAAGAAATGTCAACATGAAAACAAAAAAACTACTTACTTCTGCCTTAATACAATGTCATTTTGACTATGCCTGTTCATCATGGTTCTCGGGTTTAACCAAGAAATATAAAACAAGACTACAGTGTACCCAGAACAAGGTAATCCGTTTCCTTCTTAATGCACCAGCCAGAACCCACATTGGATCAACGGAGTTTAGACAGGTCAATATGTTACCAGTGGATCTACGGGTTAAGCAACTAAAATTGAACCTTGTCTATAATATTGTCAATGACAGAGCACCGATTTATTTGTCCGATTCTGTCAACGTAACACGCAAGCAGCACGGTATAATTACAAGATCTAGTACTTTGTCTCTGCATGTGCCGTATGTTAAATCTTTCGGTCAAACTTCTTTTTACTACACAGGTATACAGGCATGGAATTAATTGCCATATAACATACAAGGTGCTCAGAACAAGAACCAATTTAAACTTTTAGTGAAACAGTTTTTGTTCAATTATCTTAATGATCAGGAAGCCAGCTCATTTATTTACTTATAATTCAATCTTATTTTTGTGGTCCTACCTGTATTTTATTTTATATATTTTTATTTATAATATTTTGTAACGATTTTTTTTATTGATGATGCATCTTTTGTTAAATGTTCAATTAAAAAAAACTGTTATTATGTATTTGTAGCACGTGTCGGTTTTTCAAATGACTTAATAGTGCTTATAATCTGGAGGTAATGTCTCTTCTTTCTTAATATCATAATTACGAATGTCCTTTAACATCTTAACAGTAACTTAGTATTTATTTATTATTGTTTTTTTAGTATGTTATTTTGTCATATTCTATTTATATCTGTGTCATGTATTTGTTTGTCTGTCCAAGGACCACAATGGAAACAAGTGCTTGCACTTTCTTGTGTCATCCTTTATATTTAATGTACCCTGTATTTATATGTTATGTATGTACAAGCTTACATTTTATATTGAATAAAAAATTCAAATTCAATCCTGTCCTCAGGACTGCTCAAAGTGCTTCACACTTTACTCCCTGGCAGACCTGTTCAGTCGAACACCATCTCGACTTCTCTGGGAAGCATCCAGTGGTATCATCTGAAGACTCTTTCATCATCACCTTTAAATTTAATTTAATCTCAATTTGTGTCCTTTTTATAAAACAGTATAAGTTGTTTAGTGTATCAATTTTCTGTGCAAACATATCATTGTCTAGCCCAAGTTATTGATAACCAAGTTAGTATACACGGTTTTGGGCAATAGGCATCTTTTATGAGATGTGAACTTCGATGGTTTATATTCGTAAGTACTTCACTTAAATAAACTTTCCCAAAAGTTTGTTTGCACAACTTTGTTGGAATATGTATTATATATTTAGCACAAAGATATCTTACGAATCACATTCCTTATTTTGCACAAAAAAACCGGCATAGAACATTAGTTGAATAGATTTGTGGGCACTTGTGTCGAATCTGGACCCACCTCGATTTCACCGTTATATCTTGAGTGTTGTCTAACTTCGATACCTCAGTGAGATAGGTCCATCATTCAACAGTATCCTAGGCATACAGTACATACCTTTGAGAATGTTGCGTCTTACGTCCATTTGAGGCGTAAATAGTGCCCCGATTTGTATCAACATACGCTGTTATATTGCTCAGTTTACGCGCGCTGTGCGGTAACGCACAGCCGTAGCGGCGCAGACAGGGTCGCTATTTGGGCTTCAAAAGGGTCTGGACTCGATACAAGTGCCGACTAGTGAACGGCTTTTATTTGAGCTTCGAAAGGGTCCGGATTTGACACAAATGCCGACTACTGTCGTGACGTAGACCCGTATAGTGTCACCAGCCTGCACGGTTTTTATTCCCACCACCGTCGTGAACCACAACTTCAACATCAGCTACACCAGCATTCTTGATTTAATGTGGGCACATACTATAATAGTAAAACTGAGCACAAATGACACCTTAGTTCAGCTACTGTTTTCTTTTGTTTTTTTCTCCGAGTTCCACTTATCTCCCAAACCCAATTACTTTTGCGCGCCATGTTACATGAATGTCTAGATTTCTAGCAAGGTGTCACCATTGGAGACACCGGAGATCCCGCAGGAATATTCTGTGATTGGACAACTGAAAAGTGATGTCATCCATGTTGTCCAATGGAGTTAATTCCAAAAGGTAAATCCTAACCGACCCACAGCATCGTAAAGACGACTAAACGATGTTGCTACAAATCTGCGATTTTGCAGGAATATAAGTGACTTTGTGGTGTCATTTCGCACCGCTCGCCGACGCTGAATATATCGCGAAAGAATGAATAAAATGGGCACAAGAAATAGCTATGAGGCGGCAATTTCAGCATATTTTGGGCAAGGCGACACAGAAAAACGGCGAGGCGGCCCGCCTCGCTTGTCATATATCAGGGGAAACACTGGGTAAGTTGGTGGTTTGGTGGAATGTTTCTCAGAGAAGTTAAGACGGTGTTTGATTAAACAGCATGGAAGTGTCCTTCTGAAGTGGCATGTAAAAGTAGTTTGTTATTAGGTTTCGAGATATCCAAATTTAGAGTTTTACCGCATCCCATTGGCCTTGATTGATATCTTCAGCCAGGCCAGTAGAAATAATGACAACAGTTTGATGTCAGCACAAACACTTCAGAGTATAAATATAATCAATGTTGTATAATGCAGGTATTGACTGGCTTATTTGGCCTCATTTGTTGTAGTATTGTTTCATAGATATTCCACTACTTACTTGGACTGAGCGACACGTTGCAGGAGTTCGCAGTTGAACACATCAAGAACATTAGGTGCAGTTGCGACATCAAAGGCGGTATGTCCATCACAGATGACAGCAGGGTCAGCACCGGCTGTAAGCAGCGCTCGCACAGAGTCTGCCTGGTCTTGCTGCGGGTGAGACCATTCTCTGTCAGTCACTCAGTAATTACAAGGTAACTAACGACGAAATTAACAATACAAAGCACGCCTTGACAATAAGGTTTTGAATCTACTACTGGCCCAGGGGGTCAGTAGATTTTGTGTTACCGTCAAAAATATGCTCATTCTGAGGTGCAAAACATTATTAGTCTTTTTTATAATTTTACCAACAAAGTTGTTAGAAGTTACTATACACATATTGATTGTTCAAAGTGAGATGTCCAATGCTAACAATATTGTAATCTTGTTCAAGTATGTACTCAGATGCATATATACAATATTTGTTAAGTTTAAATAAAGTGTGGCCAGTGTGACGACAGCTGGTCAGTTCGAGTCGGTAGTTGAGTTGACGATGCTTTCATGTACAGGTCAATCAAGGCATTAGACTATTTCACAGTTCATTCGCTAGGTGGCACCACCCAAAATGGGTGGCCTTCACCTTGCCCTTGCTGACGCAACATTACATTTGGTTTCTGTCACTTTAGCCACTAGTTAAATTTGGATTTAAGCTGTATTCCTTTCATATATCTAGAGAAGAAAAAGCGTGCGTAATTCTAAAGTCGAGGCAACTTCCAACCACCGTACCAAGTGTGTCCAAGGGACCCGGCGGGACTTTAAAAATTGTGTCTCTCGTCATAAAAACTTGCGCTGCCGGTGGTTAGAAACGCCGTCGTCCGCATGATATGTGTTGGAGTTTGGACTCATTATTGATCAGAATTAGTATCTACGTTATGTATACAATGTCCTATAACTGAGTCACGTCTAAGAATTCTGGCGAACTGCATCTGATAACCAATGCGGTCGTGCCGTGACCGCCGCTTCATCTTGGCGGCGTTCGAGTACCGGAAACCAGTGGCCCGTTGGGCCAGTAAAATATAAGAACTGGTGGCTCGAACTGGCCCGACAGCTTCAAAAAAGTCACCAGGCCATTGGGCCAGTGTTAATGTCGAGGCCTGCAAAGCATAGCTGATAACTTTTGAGCAACTCGTTGATAATATTGACTGACTAAACATTGGCTTAAAGTGAATATCAAAAAGTAAATCCATGACTCAGCTGGTATGACCTTTGAGGCTTGTACAATTTTTTAACCAGCAACGAGTTACAGACATTACACCTCATGGACAAAATATGTCTCTTGAGGACAGGGATGATGAAAACATAGTACTCAAATACACCAGACACAAGACAAATAAATAGTTATACCTTGGCTGCTAGATGCAGAAGTGTACCGGAGGGTGTGAGGGGAGAGTTCAGCAGCTCGTTCAGTTCATCTTTGCCCGATACCGGTCCTGTAACAGCCCACTCTCACGTGATCTGTAGCTTGTATATCACCCAAACTGTGCTATGTAAGATAAGCAAAGCACTAAGCAGCAGGGCTGCTGGGAGCAAGTTGCCAAAACATCACTGAAGATTTACGTCGCAGAAATGAATTTTGATTCAAAATCTAGTCAACAGATTTCTGTATTTGCTCAAACATCTTTGAAAATTAACTAAAAAGCAGACATGGTTCTATTACAACAATCTATTACTTGTTAATATTTAGATTACTAAATTAATACTAAGATATTACTGTTACCGGATATATATCATATATATATATGTATATAAGTATATATATATATATATACTGGAGTACTAAAAGAATGTCAATTTGAAAATGCTGACAGGTTTGTAAAAGTTATGTGTAATTTTGATATGTAAACAACAATTTTTGTATTTAATTGAGCCTTCTATAAGAACAATACGAAATCAAACTATATACTATACAGTGTATCCATAATAATTCAAATAAAGTGTGATGAACTTCCTTCCTTCAATGGGAGATGTATCCATTGTTCTAAGAAGCCATAGCCTGTCCTGCATACCATCAGTAATTGGCCCACTAATGCTCCAGTGTTTGATCAGTTCACTGAGCAGGTGCAGGTGTTTTGTGACTCCATCAAATTACAGCCCACTGATCTTCCATTATTTTAGTAATTGGCTAGCCACTGCCTGTACATGATTATGTACAGCTCCCTTGCTGTTATCACACCTAAGGTAACAAACCTGCAGTTGAAATAACATGTAACATACCTGATTTTCTGTTTGTTTGCAGCAATGTATGTAACAGGAAAGTAATTGATTATTATATATTACTACAGGATTACCTGATATATTATTACTTCAGAAATTTTTATTTATTACTGTAAAAAATTATATTATATATTACAATTACCCAACATATGTTGTAGGCCTTCACTTCTGTGCTATTTCCTGATATATGTATCATAATTTGGTAGACAACTTGAGGTGTTTCCAATATCAAAACTACAGCCAAGTCAGTATTTATTAAGATGAAGCTTATACATTAATTATGGTGTTGGATCATATATGGTAGGCTCAGGCTTCATTGCCACATTAATTGCTCTGATTTACAGTAGATCACAAATTGTTGTAGGAATGTGTACGACCAAAGTACTTTTTTTTCTTGTTCATTGACTGACAAACTGATTGTGGTCGAAGCACGAATAGTCTTCCACATATTTGTTTTAACCAGCATATTTGTTAACATGCATGATAGACTGTAGCATCAGCCTGGAATGTGAATGCTAAAGGCTGGTTAAACAATAACAAAAATGGTTATTATAGTTAGACAGATTTATTTTAAAACTGTTTTATTTCAGTTTAAATAATACACAAATTTTTATGCAATATTCTTGTTCATTTTACTGGATGTGGGATAGGCTGACAATCAATTAGAATGTGTTAAATTTGACCTCTTCAAAACTCATATATCAAAAAGTATTTAACAGATTTTTCTTTTCATATTTTGATTTATTATGCCCGTTTTATTACGAATTACAGTGCCACACTGTCACTGTGTCAGTAACCATTGTGGTTGTTGGCAATTTGCAGAAGTTTAAACTAGCAACAGCTGAATAGTGTCTATAGTATATATCTATAGACTATACTATACTAGTATATAGTATAGGGGAGTATAGCCCCTAGGGCTAGGCTAGGGCCACGGCTATACTTACTAGTTATATATTGGCAATATTCAAGCGGGATTGATTCCATAATTTATGTACTCTAACTAAGTGAATGACTGAATAGGTAACTTAGAACCATTGACTAATTTGACCATCATCACAACAGCACTCGGTCACAGACTCAAACTCGAGCCGAGGCCAAGCGAGAATCAGGATGTTGAGCAGACGACAAACTCGGAGCCACACCTTTTTCGTAAGCTGAAATCAGCGAGCGCACGATATCTGATCTGCCACTTTTTACTGCTTCAACCAGATTATTAATGACAGATTCAGTCATTGTACAGTCGCATGCAACTGCCTAATATCAGAAAGAATTAACACTAAAATGAATAATTTCGACTCTCCGAAGTTACGACGTGTAAAGTTGAGCGGAAGTGCGACCGCGTAGCTTCCGAAAGGTAAATATTACTCCGCAACCACGGTGCGGTGTTATACTTTTCTGAGAATTTCTACGATGATGCATAGTGAATTCTTCTACTCGTATCAATATTTCAATAATCAACCTCTCATATATATTGACAACATTCGTTAAATACATTGTTGGTAGTGTTTTTGGAACTAATTACAAACAGGAAGGCGTTGTTATCTCATTATTGATGTGTTGTGAACTTTCGGGGGGGTCATCTCCGTGTGTTACATTCTAGACAGGTTGTGTATGCTACCGAAGGCAAATAATACTAAAGATAACTATGTATTCACTTTTTCGACGATCTGTCATACCTCTGTCGAGAAACATTGGGTTAAGAGCATTATGCACGCAAGCTGCTGAACCTGGCAGTAAGGAATATATTGACAGTCTGGTAAAAAATAAGCAAGTTGTGGTGTTCATGAAGGGCACGCCAGACAAACCCATGTGCGGCTTTAGCAATGCAGTGGTACAGCTTATGGCCTTTCACGGCGTAGAAAAGTACGACTCGTACAACGTATTAGAGGATGACAACCTGAGACAAGGTAAAAATCATAAGGCTGTTAAGTAAGATGTTGCCCAAGACCAAACGCTGTCCTTACAGCGAGTGGCAACTCTGTGTCGTGTGTCGTGTGTTATTGCGCAGCCCAGGCGCTGACAGCGACAGCACGTTAGTCGTTGTTTTGATTACAGATGCACAGTTTGCATTAGTCGATTAAATAACAGGTTTTGATAGTAGTAATTGTATTTCAATTGTCGATCCATTTACGATCTCAAAAGGTATCCAAACCAAGTCGTTGTCAACGTTGATTTGTTTGCCATGTGGAGTAAATTCAGTAATGCCTGGTAAAACCTAAAGTAAAGTCGCATTGGCCATTGTTCAGATTATCAATGTTATATTTGTATAAAAGAATTAATATATGTTGGGTGCAGGACCTGTGCATTCTGCAGATTGCATTGCGCTATCTTTCAATCACTAAATTGTCGTCGTGCATCCATCTGCAGACTGCAATGCGGAATCTGCAAAACACTAGTAAATGGCTCTCGGCCAAACCATTCATATTTTCTTGGTGCCGATTCATTAAATTGGTTGTGTACCTTAGTGCCTACTGGTGGTTCAATTTGTGTATTTTTGCCTTGTATTATAAAGCCTTTGTTTCATGGAAAATCATGATGCAAGGTTTGGCTGACACTGACAGCCAAGCAGTTGCACCAAAAAGCGATTTGTTGATATGCAGAATACACAGCATAATCTGCAGATCTCAGGATTATGCAACACAATCTGCAAATGCCCCCAACATATATATACTTATGACATTCTTATCCCAAAGTCTTAGTTTGAAATGTGGACATGACCATATGAACAAAAGGTCAAATTTTCCCAAAATGCAACCCTCCTAATATTGCAACATCTGGCTTTATTTAATAGTGCTCTGGGCCTGCCAGTGTGACATAGATACAGTTGTGTGAGAATAATAATTGTGTCAACAGCACCTTCGTTTGAAGCAAATGTTATCCAAGGCTGGTAATTCACCTGTGCAATATGCTAGCTAGTCGGAAACACAGTAAATCTGCTTACAGACTACAGCACATTACAGATTAGTGGCATCCAGCTCTCCAGGCTTAACCCTTTGAACTACATCTGGTGGCATTATTTGTGTAGCTATTTCGTTCTTCAATCTTTGTTATCCTGCTCACTGTTGTTCTACATGTTAACATATGTATATATTTCAAGTAATACTGTTATGATATCAGGACTACTTTAAAGTGAATGTTCAGGGTAATAATAATAAATTATACTCACATTGCCATGTTATTGTTACAACTACAAGCACGCTTAGCATCCATTATAATTTTATAAAATCTTTGAAAATGCATAAATAAAATATAACTTTTATCAAAACTTAATATTGTCAGACTTCAAAATATCAAAATGTCAACCCAACCTCTTTAAAATATCAAAAGTATTCATGTGGAGGAGACAACAGTGCATTTCATAACAAAAAATAATATAATATTAACAAGTGCACATTGGTGGTTCCAGGTATCAAGGCATACTCGAACTGGCCAACGATTCCGCAGGTGTACATGAACGGCGAGTTTATCGGTGGCTGTGACATCATGTTGGACATGCATAAGAATGGCGACCTGATTGAGGAGCTTGGCAAGGTTGGCATCCGTTCAGCCATACTTGACATGGAGAAAAACAAGGAATGATGATGGTCAGAACACTCGAACGGAGAACATTATATGACTTTTTCAAGTCGTTGCAGCTTGTTTGGGAGAGTGTAGTAGTCCGAAGTGGCCGTTACGGTCGTTTTTAGAAATGTTTCGTAGTAATGGTGACTCCATAGCATCACATTGCATTCGACTGAGTTAATGCTACATATTACCACAATATATAACAAAATAAGTAGCTGTGCACAAGGTTGGTCAGGTTTTATTTAATTGTTTAGTAGTACTCTGTGGAGAGAATGGCAACATTGTGATATATGTGACAATGCTATAAAACGACATTTAGCAGTGATGACCAAAATTGTTGTTTTCGTGATACTTTTCTGTCAATGAATTTACTGGAGTAGTAAATGTATTTATTGTAGATCTATATTATTATTATAGTATAAACATGCTATGGTCTCATGACATACTAAACGTTGCGTCAGTCTGACGGTTACTCCTAATATATATTCTACAGACTCCCCGAGATGGCGCCACAATCTGTCGCTTTTGTTAGATTCGGGGTGCCTGAATTATCCAGTTCCCGTGATGTGGCGCCACCGTTTTGTTGCACATCAAAATGAATTGGTCGTAGCCAGCAAACTTAAATATTGATGAGCTGAAGTCGTCGGACCCGACGACCAATATTACATTTGGTATCTGGAAGGAGAATTAGATTTTTAGTTATCAGTTTGTCATGTTCCCTCCAATGTAGTGATGAAACACAGCTGCCACGATTATTCGATGAATCGCGATACATTTATTTTCTCCAGATGTGATACGTGATACATTTAACAAGACTCGCGATACATATACCGTACATGCAAACACATTTTCCAAAGTTTTATCGTGTTGTAGGCTGTCTACTGCAATCGTTGGAAACGGTTTCCAATCTACCCATTTAATACAATTGTGTGTTACGGCTACCTGTCAAAGCCATCACTCAGAGGGAACATATTTACCTAAGGTTTTCTTTAAAATTAATATTTCTGGGTCAAAGACTCGATGCACATCTCATATGATATCTTTTAGGTTTCAGTTATACCTGTCAGTGTGGCATTGCTATACGTATCGTGACTTAGAATGTCTTTAAAACCCTAAACGCATCTCATGCTTCCCCTCCCCCAATAGTAACATACCTATATATTTTGTGTATGACAACTTCAACCAGGCCAGTAGAAACGACGGACGCTATCGCTAATCAAGATGTGTTCGCAACTACAAATTTATTGGTAAAACGTGAAAACCCATACTATGCTTGAACATGATATCATAATAAAACATTTATTAAAATAAAAAATAAAACAGGGCTGACTTAGCATTTTGTTTCGAAATGCGAACGTTTACACACCACTACCAATTACTATTTTTATTTGGGAGCAGTAGACCCTAAAAGCAGTAGGTTATAATATACTCTCGTATATAATCTACTGCCGGTGGTGCAGCTATGTGTAACAGACATTTTAAATAGCTTCTGTTGGTGCAGTAACGACTGTATTTAGGGGGAGTCTCCAATCACCAGTAAAAGTATTTCGTTATTCCGTTATCTCTGTGGGTTTCATGTGAATCGCTTTCAAAATAACCACAATATGATGGTAAAACCAAAGTGCACAGAGAGAAGCACTGTGACCACCTGAATATTAAAAAGTCGGCTTTTGTTGACCGCATTCATAGAATTGAAATGAGCGGTGTAGCGGTCGTGGATAACTGGATACGTTGCTTGCTTCAAGCGTGTCTGTGAATTATGTATTCACACAGGTGTGAAGCAAGCCGGATAACAAACTGGTACTTTGTAATTGTGCGTGACGAAACTATGCTACGCGAATTTATCCTACCAGTTGAACGAATTTCGAAATGTACTGTGTCGAAAAACTGCCTGTGTTTGAATCTCACGTCGCAGCGCCGCACATTGGGCAAACGACTTCTGTGACGTAACAGGGGCGTGACACCACAGTGCAACAATATATTTCATCATTCGTTACGTCATACCGCGCAATATTCTTTACGTGGGCATTGATAACAGCAGAGCCCGCGCAGCACGAGTGATCAACAGGTGGGGGGGTGTCAAGTTGTCAACTACTTGCCGACAACGTCCACCTGTCTTCTGCGGACAGCTTACGCGGGAGCGGCTTTGCTTGACGAGGCGTCCTTCGAGACAACCCTGGGGCTACACGTCAACAATGTCTCCGAAATTCGCGTTGCCGTAGATCTACTGCCTTCCACAAACACCGCCGTCGAGGATTATATTTCCAATTCGAACGCGTGACCGCTGTGTGCATCGCCGTGTCGCACTTATACGCCGTGTTGGCAGAGCGTATCTTGATCGGTGGCGGAAAACTGAACCCGAATGGCGGCGACCTGTAAAGGTGCGGGTCATCGGTGGTAGGCGAAGACTAGACGTTGTTCTGTATTCGGTGTCATAATTCACGATCTAAAAAAATCGGTATATATATATATTTATTTATATATATATATATATATATAATGATATACAATGTTAAGCCTTGAGACATATAAATAAACGCATTTTTAATAAGTTATTAATTTTAATTTGTGATCAAATATCCATGTTCTGATATCTTATATATGATATGGGATATCAATGCCGTCGCCATGCAAACCCGTCTATTAGGTCAACTGTCAACCGATCCAGGTGATCCTGTGTTGGTTTCATGAAACGTTCATATAACATCTGCGGGCATTTCTCGACACAGGCACTGCACAATACACCATACAATACAATACACAATACAATACACCATACAATACAATAAACAATACAATACACCATACAATACACCATACAATACACCATACAATACAGAACACAGAACGTTACGAAAAATTCTGCGTGATTGCGAAACCAAAGATTTACTTATGAGAACCTTCTTCTGAAAGCTCACTGATGCGATGTGAGCATCGTGAAACCATTCAACGACGAAGATAATTATATATATGTCTTCGTATTTAAATGTCAGCAGCATTCTATGAGGAAGGCAGACAGGTGAATTACTCAGTGATGTTCCGCAAGCTGTAACAATTCGTGCAATACAATGAACTTTACCAAACACAAGAAGAACATCTACAGTGACAATGGAAAAGTTATGTAACGCGGTTTGAAAGCGAAACTTAATTTTGCAGGCATAATTTGAATACTTTTGATTTATCCCTTTTCACAGATAGCTTCTGTATATGAAGTTAATGCGACACCAGTTGCTTCGTCAACCTGTTTGTGTACGTGTTGGAAATCTTTGGTACACATAAATTTCACTGAGATTTAGTGAATGTCGTATTTGCTCAACGTACGATCGCAGGCTAGATATTATATAGAATTAAGGGTCTACCTACAGGTGAAAACATCACTGTACAGTGTTATGGCTGATTTGTTTACACTAGTGTGAACTGTTAATGTTAAGTGCTTTAATTTTATATTAACTTGTGCGATTGTCCCATACTTTCTGTTAAACTTTTATGTCCCCCTATAGGCCTACTGCGAGTAAATATGGCCTACGCCAAAAGATATTTCAAGCAGACGATCACATTTTCCGCGGGAACTGCGGATGGCAGCGGGGTGGGTGTGATGTGTCTGACGTTTCATCGAATATCATCCGAAAAGAGTAAACATCTGTAAATATCATTAAGAAATCAAAGTTGGACTCGAAACGCAATCTAGCCGAGCTGCGATAGACGGACGTAGGAAGCTAGTGCGGCCGCCTGCTGCTGCCGGCCAGATGCCGTCGGTGTTGCTGCGGGCGATCGGCGAAATGTTCCGTGATAGACGCACTGGTCGCTCCCCAGAACGCTTTATTACACAGTAAATCTGGTACTGTGGCATGTCACACCGTTCGTTAACCCCCACTGCCACAGGATTGTTACGCTAATTCTAGTTCTGCAGATTTGGCGGTCGTCAGAAAGACACGGCACGTTTCGTTTATCGTACGCACCATGTCTCATTTACCGCGCCGGTAAACGAAACGTTCCGGCCCGAGAAAAAAACGGATGGTATATGACTGCAGAACGAGGGAGAGATGGGTGTTTATTTTCTGTGTATTGCATAATGTGCGTATGATTTTCAGACGGTGTTCTCACTCGCGAATTATTAGCACATTAAAAAAATTGTCACTATCATAAATGTTAACTTATTTCAGAACGAACAACAACATCGACGCTATACACGCACATCAATTTATCAAAAAAATTGTGGATTTGTCAAACAACTGCCGCTGGCTGATCGGTAGGGCCAATTACATTATAACTAACAAGACAAACACTAAGGTGCATATGGTGTTTTAACATGCGAATCATACTTTGGCGCGCAATGCGATAAAACTGTGTCTTGTTCGGTACAATGGCACTGATAACTAATTATAGGCCGAGACCCAATGCATACCTACTCTAATGAAATTAAGTTGTTGAAACCAGCAACTCAACAAGACAAGCGTTGACGCCGAAGGTGGACAGGTGCCTGGATTCATCTCCAGGCACATAGGTCATCACCCGCCTCAGCAAAATTCGTTTGGCAGCCGCCGCATGGCACGAGTGTCGCCAGCCGACAGGTGACGCTCGTCCAGTGCTTAAAAACAGACCGAGGAACAGAATTCTTCACTTCTGTATCCATTGTTCCCTTGTGGAATGGAGTCACTATGTTCCGCCTAACTGCCCCAGTCTTGTGCAATTGTCTACCTCTCTCGACTTTTTACCTCTGACGTTTTGAGGACTCTTGACACTGTTTCTCCATCTTAATTTGGGTCTTCCTCTGCTCTTTCGATCAATCTCTTCTGGTTTCCATGCACTTTCCTCACTCGCTCTCTGTATAATAGTTCCTACCAATCTTTATATAATATTCTCCCAAATACTTCAATCGTTTACGTGTTTTTCTTCATACGAACGTCTTCTTTCATTTCTCCGTCTTCCTTCTAAATTCTTATGTCACTTTACATAATTCGTTGGACCCAGGCGTTCTCTGTTACCCATAGCTTCTCATGTAATGCATAGTGTTGACAAAATGGATATATATTTACGGATAGTTTGTTGAGCAGGATGCTTTGCGCAAACAGCGTGGTCCGTTCGCGTTACGACAAACAACGCAACATTCTGGGATGAGGACTAGGATCTAACGATGCCAACAGCAATGACGGCGACTTCGAAACAATAAACAAGTAATCGCGGTGGCAAACGACCTCGCAAAATTGCATTTGGAAACACGAACGAGACGAAATATTGCTCGGTCTGTGAACGAGTATTTTGTTTCGGGGTTATCCGCGTGCTTCCGCTGTAACGAGTTCCGTTGTGCGCGTGAAACCAACGAACGGAAAGTGTCCTCGATCGCGGGCCAAGGCTGAAACTGTAATCGGACAATCGGGAAGGTGCGTCGAGTGATTGACGGGCAGAAATTAGCGGGCCGGCCTTTCGACGTGACGTATCTGCGCTGGTCTACCACTCTGGTCGCGCCGCGAGCGGCCCCACGGCGTCACCCGATCGCTTTCCTTTAGATCTCATTTCGCGTTTCTATTAAACGATCGCGATTGATTATGAAAATTAAATTGGAAGCTTTGCAATTACGGCCCCGTCCCCCGGCCTGCCCCCCCGGCCGCGAGCGCGGCAACCACCCGCGCGGTGTTGGCCCGCCCGCCCGCCCGCCCGCCGTGTGATCGCACCGCCCACGAACGCGCCAACTGCCGACAGGTGTTTCGTTTCGATTACCGCATTTGTTTCGCTTTTTGCCGCTGCCAGACAACGCCGATTATCGGGTCCGCGGGTCGACGTTCTCGCTCCGCGCAGGGAGAGAGATACGGGCACGGGAGGCGGGTACCAAAAGCCGGATATTGTCTTTCGTTCGCAGGGATGAACGTTGGCGCGTAGATTAGGCAGTCGGAGTTAGATGATTAGATCTCGCGGCAGGTGCATTTTTCCGCGGAAGGTGCATTTTTTCTGTAAGTCTATACAGTCGGGATATGCTACAACATTATTAGCGGGATATATAAAATGCGCAGTCTCAGTTTGCGCGTGTCAAGACGATATGTCGTAACTGTAACGTTGTCAACTCTATTGATTTCATATTGCGACTGTACTCCGCAGTCGTATCACCCCATATATCGTAATCGGGATGCAACGAGGGTGGTAAGCTGGGGTAAAGGAGACATTACCCCCGCTTGTTTGCTTAGTGCAAGACGAACCACCACATGCGTCCACGTTTGTTCCCCATTGGCTTTCGTTTCAACCGCAGAATGCGCTGGGAAAACGGCACCGGTCATAGTCAGACGGGACGATTAATCGACCTGGAAAGCAGTACACGCTGGTCGAAAAGTACACAACACGGAGGTGTGAAATCGAATCTAAGCTTTAGTATTAACGTAATAATAATTATAATTACGTTAATAATAAAAATTATTATTACAGGGCTGTATAATTATAACAACAACAAGTATTATTATTAGTATTTAAAATATCTAGTATAGCTCTCGTATGATATGATTTGTGGATGTTTTCGTGTTTGTTATGAAACTACCATTTAATAATTATTGTACCACCTGTATTTGAGAACAAACACTTTATTATATGGCTCATTTATATAACAACTTTGTTGTACTTGACAAAGACTCACTGTTCATATTACATTGTTAACTATTTCTCCCTTATATATCATACTGCTGTGAAGTCTGGGGCACCACTTATAAAACTATTGTTCACAGTGTTTTGATTTTTTATAGAAGAAACCATGATTCAATGCATTTGTTAAATTAAATTATGGAACTCCTATGATGAAAAAATAACTAGTTCAGCTAGAGTTAAACTACTCAAAACAAGACTTAAGTAACCATTAATAATTACCATGCACACACGTAAAACAGAAATGATGAATATACATACACACACACACACACACACACACACACACACACACACACACACACACACACACACACACACACACACACACACACACACACACACACACACACACACACACACACACACACACACACACACACACACACACACACACACACACACACACACACACACACACACACACACACACACACACACACACACACACACACACACACACACACACACACACACATATATATATATATAAATGTAACCGAAAAAAATTATTGAGATTGCTTTCTAAAGATATATGTCCATGTTGTTACCAATGTTGTGTTTGATATACTTGTACAAGTTATGGTCGTGTTGGGGGAAGTGATTAATAAGTACAACACTTCTGTCTTCTCCCATTTCCTTGTGTAAATGTTTATGTATTGCGTGTAGTTCTCTTTGTATGCATTTTTCACTTGGAAATGAACAATCAATAATAATAATTAACTATACATACATATATATGTTTTTAAACCTTTTTTTACTAAACTAACTACATTATATACTTGAAAACAACAATAAGCCGTGTTAGTTATGAGAACGGTGATTGTTCTAGCATTCCCAAAATACGTTATCAACATAAACGATAGAAAGAACAACACGTCTATTAAACGGACAAAGTTAATTAATAATTTAACTATATGGTTGTGTACACATACCGTGTCACTCAGTCACCTTTTCACTAAGTCGCTCACTCACTCACTCACTCACTCACTCACTCACTCACTCACTCACTCACTCACTCACTCACTCACTCACTCACTCACTCACTCACTCACTCACTCACTCACTCACTCACTCACTCACTCACTCACTCACTCACTCACTCACTCACTCACTCACCCACTCACCCACTCACTCACTCACCAACCCACCCACCCACCCACCCACCCACCCACCCACCCACCCACCCACCCACTCACTCACTCACTCACCAAACCACAAACCCACCCACCCACCCATCCACTCACTCACTCACTCACTCGCTGACTCGCTCACTCACTCACTCACTCACTCACTCACTCACTCACTCACTCACTCACTCACTCACTCACTCACTCACTCACTCACTCACTCACTCACTCACTCACTCACCCACTCACCCACTCACCCACTCACCAACCCACTCACCAACCCACTCACTCACTCACTCACTCACTCACTCACTCACTCACTCACTCACTCAGTTTAACTTCGAGATCCTGCATGTGTTTACGAGGCTCGACTGCAGCACTATAAAGTTGCGCCGATTCACAGAAGCGCTTACTGGCCAGATTTAATTGCTTTTATCGGGGCATCAAAACTACCAGAGGCGCGCAAATCATTTAATAGTCATTTTAATGCAACTTTATGGTTTTCGTGCGCCGCCAGCTCTGTTTCGTTGTGATATGAGTATCTCACTGACAATTTAAAGCCGATACATGTCGATAAACCGAAAACTAGCACGCGCCGGGACAATCAACCCAATCCTAGTCAAACGCACACACGCACGCATATTTAAGCGCGCTCACTCGGACACACACACACACGCACATACACGCACGCACGCACGCACGCACGCACGCACGCACGCACGCACGCACGCACGCACACGGACACATAATAGGAAATAGAGCCGCTATTGAGGGTGGTAAATGAAGCCACCATTGTAGGTTGGAAATTATAATACTGTATAGTGTATGTTGCTCTCGTGGTTGGTTTTCGTCGAGTGTCTTCTCTACCCTATTCGTTAGTATTTTTGTGAGCAATTTGTAGATGTTTGATAACAGACATATTGGTATGTAGTTCTTGATTAGTAGAAGATAACTTATTGCCTAGTGTTTATTATATAGTATGGTGAAATAGATCATTCACATTTTTGTGTCGCGTCTGTCACACTTAGGCCCATAAATCTGTGTCCAGTAAAACATTCTACAATTGTAATTTTTTTGTTCGTAGAGGTGTATTGTGATGACAGTGACCAGGGTAAAATAGAAATATTAGCATGGTCGAATGACAATGCTGACATTGTAAAATGTCATTCCTTTTTAAAAATCCGGTTGAAAAAGTTCCACACAGATTTGTTTTTCCCACAGAATTTTTTTTTAATTGTCTGGGCCCGTCTTACACTTCACACCTAATTCAGCATATCTCTCAAGGGGCACTGAGTTCCATAGATTCCACTCTTGGGAACAAAACACCCTGTTTGATTGGCTCGGCAACAATTGTGATAGAGGCGACATAAGCGACAAGGTAAATTAATCATACCTTTATTTTTAAACTTTCTCTTTAGTTGGTTGGGCTGTTGGTTTACAGATCTCAATCAATTTTTATGCAAAGTGTGATTACCTTAACATAGCAATAACTGAAGATCTAACTACATGAATTTCAAAATGGCTGCCATACGTGTGATTGCATAAAGCTTAAAGGTGCTCAATCAATTCGTTTGCCCATCGCCAATCCGGTTCGTTTATGTCCAGATGTGTAATGTGTGAATATTTTAACTAGTACACACAGTCGGTTTAATAAACAAAAATGCGTACTTGTTTTTTAATCGTCAAAAAAAGATTTGTCGTTACAGCGGGTATCGCTGGCGAAAGCCAATTGCGCTGTCTGCCTACTGCGCCACTTCGGTCATGTGGTTTACGCGAGATCGGCATCCCAGGCATTCGAAAATAATAACAACACACACGTGCTTTGGCGTATCAAGATGAAGATTATAATTCCAAAGTGGTTGTACGAAGGTACGTATTACAGCCGTGTATTAATTCAACGAGAATTGCAACTTGCGAACGTGTACACTCGACTCGAGCCTGTCGAGGCTGACTTTGTTCTAACTCAAAAGTCTAAGTCTAAGACTAAGACAGTCACCATATCAGCCAGAGAGTGACAACGAGCATAATATTTGGCACCTAATATTTCATATGTATTGTATTTGGTTACGCATACGCAGGATGTTGTTAATAAGCTGTTATTCCGACAATACATACTGAGTCTGAGAGCAGATGACGTGATGGTGCGAAATGACAAGTAACATTGCTTTGGCAGCAGGCCCCTGTTGTTCGTGCGAGTAATTTAGTCATGGAGCATCCGTAATGTTGGTGATCGTAATTATTAAAACATTTTTTGTGACTCATATTTTTGATACTATTACTGCAGAATATTGTTGATTTGCATTGTATTTTATGCAAAATAATTTAGATTTTTATATGACAAGCATTATGGTGATGATTTTATTCAATATAAAAATGTAAACGTGTAAATACATAAAATTTAAAAACACCTAGAGTACACCATATATAAGGATTACACAAGAAAATGCACGCACTTGTCTCCATTGGGGTCCTTGATGCCTGGCTATAGTGTATGTAATGCATTAATTGGTATCCTGTGATACGTTTCAACTGACATATGCCGGCTATTCTTATGTATTTACCAATATATGTATATATTCTCACCACAGCAATATATGAATACATAATAATATATGTAACTTGAATTATGATATTGCTAGAGACCACACTGCAACCCATGAATGAGAATGAGAGGAGGGGCTAGAGGCGGTCACCCGGGCCAGGCAGACACAGGGACGATACATAATCTGCGGCAGGCCCACATTTGATAAATCCAGGTAATTTCAAATTTATAACAATCAACCATATATAAGTTATCAACACATTTTAATGTGCACATTTAAATATACCACATTTGTTTTCATACACATTTTAATAATAACATCTTGGGCATAGAAAACTAGATTGACTTCTGCACTTGTATATTATACCCATAGGTGTATCAACACAGACATATTAATACACCTTTAAACAGTATTTAGCATATGGCAATGACTCTGAAAGTTTATAAAATAAATTAGTCATTCTTGAAGAAGGTAGACATACGTATTATGAACCTTTTAATACTTGACGAGGAAAATATATTGTCAGCATCACAATAACACCTCATTCTGTCATTTCTAACATTCACCTTGACCATTCAACATCAGGTTTAAAATGTCAAACATGAATATGCATAGTAGTTACACATGGCAGACACTGACATGAATTTGTATACTGAAAACAAAACAAAAAATAGAAATGCGCTTTACTGATGCTTTAGTGATTAGCAGAATTCAAATCAGTCTATAATATTGACTAAGATCAGGCGTCACTGTAATGAACACTTTTAAATTCATGTAATGACAATGAACACATAGTAAAGAAAAACAGTTAAAATTGTTCACCGTTTTGAAAAATTGCATATTCCACTAATGTATGCATGCTGTATCAAGCCACCCTTCCCCGGAACAACTCTGGTAAACACTGACTGTTCCTAAGATATCAACATGTATAGATGCAGCTGTAGTAGAACATTTCTTGCTGCCTTTTTTCTTGTGAAATGCTTCAGGTCATACATGAAACATTATTATATACCGATTATGACAATGAACACATCATAATTATTTACTCCCAACACTACTATGATGCCTGTTTTTGTTTACTGAATATATGCTTTTTTACAGGAGATTAAACTAGTGTGCTTAGTACCACTAGCTCTCCAAGTTAATATGGCGTACTGGGCAGTTGTATTTGTCCAGGATCTCGGACAAGATTCTACAGCCATGCAACATGCTGCATAATAACAGTTTGTCATATGAATGTCCACTGAGTGATCCCAATTGTGTCGTGTTGAATCCGTGACAGATTCTCCAGTGCTGATGGGGTGTACACTGGCTTCCAGGTCAGTCAGTTAGCTTGACTGACTGGAAACCAATGTTGACTGCAGGTTGCTGGACATAAGAATTGGCTAGCACTGCAGTTGGTGATGGAACGGTGGGTGCCAGGGTCTGCAGATAAGGCAACAACTTTCGATGCTGTCAAATAGGTTCAGTGTCGAGCATTCTTCAGTGAACTGCATCGGTTTAGATATCGATGACATCACTGTATGTCTCGCTGTCTTTGATGGTGCTGCATACCAGCTTCCTGACTTTTTGCTGTACGTCTGCATCTGCCTATACCGGTGACAAAGTGACAATTAGGATGGCTCTGACATGTATGATATTTTTTATATGTGATGACACATTTATCAAAAGTCAATAATACAAGGTATTTGTATTCAATTCAACTATAACTTTTAGCAGTGTCCATGAAAAAATACATTAATTATCCAGAATTGTTACAGTGGTAGGGTTTCATTGTTTCTTGTCAGTGGCAGCCAACTGAGTTCTTGCAACATACACCAGGCACAAGTTTGTGATGAAGTAATAGTATTGAAAGCCTTTTCACATTTTTCAACAACAATCTGTTGATACACTGACAGCAGCATTTTACTTGTTTAAATTATCTATGTATCACGAGGACTGTTATGTTTTCATGCCATGTATCATTTTCTCAATGATTCTTTTTTATCACTGTTTTATATTTTCACAAATAATTTACATTAATTTCCATTTTGCATGATAATTAAACAACACTTGAGTAAGTTTAGTTCTGATATGGTGTAGTATCCAGTCCTCAGGATTACTCAAAGCGCTTTAAACTTTACTCCCTGGCAGACCTGTTAAATCGAAAACACCATCTTGACTTATGTGGGAAGAATTCAGCCACACTGAAATTAATATGCGAAGATTATTCATACAAAAATATCAACCGTCTGTAGCCGGTACTCTTCATACAGCTGGGTAAACTGGAGAAATGTAGCATGTAGCGATTGTACATGTAATTCTCAGTCACATGGTGATGACCCTGTCTAGTCTAGACACTATTTTTTGCGAGTTGTAAACAAATCGCATTGCACAAACTACGACAGTTTTGAAGTTTATATCCTATTGATGTTTTTTTAACAAAAAATCATAATATAGTTATTTTAATTTTATATGTACATATTAAATTTGTTCAACTAAACATCTTCCTAAGTAATTTTTTCTCATTGGTTTACATTTTTTATGGGCATTTAATATAAAAAAAATTGTAAATACACATAATTGTTTAGTCACTAATTTTGTGAGTTGTAAACATACAACTAGCATTTGATATCACATGTGCTAGTGTTTTTTTTTTTTGTAACAAAGAATTGTGATAATTTTTTTTTCTATTGTTACTTTGCATTTTATGTGTATGTGTTCTAAAAATTATTACATTATACACATCAAGTGCAATGATTGTACCTGTAGTTGTATTGTGCTTTTCATAATTTTGCAGTCATGATCTCATCAAATAGTTTCAATAAAATGTTTTTAATTTACATTGTCTTTACTTTAATTCACATGCATTTCTAACAACAATATGCAATTTAACGAGGACACCCATTACTGCAAAATCCTCATGCAGACAAACAAAACTATCACATACAGGGGTGGATCCAGAAATCGAGCCTGGGGGGCACAAAAACCTCCACTGGCGGACGAACCAAATGGTGTAGTCTAAATTGTGTCGCTACCAAGCCGTCATAACTATAACTTCAGCCGCTCGGCTGGAGTGATGATATCGGTAGACGGGGGGTGGGGGGGGGGGTTGCTATTGAAACATTTTCGCCACTGCATAGGCATGATTACTATGAAAGTACAATCATCACTGAGGCTTGGCTATATTGTTTCACGTGTATTTACTTGCACTGTATAATATACAAATTTATGTTTGTAACAGAAATATTCCAAATTAAATAAATAGAACATTAAGTTCCATAAGTGAACTGCAAATGAAATGTACAATGTAATTGAAAGTTTCACAAAAGCCCTATCAACCAAAGATGATGTACCCACATAACATTGGTCAGAATAAAACATAACTGTTAAAACCAATCACATATGTCTGCATATCTTCCAATTATTATGCTATGATTTATATATATATATATATATCACGTTTGCTTAGCAGCATCAATTAATACTCACGTTTATTCTAACTA
Organism: Escarpia spicata; assembly: GCA_963995525.1. Lineage (NCBI taxonomy): Eukaryota > Metazoa > Annelida > Polychaeta > Sabellida > Siboglinidae > Escarpia > Escarpia spicata. Next base: position 43,271,303 of record OZ023211.1, on the reverse strand, counting down.
TCCCGAGCTGCATCCAGCCTCAGGAAGTAACTGGACACCTGAGCTGCCTTTGCTACGACCACTGATGCTCGATAGAGCCACCACAGATCTTGTCATATGTGACGGCTGCAGTGGTGTTGATGTAGTTCACACCTTTATGTTGAAGCTGTCAAACAAAGTCATGAATTGGATTATTGAATGAGTCAGATTATTTGTGAAAATGAACATGGTTTTACAGCACTAATACCTATTAATATATATATATATATAATAGTATATAATATTATATATGTGTGTGTGTGGTATGTAACTTGTAAACTTTTTAATTTCATTAACAGGTAAAAAATATGTTGCACGGTCTTGTCCAATGGTCATTTGCTCAGCACTGAAGTGTGAAAAGTTCATTTGCCCAGTTGTGAAAAAAATTACAATGATATGAGAGTGGCAAAGTTATTATTGTATATATATAGTAAAAGTGTAGTACATAACAAACAAATGGACAATTTACAAGTGTCAACTTATTAACTAAGTACAGGTAGAACATAGATGGGCTGGAAAGAAGGTTACAGGAAATAAAGCCACAAAGTAATTTTATTCGAAAAATATATAAATAAAAAGTTCTGCAATTTTTCACTGATAGTTCAACAAAACAAAGCTTGAGGAATTCAATAGTAAACCATGCAAAATACCCAATGCCTTAGTTGTGATCTCAATGTGTCATTCACATAACACTGCTAATTAATGAGGAGGACATTTGGCTGGTAATGGTTGAACCCCTGGCAGTGTCCACAAAGTTCTACTGTTTACTCAGAGAGTGGATTACCACTGTAAGTCTTTAGAAGAAGATTCCAGCAGTTAGTCATGTCTCTTATGAGAGCAACAAAGGCATTTTATTATGGATTTCCTGGCTTGATTTAACACACAAAAATGATAATAATGGCCTTTCAACTACTTGCAACTGTGGTTATTAACTAGAGGTTTCTGACTGGGAAAGTATGTTCCATGAAGCGAAGCCTCTGTGGCTCCAGTGTCATCAACGTGCAAACGATTTGTAAACTGTCCTGTCAGAAACTTAGCTGTCAACCCTTTTTTGAATTGAATCGCGCAACTGTCGCAAAGTAAGATGAAGTTAATTAATTAAATGAAACGAAAAATAAATTTAATTTTTTTTTCTACAAAATGTATGAATGTAGAAGTATAAATTACAAAATGCATGTTATTGATAAATTGTAGTGTTTTAGATGTGGTTTTTTTTCTTGGAAGACCAAACTAAAAACATAACTTCTATAATTTACATGTACAAAAGGATTTGTATCTTAACAAAACATGGGATGCAATTCTTTGTATAGTAACTGTAATTCTCTGCTCTTTCACATAAATCAGTCGCAAGCTATCGATACATGTTATTGTGATGGACATTTTCACAGTATTGAGGGGTGGTGGTTTTCTGAACATAATAAGCAACATAATATTATATTCATACGAATATATATGCGTGGCTGAGGCTCACTACTCTGAAATTACTAACCTGTCTAGAAGAAGTTTTGCGAACGCAGCGTCTGTTCTTAGACCAGTCTTACTCCAGCTGTTTCTTTTGTGACTTGTCAGTTGTCTTGTGTCGTTCCACAAATCCATACTGGTTTTTCCCAAATAAACCGTCTGGCGCAAATATTGTCATTGTCTGCGTAATTTGGCCCTTTTTCGCTGCGTCGGTGGGATATGTCCGGGGATGTCCCATCGCCGGCGTAAATGCCATAAAATAAGAACGTGTTGTATAAACACTTGCGAACACTACTATCAACAAAAACGGCTTGATCGAGGCATCAATCTTGAGGGTCAGAGGTCAGTCTCGCCCAAATTCGCGAACACGATACTATTATATGAAGTTTCCACTTCCAGGTGCATGTCCATGTTCAAGTAAGTGTTGCTAGTTTCGACTCGTTCGACTCGAAACCAAATTCTAAATAGTTCGCAGTTTGTTTATTAATTTCAACAAAACGAAGTAGCACAAGTGCACCAACGAACTAGGATATTATAGGGGATACTTGATAGCTTTGCTTTTTCGAGAAATTAGTCAGAAAAGCCAGGAGGATAACAATCGAAATGATATTGCAGGTTTAATCAAACGCAATGTTATGACCTGTCTTGTTTGTGATAATTCTCAAGAATATCATGTTTTACTTTCAAATGTTATTCTTGATGATCTGAAGAGGTCGACCTACTAGGGGATACATTTCTATGAGGTCTAGCGGGTTAAAGTAAATAGTAGATGGGTGGACATCATTTGACTTTCTGGGCTACCGGAACAAAGACTCCTAAATTGTATCGAGCTGGACTTTCTGCTTTTTTCTCCTGATGACTTTCGAAACAGTTAACTCTCTATTCACGTGTGCATGCTTGGAACAGGCACACTGAATACAATCACTAAACCTTGGAATCCCCACACACGATAATGTAATGGCTTGAATCTCAGGTTCTACAGGGAAGGCCATATTTTCATCTTGAAATATTTTGCGGGGAAAACTTTCCTTTTCTAAACTTGGCAGTCCCAGAGAGCATACTAATATACTTGACCTCTTAGCCATTTTTCAAATATTTGTGTATTTTCCTTTGATCACGAGTGCTTGATTTGCTGATATTTTTCTGTCAATTTTCATGCCAATAATCGCATGTTTAAGTGCGGATATCAAACTACATTAATTTGGTTTATGGACTTATTTGAGCTATAATTCTATGTTTCTTGTACGGTCTTCTGGGTAGGTGTAGTACAGAGGATTATTGACTGGAGTCTTTCTGCCCTGTGTGTTCTGTGTAGTGACATACAGAATACCAGATTTGTTAAATTTGTATGAACTTACGTGATATTCAGATAATGCGTGCGTGTGTGCGTGCGTGCGTGCGTGCGTGCGTGCGTGTGTGTGTGTGTGTGTTACATCCTTTGATGATTTTGGAGCACAAAAAGCTCGAATGGCATGCGACAACACGGGCAAAGAAAATGGTGAACAGCCAAGATTAAGATATACCTATATCTAAATATATATTTCTTTGTTTGACAGGGTAACTGGAATTGTTTGTGGAGCCATCTGCATGGCAAATTTACATCAACAAAACAACTATGCAATGCACCCTATTGTTAGTAGATTACCAGCTAGTTATTAGCAAAATGAGTCTTTGGGACAATACAGATTACAATAGTGGTACCTTTTCTGAAATAGGCGTTAATGCCAAACATGGAAAATAGATAGGATTATTTTTTGTATTCATGCAAATACTGCAATTTTTTAGATTGTATCTTACTGAGTAAGTATAGGTTGGGTCTTACTGAGTAAAAAAATGTATTGAACTTTTTTTCATCCACGCCCCCGTTTCCATGATAAAAAATAGTTCACAGTGTGACAGACGCAACGTTTTGAGGGACGGAATTGATTAATGTCTGGCCACTCGTTAACTGCAAATCACTGATTAATGATTTTGTACATGTGAATTGCAAATAGGTCAAGCACTGTAAAGCATTTTTTCATATGTTCTCCTTTCTTTTTTGGAAAACAGGATGTGACAGACTCGAAGACGGAATTTTTGTCACCGTTTTCCCAAAATAAATTCTCTATAACTTATAATGTTTGTTAAATTTCATTTTTTAGAAATCAACTCAGGAATGGTTCTGTCACAGAAAGCTAATTTTAATGTGCATTTAGCTAATTTCCTATTTTTCAGAGAAACTCTAGTACAACTACCGTCCAAAACTACTGTATTTTCAAAAACAATGCCATATTCTCACCTCAATAATTCAGCAATGTGTGGGAGTTAGGTTTTTCACCCAAATATACCTTGGGGGTATATATTCAATATAAAAAATAAAAAGAGGCCTCCAGACATTCCTATATTTTTGTTTTTAGCCTTGGGATGCTGCCATCAATAGTTTTTTTTATACATTTTTATGCCATTTTATGTCTTCAAATAGCTACAGAAGAGGCAAATCTTGATGAAAGTTGCTAAAGTTGTCTTTCCTGACAGATAAGACCATGATTTATCCCTAACAAAAATGAAAATGGGATATTAATTGTAATAACTGAATGGCAAAGCTCAGAAGTTTAGAAAATGAACGTGTTCCAATTTTGTGTGACTTCACTCATACATATATATATATATATATATATATATATATATATATATATATATATATATATATATATATATATATGTATGAGTGACCAACAGCTCGATGACAGCTGTTGGTGTAGATGTCTTTCAGGAGTTCGATGTACGCGTCTTCTATCCCCTCTTTTTGAAGCAAGTATTGCTTGAATTTGTGGATGTGGCCTGTCGTTGAGTACCTGCTTCGGAATCCTGCTTGTTTGGTTGGTTTTCGTTGAGTGTCTTCTCTAGACAGTCCACCTATACAGAGAAAGTAACATGATCAACATCAAGAGAGAAGTACGACAGGGTGACTGTCCGGTGACACTATATGCTATGTCTGGCAGAGGATAGCGCAAGACAGGCAGATCTGGAAACGACATGCTGAGACCGTCGCCCAACCACGGGACATTATGGCTGCACAATGATGATGATGGTGATGGCGATGATGATGAAGATGATGATATATATATATATATATACTGACGAAAACTTACGAAATAAAAAATTTCATTTTCTAGTTCAATATTTCAATAGTTGTCTGATTCGATTATATCTATAGGGTTTTCTCTTGTACAAAGCACCCATCATTTATTGCACTAAACACCATGGCCTTGTTATGAATTCAGCTACATAACTACTTTTTCGTAAATTACAGGCATATCTTTGCTTATTGTTTTGGAACTTGAACCGGTGTTCATTTTGAAATTACCCGTTTCATAGTTTTAAAATGTTCAAAGAAGTACTGGCTATTGCTAAATGTACACGTGCGTTTGTTTTGTTTTGTTGTTTTTAAATTATTTTTCGGTCGCATATTTTATAATATCTTTATTTACATGCATATTTTACGATATCTTTATTTACATGCATATTTTACGATATCTTTATTTACATGCATATTTTAAGATATCTTTATTTACATGCATATTTTACAATATCTTTATTTACATGCATATTTTACGATATGCATATTTCGTTATTCCATAACAACATTTCCATAACTGTTTTGGACTGTATTTGTGTTTATCTGACTTTGTTACTTTATTTATTGTGACAATTTCCATGATGTCTTCCTGTGCCTTTCGTTCCTTCAGATGGTCAGTTCGTCATGTTCTCTGTCATTGCGCACCAGAAAGCATAACTGTATAATTCCAGTTATCACAAACGACCATATGTAAATCCGTATTTTATTTGTCGAGAAAGTGACTTTAGTTCTTGCTGCCGAAACTTCAAAGAGGGTGCAGGGCCTACAACAATTCCATCGGCTGCTAAACGGCTGCTTTACGGACGATTCCAGGTTATCAGTATAGGCCTCTATCTACAACATCTCGGGTGGTTTCAAATTAAAGTAGCATGGGTCGTAACGCAATTTTTGGGGCATAACATAATATCTAGCTGTACGGCTCGAAAATAAGAATTTCGAGACAGCCAGATTGAACTGCATGCAGTTCTTAACGTTCAGTTAGAATACGATCGAAGCAAACAAAATAAGTTTTTAGTCGAACTTTTGTTCTCACCAAATTAAATGATTAAACACAAAAAAATGGTTTAGTAGGCAGTAACCACAGGAAACTGAAACAAAGCATTGGGTTTATACACTAGACACATAATAAATTGCATTATCATTGGTGTTATGAATGTTGCAGATGCTGGCGATATAATAAAGTAACATGTAATAATTGTATTATGTTTTTTTAAATATTGAATGTGTGGAGCAAAAAGTCCAAGTATTATAGTGGGGGAAAACGTACAGGGTGAAAAATATTATACTTGTAGCTGTCTTATATATTAATTTGAAAGTGAGTAAATGAATGGCAAAGGTTTCGCTATGCACGCGAGTTCACAATAACGATATTAGTTGAGTTAATGTGTAGTGACCAGTTTATATGTTCCTCTAAGTAAACTCCTAAGAATTGTGTTGAAGTAACTTGATTTATATTAATTCCATTTATTTTAATTACTGCATCGTGTTTATTGTTTATTTTTTATTTTCATGAGAACAATATAACAAATATAGTTTTAATTATAAGATAATGATAGTTTGTTACAGTGAAACCATGCTGATATGTTATTGAGTTCAATACAATTTGTGTGCGGGTGAAACATATTTGTTATCTGCAAATAATATAAAGTTAAATATATTTGTTGTTTTGACAATGTCATTTATATGTAAGATACAAAGAAGCGGACCTAGTATGCATCCTTAAAGGACACTGTAATGATTATTGTCACTGTAATGATTATAAGAAACAAATTGTTTTCTGTTTTCTAGATACACGGTAATTTCTAAACCACTGTAGACAAACACCTCTTATGCCATAACAATTGAGTTGATTTAGTAAATATCATGGTCAATGGTGTCAAATGTTTTAGAGAATAAATGAATACGCCTATGTTGTATGGTTCCGTTTATGTGTGCTTGTTGATATTATATTTATTATATTAATTAGAACCTTATAAAGGACTGACTAATAATTATTAGCAATTCCTCTCACGAATTTGGAGTAGATTATAAAAAACGGTCAGCTACGACTGTGGTATGCAGCCAATTTCCGCCATACTTAAGTGTGCCAACGGCACGACCATTCTTTAATACGAAATAAGTGAACGTTTCGAAAATACACGAGTTTGCAACGGAATATAACAAATACGCGAAGTTTACGACATATGTACAACAGAGACCGGTTTATTGCAGTTAACGACATACCGATAACTCTTCACATACGAAGATTACTTATAACCATTTCCTTTGATGATTCATATGTCAATGTCCCGTACTGTAAACGTTCTAATGGTAGGCTAATTTTACTAAAGCAATACAGAGTAAACATTACGTTTTACCAATTGTTAATTCAGACGTAGATCGAATAATTAAGATAATGTTTACATTGCAAATATACGAAACCTTAAACAAGCAAACATTCAGCTAACCAATGAACACCAGAGTACACCCCCCTTTAAAAGTATACACGTCAACAACAGTTTGGGTGAACTTCGCATCGTTTATATCGATAACACGCCGACCAAATTCGACCATCAACCGATACGGGATTACTTTCGGCGCTTCAAAGCCCGTCTAAATTAGGGTTTCTCAGAAGGACGACGCATTACGTGACCGGGGGAAGTCGCTGACGTTCTCCAGACGCGCTCGTGTTTTTCGCACTTTGCAAAAATCAAACGCCGGCGAGAAATGATACGAGCGCAGGCCACGGCCCGTGTCGTTATTTACAATAACAGCGCGAGCGCGGGCCGATAGCGGCGGCCTGTAGCCGCTCGATATGTCGTCTGCTTCGGCGCTGATTGCCTACAAATTGCTCTTGTAGATGTGGGCCCGAGGGCAGGGGCCCATCGCCGCGTTAGACCAAGGCCCGGGGCGATGGGCTTATCGGCGGGACAAAGGGAGGGGCAAGCGGGCTGCAATCACCGCTGGTCCCGCGGGATGGACGTCGAGGGTTTCGTGGTCCCGCGAGACGGGTACGGTGACGTCACGCTTGCTCTAGGCGGAACGCCCCGTGCGACCCGGACGCATAAACACGTCCGGACGTATGTTTTATATTTCCGTCAGAGTTGCATCTAGCGGTCCGAGAACTTTTATACAGTGTAGCTGATAGCGGGAGAGAAGGGACTGATTGTCGATGGCTACGCATAATATTGGCACCAGTAGATCACGTAGTGATAAATAATATCCAGTAGTTAAACATGTTTCATTTGTTGTCGTAATACGAGCGTTATAGTTAGAGTACATAATTATAATTTGCTGTTTCAGATTTGTGACCAAGTATAAGAGTAAATCACGTGACGTGTGCGTGGAGAGGAAACTGTTTTACGACTGAAATTGTTTATGTCTGTGGGAAGCAAATATTCTATAATTTATGTATATATATATATAGACACACACACACGCACACGCACACACGCACACGTACACACACACACACACACACACACACACACACGCACACGCACACGCACACGTACACACACACACACACACACACACACACACACACACACACACACACACACACACACACACACACACATATATATATATATATATATATAAACACACATAACACCCGGATAAATGAAAGCGCGACAGTCTTAGCTGGTGCTAAATACATTCCACTAGATACGCGCACGCGCAGAAACGTCACCCGGATATTATTTAACGCCCGAATAAATGTAAGCGCGACAACGTTATACATCATGTTGTGTAATTGTTTTACTGATTAAAGCAAACAGGTATTATTGTTATTATTATGTTGTTGTTGGTGTTGTTGTTGTTGTTGTTGTTGTGCCTGCCCGATGGAAAGAGGTTCACAACACGTATGCACGCACGCGCCTGTATTTATTATTGTTTGTTTGCTGGAAAATATTGTGTTTTATACACTTAACGTTTTCACTGATACATACAAAAACCAGGCCGCGTAGGGCCAAAAACCGCATACTGTTTTCCAAGATACAACTAAATTATTATTATTTAAAGCAAATATACGGTGACTTTCTGTTCGGTTTGGATTCATAACGTCATTGCGTTACTTCATCGATGTTCGATTGAACAGGTCTGCCAGGGAATAATGTGTAAAGCGCTTTGAGTAGTCCTAAGGACTGGATACTGCGCAATATAAAACACTTACATTTTTACGTTAAACCTACCATAAAAATATGTGAAATATATAATTACCAATTGACACAATTCCTCTTACTACATGTGATGATATCGAGAAATATCGCATTATTAAATGTTCCAACGATGTCTAGGCCTACACTCACTAAAACAACATACATACTAGTAGCGCTGTTTGTACCCAGGCACGGCCTGATAGAGACAGACCCGTCGATTGGAATGAGACGTAGTACTCCAAGTAGTAGATCATCTCAACTGACCCGCGCCTCTGGTTCGTTTGACCCGTGTCCAGGTGGCTCGCCGCCGCCACCTTCGCACGGACACAGCCACGCGAGCGTGTCCACCGGCGATTTATTCGTTTCCGTCTCGCCGCGCGTCGAACGTCGTCAGAGGCGCGTGAAATTGGCTCCTGACCGCGCCGGGGAAGGGGGCTCGCTCACGGCCGCTCGTTCGCGGTCCGACGCCACGCACGCGACTTATTTACACGGCCGCTCGTCGGGCGTGTAATTCGGTGCGAAAACTCGCGACGGATAGTGGCAATTCCTGCCGGTACGTCGTGTCACGGACGGTGGAAAAGACACGCACGCGTCGCTGGTTTATTCCGTGCAGGCGTTGACGACTGTCTTGCCACGGCGGCGTGACGCAGCTGTTACGGTTGTGATAACGGATGTGGGCACTTACCGGCGAACTTCATTGGCCGCGAAAGACTTGTGCAAACACGGGGCCAGAGGGACACTAATCAACCGCACGTGTCGTTGTGTTTTCCCTTTTGGACGCTCTCTCGTAGTCCCGGTATTTCTTAATAAATTTCAGTATTCAGCTTAATATCTTTATTTCAGATTTAGACTAGCTGATGCAAAATGAAAAAAAATATGAAGTACAAACTATTGCATGCAGGACCTGTGATACTTTGATTTAATCAGAAGTACTACGTGCCATGCACAACTACTATGCTTACATTTTCTGTTACGCATACCTACCCAGTGACGTCATAATCACTGTTGTAGTTACCGTCTTATTATTAGAGGCACCGCATATCAAAACGAGTAAATAATTTAAGATTAATAATCACAACTAGGTAATTTAGGATATGGTTTTCTGCAAACACGAAAAAAAATTGTAATATTTAGACGGTCGTTAGTCATATAGTAGTACTATTCAAAATACGTTATTATACATAAACACGCCACGATATGCCCTATAAAGTATTTAGAATATTCCATAATATTACACATGTACATGCAAGACTTTTCACCTGATAATATTATTTGATTACCATATTTTCAAAATGTTTGTTCGCAAAGCGTACGTATTGCATTACAGGTACGTAGGCCCTGTATGCTGACATACACAACATTCCAGCTGTCTACACGATTTTTATTCCGCAACAGAGATAAACATGACGGGCTAATCAAATTGCTTTTTGTCTGTGCAATGTTTTGATTTGACTAAAAGCGGGTGGAATTTCAACTAAAAAAGAAAACCAGTTACCCCGAAACAACAATTACGAAACATAACCGACATTAACAGGACACATGATTCTTTACATCCCAGTGTAGGACTTTCTAAACACTATACACCGTAATATTTGTTCGAGGTGTAGTGTTTTTAACTATAGGAAGACCGGCCACCAACGAACGTTTTGTTCTATGTTGGCGTGAAGACCAAATCAACTGTAGTCTGACCCTGGATCCATCACCCCACCGATCGGGAGCGGCAGGATCCCCTTATCGCCCGTCTGCCCACTCACCAACATCGTTTGTCACCAGCAGCTGACTGATCCGCGCCGTATAAAAGCAGGAAGACAAATTTGCAGCAAGTGCATGACTCGTATAGCGGCGCGCGCAAAGTGAGTGTCGATCAGAAATGGGTCATAAACAAACAAGGCACATTTGACACCGTCGCTATTCGCAATAGTAATGATGCTCGTTTAATTCTTTATAACGCGCTGCCGAGTCGTTTGTCTGGATCGTGTTTGTCGTAGTCGGCTATTTCCAGTGGCTGTAATGTGGCACCGTGAACAGTTGGCCACAAACCACGTCTGCGCTTCGGTTCTACCAATATCTAACCCACAAAATATCATTAATTAAATCATTAATTAAAAGTCACCAACTCAAAAACTGCGAATTGCGGTTGTGATAATTTTGGAGTGGTGCTACGTTTACTTAATTATTATTAAGGCATATTAGCAAAAATATACATCCCCGGGATGGCGCCATGCACACAGGCTCAGAAGACGGTTATCATATACAGTAGATATATATATATATATATATATATATATATATACGTATATATCATTTGTATGAAGTAAATTTGACGATGTTCTCAATTGTTAAATACGCGTAACGTTATTAACAACCGATTTACATCCGTCTCACGAATGGTACGAATTATTATAACCCCGATAAGAGCCCTTAGCCAACAGCGAATAAAAGGCATTTCTTTTCTTCCGAGGAGTGCATAGGAGCCTATCGTTCAGGAGGAAAACTTGACATTTTTGCTACACACCGTATATACACTAGCTCGGTTGTTGTTTGATGTAATCACATTAAGGTGGTGACATTATAACCTTATTCCAATGGTTACGGTTTATTATGTTGTTTGGTTGATTAGCGGAATTAGCCCTACTGAGCAATGCGTTCATCTCAACCAGGTAGGCTCTATTATTGTGTGTACGGTTCAACATGGCGGCGCCTATCTGTAGGCCTAAGAGTTGTGTTTGGGCGCTAACATAACTGACTTCATACTTTTTAATTAATATTAACACAGTTTCAAGCCATGCATGGCTTGTGCCGCTGTGCCATCACGAACGCGGCGACGGTTCATTCTACCGTCGACATAGATTTCTTCTGATTAGCGCTTCGCTGAAATCTTAATAAAAACGACGGGCGTCCATGCGACGCTTGAAAGATGCAAAACACAGCGGTCGCCCCACTCAGCTGGTATCGACCCCGTTACTCCGCGGCAGACGCGTCACTTCAAACGCGCAGCGCCCGTCGCACAGCGGCAGGAAATTGACTGTAATTAAAACGACACATTTGGTACAAATTTGCCGGAGTGATGCGCGCAGATGCGGCTCACATGAATCGATACGGCCCCTATCGTGCCCTAATGTGTCCGCTGCGGCCGGGGTAGCGAGGCGGCGTCCTGGAATTTATACTGACACGTGCAGGGGGTGAATCGGGATACGATGCGATCGCGACAACAACGTCACGGCGGTGGGAACGAAGCACCTCGGTTGACAGATCCACTCCAGCAGCGCATTGTCGGTCTCCCGAAGTCGCATGTGTGTTAACAGGTGCTTGTGGGCACTCGACTCTTTTCCACTCTATCGGTTTCCCATACATCGATGTGAGCGATCTGGCAGAGTAAGCTAGATCCTATATCAACGACGTCTACAAGGAGAGGGGCACATATACTAAAAGGAAACGAATTTCTTTATAAAGGCAAAGAGACTAAAAAGACGATGTATGTAAACTACTGGTTGTTGGCTGCACTGCAAGGTGCGTGATTGATTTTGAGCTAGTAAACGTTTATTACTGTTTGCATGATAGGGGACAGGAGACAGGCTTATACAGATGCGAGCGGCCATCGTCTTACGCAACTGGTGTTTTAGTGCGATCAACATTTTTTCTAAGACTGACGTTTAAAAATTATTTTAGTAATGCCTTCTTTATTGCTAAACATTCAGTGCATGTGATGCGATGTGTTGTTCCGTCAAGTCATACGCGACTTCTTGTGACATCCACGATCAGCTGTCTCCAACCAATTATCTCAACGTTGTCAGCTTTGTTGTACCCCTCATCTAATCCATCCATCACATTTGCGGTCTTCCTCGCTTCAGCTTGCTGTATTCATCACTATTAGTATTGGCTTTTTCAACTTGGTGTGCTCGATACTTAGACACCACTAGCGAATAGTGTTTTCTGGCACCAATTTTTGTAACCGTGGTTTACGAATATAGGGAGCAAATTGTAGGCATAATTTTCCGAAACTGGTATTTTTTAAGCAACCAAAGAAAACGATCCTTATAGACAAACCATTTGAATCCCGGCTGACGTGTCTCATGTATACAAGAGTAAACTGGATCCTATTTATTGAAAATCCGCTGGGCAACATGTGCACGTTTGGGTGCTAAGCTGGGACTGCCAACCGAAACAACGCCCATCCACCTCGCCGTATTTCGAACACGCAGCAAACGTTCAGTGTTTAATTTATTAATATTATGTTCTTCGAAAACAAACAACTATATAAATATTGGCGTATCTATTTAGGGACAGTCTTAAAGGACATAGCTGTATATCAAGGTGCAAGTCCTTGTGATCGCAGTACATGCCAAGTAGGCAGTAACATAGCAAACGACTAGACGCGCGTCAGAACGATTAAATAATCGTAATATAGCTATATAAATATTGACCACACGGTGGTTCCATGTCCGAAGTTATCACATACCACCCACGTCCAACAAAAAAACTATTGGTAAGTATCAGTAAACAGTCATAAATATTACATTTTAACTATGACAAAGTAAAACCAAATGTCAGTGCTTATGTAGCGCAGAAACTAGTATTTGGGACCGGTCAAAGCGCTGTGGAACTCATCTTATCGATAATGCAGACGGAAAACACTGGAAACACATCATTAAGACTGTGTCATCTTGTTAAGTGGACGACATAAGTAAGTAAAGCGCTTTACAGTTTTCTCTCTGGCATCTCGACTCCTCTGGGAAGCATATATATTATGTTATAAGTAAAGTGTGATGTCCATCGAGTTTTCTTCGTTCGTAGGCGTAGCTCCTGTTCGCCTCTGTAATTGCGAACCGTAACTACTTGGTGGTGCAGAACGCTACCCCATGTCTAGTTCATTCTGGATTACTACAGAACCTCCTTAACGTCCTCAGATCGGGACGGAAGAGCTCACGGGTTGTCAAACAGCTCAACCCAACCGTAGGGTAAAATTAATATAAAAACGCCACTTCCGGTATGAATGTCAACCTATCCTCGGGTTATCGTCACGGACGGAGACAGCACCCGGTCGCCTGTCAACGCCTCGTCCATTTACAATTAGACGCCGTGTTGTTGTCGAAGCCGTAGCTCTCTGTTATAATTATAAGTAAGACAACAGTGCGAGGAGACGCGATAGGGCCGTATCAGTGGTGTCAGTCGCACAGTACAGTGACAACGCAGCTGATTGTCACCAAGCAGCTGTCGTAGTGTGGCGACAGCGACAACGCGTCACACTTTTTCGATCGGTGTCTCATTAATCACAACCGAGACGCCGCAAACTAGTTGCAAACGGCTTTTTTTTATTACGTTTGCGCGGGTTTTGTTAATTGTTTTTCGGAAGTTCCTTTTAGCAGTCTGCGGTGTGTTCCGTATATTTTATACATGCCTTGTTGTTCCTCCGGTTGCTGGGGACGGGGCATCACTATAAGTTCTCCATTGGTGCCAATGTTAACGTTTATCTGTGTTACACACAAAGTTACGTTTTGATTAATCTGGAAATTGGATAGACCTCTCTGTCAATATATAGTATTTCATTAAGTTGTTTAGAAAATTCGTAAGTTTCTCTCTTTTTAATATTCAATATAAAAAATTATATATTCTCCGTGAAATGTAATCCGAAACAACTTGATTCTGTCTGTATACGCAAGGGATTCTACCTTCATTGACACAGTCATATGCTCCCAAACATCCCAGAAAAAGGATACCGTCTCAATAGCACTAGCATTTGATTCGCATATCTTGGACCCTGAAGGGGTCAGCACACTGTAAGTTTTCCCATTGGCGACCATGTTAATGTTTTGTGTGATTATAAGAAAACGTGACCTATAAAGTTCCTTAAACTTCTCACCTGCTGTTATGATCATCTCACTGACATGCTGGTCGAGTTTAGTCAAAATCTAATATCTCTAGCTCTTGCAAAATGCCTGTATGTATGACACCCGTCAATATTTACAAATGGATGCAGGCAGTAATCCGGCTAAAGTGTCAACTAGCCACATTGCTGCCAGATACCCCTCGGCTTAGTAAAATCAGCTAAAAAGACACCATTTTACTGTCAACAGCTTCTACAATCACATCTAGAAATCTGACTACTCAAATGCACTTATGTCAGAGCAAGTGAATATTATAAAACGTCATTTCAAAAAAATATACTGCACTTTTTTTCGTAACCAAGCAGGAAGTCTAACAGTGTCCTAACCCCTTAAATATACCAGTGACCCGTCCCCTCCCCCCTGCGGCGTTTGTTGTCGTTCCCTCAAGTCACGTTAACCATTATGATTCAGCACGCATGGTCGCGTCTTGCAACCCGAAACTGCAAGTTACAAGTATATATCCTGCTGCGTTTCAGAATATAGTGACTCATAATTTACTATTTACCCCAATTTTAATGATGTGACGAGGCATAAAGTGATACAGCGGCGTTAGTACATTTGATTTGCCATTTTGTAGATAGGTGGTGCATTGTCAGGCATATCTAAAAACGCGTAGCCTGGCCCATGTCGTGGTTAATAGTGATATGTTAAAGACAACGTGTGAAGGGTTAATAACGTCTCACAAAATACTGTTGATATCAGCTTGCTTGCTGGCGAGATGATTAAAATGAAATTAAAGACATCGTCAGCGATTTAAAAAAATGTGGTCTTTCCCCTTGACGGCCATCAGAGGACAAGGCTGTCGAAATGTAACAGACTCGATTGACAGAAAGTCAACAACAAAGTGAATCATATGTAAACGAATAACCACAAGCCAGCGTGCTTTATGTGGAATACACAAAACAACGAGCAAAACTATATTTTCGGCGGACACCGTGTAACACAATATACCACATTATTTGACAATTGATTTGCAACAGAGCATGCCTTACGACAAGACATCATCGAATTTCAGCGACTTCACAAAACTTATGTCAACACGTGTAATCCGTGTAAGTCCACCCTTGGTGCGGATGTTGCCTTGGGTAACGCGATGACTGTGTCATCGGCTATCGGAGAGGACACCTCGTCGAGAACAGGTGCCAACCGCCGAATGGTACAAACCTTCATGAAATGTGTGCAGCAGACGACGTCCGGTGAAACGGCGGTAATTTTTTCTTGACAACTGATTGGTTAAAATATGATTAGGAGGTTCGACTGATTTTCAGTGAACTACTGCACGCCATCCACTGGTAGGGGGTTTCTTTTTTTGCTGATGTGTCTAGTGTTGCAGCGTAGAGTATATTTCCAGTAAATTGTGTTGCGTTAGGAGTACAACATTTATAATTCGTATGACACGCGCACATGTCACCATCATCTTTAAATAGGCATCAATGTGTGACGAAAAAAGACTTTACTATGTTCTAAACAAATGTACGTCGTATTCTAGGCAAGGCCCGGGGAGTATAATGGGTGCATACGCAGCTCCTGTTGAGGCAAGAGTTCTGTTCGCGATAATAGTTTTGTTTGAGGTCTGCAATTGGAGGTTTTTTGGTGCTCAAGGGGGACAGCTGATATTTTGGGATGCTTAGGTCGAAAAACGCCCCCTCAAACAAAATCAGCCACGCTTCGGACTCTAGGCCCAATCTAGTGACATATCACTTTTGGCAACGTTATATTTACGAACTTTGAAGTAGCCACTGTTGTTTAAATATTGCAAAACACACAAGCCTCATTTTCGAACTCTATTAATGGGCAGCCATGATGCGTTTTATGAAGACACATAGATAATAATTTTTCAAATTCCCTATTTTAAGTATACACTTAGTTTACTTGACGTCATGTGTCTGCTAAATGTGTTGTTCCGCATCAATTTATCAGCAGATTGTTTGTCTTTCTTTTTTTCTGTTTTTTTAGTCCACATAAATACGTAAGACGGACATTTATTTATACAGTCCTAACGTTCAGACTCGGAGTTTACATCAAACATGCCTTGTCTGCTTACTATTTTCATCGGCGTGATGTAGTAATACACGTTTGGTGCATAGTTGGTTCCCGTCGTGCCAGTCCAGGCGGCCGCCCATCGCCGTTGGTCTGATCCGTCTTATGAGAGCAAACAATGAATACGCTACCGATCGGCGGCGACAGTGCTGATTCGACCGACCTCCTGCCTAGTTGCTGTTTACGTTGCAGATCGAACACAAACACTGCGGTGTCGAGAATCTTCTTCGCCCAGACCGATGGTGTCAGGCATGTGCAGGGATGTATGGCAATTTCCATTGCCTGATTGGACACATGCAAGTGATGTTTCGTAAAACTAAAATACTGACCTTATGTGAATTTATCGATTTCATATGTAAAGCATGTAGGCCTACTGTAAACTGTGACATGCAAATAGCTCAGCCTATGAAATCGCCGTACGTTTAGTCACACAGGAACATTGTGAGATGTCCAGAAAAGGCAACCGGCATATCATTTTTGTTTTAAGGTTATAACAAGATGCTAGCGCAATAACAATAGAGGTATTCTTATTAATTTCTGCGTTTCGATCCTTTTAGGGCCTTCAAATAAGTATACAATTGCAGTTACGCAATTAGGAAATATCCCGTTTTAATCGATTTCCCTTACACGGCAATGGATGTCTTGCTCAGATTTATGGGCCGCTTCGCGCTGGAGTACCGCGCGACTACGCTCCGTCGCCAAGGGTCGTGCGGAGGTCTACCAAACGTTGTCAGCCGTGGACACTGCCATGCCGACATACAGCAGCTGGCGGCGGCCTCGTAAACAACGCCTTAAAGAGGTGCAAGATGGAGTGACCGCAAATGTAGAGACTCGGAATCTACGAATCCACTGTTTGTCTTTGTCGGGCTGTGCGGTATAGATGTCTATACTTGGAAGAAGTTGCATTAATTGCCCGTTGGTCTGTCGGTGTATAATAATAGTAATAACAATAATAAAGTATTTGGTAACGCCCGATCAGATGTTTAACTCTTAATTTGAATCTTTAATCAACTAATCAATCAACTAAATCAGTTGTTCGGAACGTAACACGTAATGTGCGCTTAATACGTAAAACGTAACCTAGCAATCGCAGGAACCACGCGCGCGCGGCAAATACTTCGGGAAAACGGCCGATGCATTTGGTAACATGAAATAGGCGATGACACAATGATGCTTTTGTCTACCCTCATGCCAATAGCACAGCAACCAGAATATAAATTGACAATTCTACACTATCACGACTAGGGCCTATCGGTAGACGTGAACTTCACATTCTCTCCGATCTTCGTCATTTTGAACAAGCAGCGAGTATGTGCAAGAGCATTATGGTGTTTATGTAACGATGTTATGTGTTTTCCAACTTTAGTAAATATTACTATCACGATTGTCATCTGCCAAGGCATCCAGTCAGGTGACGGGCATTTTTTGCTAGTGTGAAAGCATGTTTCGCGACAAAATATACGTGGCATTTTTTATTATGTTGAAAATGTTGGTAATAATTGTGTATGGCATACATATTTATTACTAATGTTAAAAATATATCAGTTTAGTAGTTAAAAAAAGTGTAATCCACCCGTCGTTAATCCTCGATAACAAACACGTTTTACATTGGGGTTTGACTTCTGTAAATAATAATACAATCCTTGAAAACCAAGCTCAGAGGCACATCAAGTTACTTAACGTCATCTGTATATATGATGTTTGTTCAGCTCAACTCCGTTGTTTTTTTCCCCGTTGTGTTTTGTCTGGTCAAGTCAGTCTTCTGTCAGAGCGATGTGACGCAATGTCCCTTCGTACCCCGAAGCGCGAATCTCCTGAGAACTGGCTGGAGACGCGTCATTGCGAACCAATCGTAAACACAAGCAGCGAACACGTCACGTCACATGACGTCGCGCGCCAATACTGGTAGGTTACCAGCGACATCACACATGTTGTTAAAGTTCTTCAAGAGAATGTTTCGTGATGTCGCCAGTATGATGGAGGATCGTGTCGCATCAATGTACGATGTTGCGTGGATATTTATCGGAATGTACATTTGATGCCGATATGCGTGTCGGATAATTCCTCTATTTATCTGAGCAGGGTTAGCAATATTCATGTAGATACTAACGCATGTAATCGAACGTAGGCAGATGATTACAATGGTAACATTTACCATTTACATCGCTGCCGATTTAAAGAACGCGTTGTCACAATTTAACATTTTGCAGTGCCTGAACTTGTAGTCTACTTTGGAAGGATATTTGGGAGTGTACACACACACACACACACACACACACACACACACACACACGCACACGCACACGCACACGCACACGCACACGCACACGCACACGCACACGCACACGCGCACGCGCACACGCACACACACACACACACACACACACACATATATATATATATGACTTCAATTAATAGTCAAATAAAATTATCCACAATACAATGTCCATACTTGCCTCTGACATCTATCGTCCGTCCCGCTGGAGCGAAGTCAGGAAGATAACGAACCCTGGCCTCCGACAGCCGCACGGTGCCGCCCCACGCCGCATGATACGGCGTCGACACGCACGTGTTTATTTCTCATGCGTAATCCCCGAGACAAATGTTGTTTAACGGTTGAAAAGCGTCAAACAGCAGCCCTGGTCGATCATCGTTCACTTTCGTCGGAGCTGCTGTGTGCAGCCACGCGTGACATGTTGACGGATCGAGTGGCAACGCAGCCGTCTGGAGGACAAATGAAACGGCTTCACTTCAACCTGCGCGCCCCGTACATCAAACGCAAACGTCGAACGCATCGCGCGGTGATACTATTAAGTTGCCGGAAGTTGCTAATGTGAACGGTGAATATGGTCGATATTTTCGTCGGGTTTAACTGGCTGTGAGATATCTTAGTCCCGGCTTTCTAAGAAGCCCGCAACAGTTGTAGTTTCTCACAGTGCCATCGGCCGAGCTAAAAACGGGTTCAGCCGGTATACGGCGGGAACGGAATCGAGGAACAAAGTACGCTAAAAAGGCGTGCGAAAGATTAAAGTTAACACATGATTCTTGCAACGGATAACATGTGTTAAACCTTCAGCGGCGCTGTAATCCGTGACTAATTACGAGTGTAACGGGTTCCAGGAATATTCCTGGACTCACGACGTCATGTGCCGCGGTCTCATTTCGTCTCCTAGTTACGGTGCGTCTCATTTTCCTTCCATGTGTTCTCTTTAAATAATTATAATTATAATGTATCATATCATAATATTAGTATCCAATGTAATATATTGTACAGCTATTATATTATGATATATTATGTATTACAATTTCTGGCTTCGTGTTTTGGCTTCGACTTTGTATATCGACGTCATTTTCCTGAGGTGACAAATGCATTTGTTATAAAATATATATATATATATATGTATTATAATATATACATATAAATATTATATATATATATTTATAAATATGTATATCATAGTTATTATTACAATTTTATTATTATTAAAGTGCTTATTATAGTCGCTATTATGGTTATTATTATTATAATAATTATGCTCGTTATTACTATCGTTATTATTATAGTTATTATTATATTTATTGTTATAATCATTGATTTCCGATACATGTAGTTATTATTATAGTTCTTATTAGTATTAGTTAAAAGTTAAACTTTTCTTTGACAGGTATCCCTTTCCATCATTCCACCATCATTCCACCATCATATATATAATTTCACATAACCATGACGTAATTATCGCCTGTGGTCTTTGTTGTTGATCACCGCCATTTCTATACCGAACATGACACGCGCTGTGTCTTCATGTATAAATCAGTTTCTTTCACGAAGCATTCTGGACAACTGGACTTTCTTTTCCGAAACATTATGTACATCTGGACGTTCTTTCATGTTTTCGTGGAACCCATTTCGACGTTGACGAATGATCATTGCCAGCAAGCGTTTGGAAGTTCATTTGCCTGTTGCGGCGACGTCCCAGTGACGAGGTTACCGGAGGAATGTGTCGCTTAAAGGGAGAGAACAGCCGGCTGGTCGGGACGACAGTTTATTAATGTCCTTCAAGATAAATCGCTTGCCAAACTAACAAATGGCTGAAGGAACTCGACACGTTTTTGTTGTGTCTGCATCTTTTACATGCCGCACACATTAATCGCCGCGATTGTGTCGCTGTTGTATGTTTAGATTGCTGTAAAGGAATGTCCCTAAAATATTGAAAAAGTTCACTGGGAAACTATCAAATTACAATTATACAAACAGAGTTTCTGGCATTGATTGAATTTTCACGACAGCGAGGTAATCAAATCTGCAACGGGTTGTACTGCAATTTTATGCAGCCCTGGAACATTTTATATGATCTGATGTGGAGGGCAGCGCATGTTCGTTCTCCAATATATGCAGCCCTAGAACATTTTATATGATCTGATGTGGAAGGCAGCGCATGTCCGTTCTCCAATATATGCAGCCCTGGAACATTTTATATGATCTGATGTGGAGGGGAGCGTATGTCCGTTCTCCAATATATGCAGCCCTGGAACATTTTATATGATCTGATGTGGAGGGGAGCGCATGTCCGTTCTCCAATATATGCAGCCCTGGAACATTTTATATGATCTGATGTGGAGGGCAGCGCATGTCCGTTCTCCAATATATGCAGCCCTGGAACATTTTATATGATCCAGGGCTGTTGCTGTTGCAGCGCATGTCCGTTCTCCAATATATGCAGCCCTGGAACATTTCATATGATCTGATGTGGAGGGCAGCGCATGTCCGTTCTCCAATATATTTAGTTCGTTGCAAAACATCAGGGGATTATGACAGTTAGAAGTTCGTTGTGTTATCGAAGTAACAGTTACCAGAAATTCGTTGCGTCAAAATCATGGGACAAAGACTATTACAAATTCGTTGCTTCGAATTCTGTAAGTAACACATTTTGAATCATATCAGGAACGTACATAACGTGTAGGCAAGCATTTAATAAAACACACTGTTTGAACGCTTTTATTATTTAAAACGTAATTAATTTAAATACATAAGTGTAGAATTTCCACAAAGACGTCAATCTGCATCACCGACAACAAATTATTGAGCCAGGTCAATTTGTCCGATATTCATATCGAGACAAACACATTAATAAACATAAGGTTTTTCACTATACTTCAAAAACCGAACGCAAAGTTAATAGGATTCTACAATTATAAAAGTGTTATCCGAAACAAGTTGGCATAGCAACGATACAACCGTTTGCTTATCGAAAGTAAGTGTTCGTCTTTCTTTCGCTCGGTCGTGTTAGACGTTATCTGTAAATTAGATTTTAAGCATATTGATTACGTTATTATAATTTACCCAGTTAACATCTAATATATTTATAATCATTTTATTTCATATAAGAGAACAATTGTGTTGAATTGGGGTTACTCTGAACTTCTTTGAACAAAATAAACGTGTGGCTTCGATGTATAGAATGTTTTGTAATGTTCTTCTTCGTTTTCTCTTTATGCAAAAAAATAATCTGTAATGTGTGATGAATTCACATTAAAATAAAACAATTAGTAACGATTCCATTTGTTTTAAGATACGTATATTTGTTTTTTCTTTTTAAGTTTTTAACTGCACAACATTTGTGTGAATTGTCTTCCCCTTTTAAATGACGCTTTCAAAAATGATACATTTAAAGTAGCAGGTACTTTGAATTTGAACACCGATGACATTGCATATTTAATTGAAGATATGCCCCGATGCAGCTGTAGTATACTGTATGACAAGCCAACAAATATAAACAGAGAGGATGAGTATCAGCACTTGGGGAAACTATAAGTTATAAAACTTTGAAGGAAATAAATATTAAATGTAGCACTGGTTCATGGAACTGACCAAAATTGCTTTACTAGGTTTACGAACCTGTATTGATAATATTCAGTTCGTCTAACTGTCCGTTAGTTGAAAGAAACTATTACTGTAAACGATAACCTGGACTACAACAAAAGGAGTGAGAGATTACCCTAAGGTGACTTATTGCTGCATCAGTAGCGAGTATATCATTATTGTAGACTGTACTTCTGTGACGATAGTTTTATAGTATCCATCAAACCCA
>OZ023211.1:43233550-43243550 GCA_963995525.1 Escarpia spicata | reverse complement strand
AATGGTTCCTAGTACCCGCTCTATCGGCGAGATGATTATCGTTTAATTGGCCCCATCTTTATGGTGCATCTTTGACGAGATGCCCCGAAGATAAGCCACGTCGCCCCGCCCCGCCCCCCTCCATCGCCGGTAGGCGGACGCAATTAGCGGCGGAGCTTCAAATTGATTCTGAAGTGTGCGAGAACTGATGAACGATGGTCGCGATTTATCTGACCGCCGAAAGCCCCCGGACCCCCGCCGCGACGGCTGTTCCTGGGCCCGTTCTCTGCGGGGGTCCGCCTCCATCTCCTAGGCACCCATCGGCTAATCCCCAGCGACAGGTTGCAACTATATTCGTGCGTGTATACAGTATAATATCGTGTTGTTGTGCACTTCTCGTGTGACTCAATACATTGGTTGAATAGATGTGCGTCACTCAAGGATAAAAACTTCGAATATCTGTGTTACGTTACGTTACGTCAGACCACATCATGTTACGTAGATTCTTGGTGATGGAAATTATTTATTATCCGTAGCAATGTTTAAATATTCAATTTTGTAAACATAAAATTTCAATTATACGTAATAGAATCGTACGATTATTCTATAATTGAAATGTTATGTAAAATGGCATATTTAAACAATGCTACGGTTTATATATAATTTAATATAATCGTTATACTTAGAATTAACATAAATACTATTATTGTGTTGATTATTGTTATTATTATCAACACTGTTATTAATAATATATTGTTCTTATTCTTATTGTTATTTGTAATATTTCTTCTTCTTTTTCTCCTTCTTCTTCTTCTTCTCCTTCTTCTTCTTCTTCTTCTCCTTCTTCTTCTCCTTCTCCTTCTCCTTCTCCTTCTTCTTCTCCTTCTTCGTCTTCTCTTCACCTTCTTCTCCTCCTTCTTCTTCTCCTTCTTCATCTCCTTCTTCTCCTTTTTCTTCTCCTTCTTCTTCTTCTCCTTCTTCTTCTTCTCCTTCTTCTTCTCCTCCTTCTTCATCTCCTTCTCCTTCTTCTCCACCTCCTTCTTCTTCTTTTCCTTCTTCTTCTTCTCCTTTTCCTTCTTCTTCTTCATCTCTTTCTTCGTCTCCTTCTTCTTCTTCTCTTTCTTCTTCTTCTCCTTCTTCTCCTTCTCCTCCTTCTTCTCCTTCTTCATCTCCTTCTTCTTCTCCTTCTTCTTCTCCTTCTTCTTCTCCTTCTTCTCCTTCTTCTCCTTCTTCTCCTTCTTCTTCTTCTTATTACTATCATCATCATCAACGAAAATACTGTGAATTTCATCATATTTCGTATAAAATCTGAATGTACCTGGCGAAGAAGACATTTTAGTTGCGATTGACACATCTCACACACACAGTTAGTTTTAGCTAGCTTGTCATTTCAGTTATTCATTCTAGCCACCTTTTGCAAGCTTGTAACATGTAAATGTTAATTATAACGCGATGTTGTTGTGCACGAGCTAAGGTGCAAAAAGAGAACTAAATAAATAATATGTTGCATAGTAATAAATGTTAACTAATTATAAACAAACAATAGAACCAATATTATAGGACACATATTTTCAGCGTATATATGTGTGTGTGTGTGTGTGTGTGTGTGTGTGTGTGTGTGTGTGTGTGTGTGTGTGTGTGTGTGTGTGTGTGTGTGTGTGTGTGTGTGTGTGTGTGTGTGTGTGTGTGTGTGTGTGTGTGTATATATATATATATAGTATATGTATAAAATTGTTGTATATAATGTACGTATGTATGTATGTGTGTGTGTGTGTGTGTGTGTGTGTGTGTGTGTGTGTGTGTGTGTGTGTGTGTGTGTGTGTGTGTGTGTGTGTGTGTGTGTGTGTGTGTGTGTGTGTGTGTGTGTGTGTGTGTGTGTGTGTGTGTGTGTGTGTGTGTGTGTGTGTGTGTGTGTGTGTGTGTGTGTGTGTGTGTGTGTGTGTGTGTGTGTATGCATGTATGTATATATGTATGTATGCATGTATGTGTGTGTGTGTGTGTGTGTGTGTGTGTGTGTGTGTGTGTGTGTGTGTGTGTGTGTGTGTGTGTGTGTGTGTGTGTGTGTGTGTGTGTGTGTGTGTGTGTGTGTGTGTGTGTGTGTGTGTGTGTGTGTGTGTGTGTGTGTGTGTGTGTGTGTGTGTGTGTGTGTGTGTGTGTGTGTACAGTATTTCAACAATCTTAAACTGCATATACATATCTTGATAGTATATTTAACTAAAAGTACACGTCTGGTTTTATTTCTGTAATACTTATCATGTTGAGATCGTCGATCATGATACCACGTGTGCAGATTGTGAAAATCTTAAAATACAATAAACCTCCACGTACAGCGGTAACGTAACACCAATAAAACATAGCTGTCAAAATTATCCCACACTTCGAACTAAACACCTCAATGTTAATGTGATATTAGCACCGACACACACTCCACCCTGGTCCGACCCCGTCGTGCCCCCGTCCCGACCCTCGTCCCGACCCCAGCCTTGCCGCCCGCCCCTCTCCGTGCCATCCCTGACTCGGGCGGCGAGTTGATGACTGCCGGCTGACTGTCGGAACACGACCGTCGATCGTTGCCACATGACTCGCCTCCCACCGAGTTGCGAGGGAAGAGTGTTTCGACATCCGTAGATTCACGAGTCCGTGAAAGCGATTAATATGAAGAGTTTTACATTTACGAGTCCGTGAAAGCGATTAATATGAAGAGTTTTACATTTACGAGTCCGTGAAAGCGATTAATATGAAGAGTTTTACATTTACGAGTCCGTGAAAGCGATTAATATGAAAAGTTTTACATTTACGAGTCCGTGAAAGCGATTAATATGAAGAGTTTTACATTTACGAGTCCGTGAAAGCGATTAATATGAAGAGTTTTACATTTACGAGTCCGTGAAAGCGATTAATATGAAGAGTTTTACATTTACGAGTCCGTGAAAGCGATTAATATGAAGAGTTTTACATTTACGAGTCCGTGAAAGCGATTAATATGAAGAGTTTTACATTTACGAGTCCGTGAAAGCGAATAAAGTAGATCTGAATATATTTTTGTACAAAAAGTTACTTTATATACGCATCATTAATGACAACATTTGTAAATATTTACATAGTTTGTCCTGTATGTAGATGCTTTTTTCTCCTTCCCCTTCTCATCATAATCATAATTATGATAATTAATATCATGGTCATCGTCATCATCATCATTATCACCACCACAACCGCCACCACTGTCACACCACCCATCATCATCATAATCATCATAATCACCATCATCATCACCATCGTCATTCTTGTCACCGTACTCGTCACCGCCAACGTCTGATATTTAACTTTACGCACGCACGCCCGCACGCCCGCACGCACGCACGCACGGACACACACACACACACACACACACACACACACACACACACACACACACACACACACACACACACACACACACACACACACACACACACACACACACACAGTTGCGCGAGTGTCCAACAGTTGGTCGTGTTTATTTGTAGACCCGCCGGCCTACGGTGAAGTAAACCAGTTGGGCGGGGTCTTCGTCAACGGACGTCCGCTGCCCAACGGCATTCGGCTGAGGATAGTTGAGTTGGCACAGCTCGGCGTGCGACCGTGCGACATCAGCCGACAACTGAAGGTACGATTCAAACAGTCTCCGTTAGCACGTAATAGTAATAAGGATGATGATAATATAAAGTCATAGTAGTATTAATAGTATCATAATAACGATGATGCTGCTGCTACTACTACTACTGCTGCTGCTGCTGCTACTACTACTGCTACTGCTACTGCTACTGCTACTACTACTACTACTACTACTACTACTACTACTGCTACTACTACTACTACTACTACTACTACTACTACTACTACTACTACAACAACAACTACTACTACTACTACTACTACTACTACTACTATAACTACTACTACTGTTACTACTACTACTACTACTACTACTACTACTACTACTACTACTACTAATAATAATAATAATAATAATAATAATAATAATGCGCTTGTATAGCGCCTAGATCCTCAGGAATCTGAGCTCAGAGGCGCAATACACAAAAACGATTAGTCTAAATCTTGAACAAGGAAGCGCAAGAGTCATCAAATTCATTATAGCAAGCAAGGCACCGGTGAAGGGTTAGGATGGGAATGTGCTTTCAAACAAATACATCTTGAATTTTAGTGTCAGATGATTGTGTAGGGTGCAGCTATAGAGATATCACGTTTGCCAATCTTAAGCTTAGTTTTAGGAACAATAAGTTATGAGACATATGATGTTATTCGCATGTTGTGAATGTCTCATGGTATATCTATCGAAAGACATACATTAATGTATAGTTTGTTTACGCATTAATTTCGAGAACATAATATTCTGGGGTTTGACTCTGTGCCTCTGCCGGTGATAACGCAACAGGTAACAAACCGATGTAGAGAACTTGTCCGACTGTGTCAGTTAAGACAAAAGGCAGGTGTGCTATAGTGCTGCTGGCTCAGTGGATCGATGTTCCTTCATAGGCGGGGGAGGGGAAGGGAACAAGGTTGGAATCCCGGGCCAGCGGCGCATCCACGCAGTTGTTTGATAAAAACAAGTGACTACCAGTTTAATTGCGGACTCTTCTGGCACCCGACCAAGAGTAAGCAGGGAAGAGTACACAGGGACTACTAAGTGTCTCTGAGGTGGGATTCGAATAGTTCTTTGCCTATATGTAGATGTCGTCAATACTGGGACATAAATTCGGGACGTTAGCACCACAAGATAAACATTCAAGCAAACGCCCAAAAGATGTTTCCTGGTAAAGGTTGGAGCTTTTTATGTGTTCACTTAATGATAACAACACCACGAAATGTTTTCCTTGTTTTTGTTAAACTTCGATACATTTTGCTCGCGGATAACGTAAGTTACATGGTTTCCAATAAGCATATTTACTTAGTACTATTTAAAATAACTTATGCTGATGAAATTTGTTTGTGTGTGTGTATTGACTTCGAACACATTTATTGTTTGAACAATTAAGGGGAAAGTGTTTTTAAGTATGATGTGTTTTGTTGGAAACCGTAACTTACGCAATTTCAATTATCCATATCACCGAAAATTTATAGTAAAAAGTAATTTCCTGCTGTTTCCAGTTCTCATGTTCGTAGCTTTCTTTTCAACAATACCATTGGCCCTAGAGTTATTTATAATATGTGTGGGCATTCATGTGTAAATTGGGAAAGTTACGCAGAAACCGTAAACATTGTACAATTATAATAGCAAGAAATAAACTTACTTTGGAGCAATTGTTGAAATTAAAGAAAAAGACATTATCTAGGATGTACCATCCCGCTCATGGTTAACATGTAACCTGTATATACTGTGGAGTCACGACCATTTCGATAACCAACCAAGATGAAGGCAGAATGCAAATAGTTGGAAGGTCGAACAGAATCTAAAAAATTTTCTTCTTCAAAAGTGTGTTGTAACAGTGATTGGGGATGTGGAAGCATTAGTTCAATAATCATTATAAATGTGATGTTACCACTATAGGTGTCTCACGGGTGCGTGAGCAAGATCCTGGCCCGCTACAACGAGACGGGCTCCATCCTGCCGGGGACTATCGGCGGTAGCAAGCCTCGCGTGACGACCCCGAAGGTGGTCGAAGCCATTAAGGTGTATAAGGACAAAGACCCGGGTATCTTCGCATGGGAGATCCGCGACAAGCTGCTCTCGGACGGCGTGTGCGACAAGTTTAACGTGCCTTCAGTGAGTTCCATCAGCCGTATCCTACGCAACAAGATCGGCACTCTACAGCACTTGAGCGCGCCGTGCTACGATCTCGGTCCGAAGACCGACCATCGGGCGACGCTCTACAACTCGTTCTATCCGTACACGTGCCCGCCCGGACCGATGTCGGTCCCCGGGGCCGTGTCTCCAGCCTCGGCCGCTATGCCGTCACCATTGCAGTCGCAAACATTCTCGCTCCCGACCAAGGCCGGACTCGCGATGCCGCCCAATGCGTTGCGCGGTTGGCCGTCGGCTCACGCCGTGTACGACATCCTCCGTCTCCGATCTCCCGGCATGCAACCGCCCGGATGTGGAGGACCGCCTGGCGGTGGAGGCGGGGATCTGGGATGTCCGCCCGGACAGGCATACGGCAATTACGGACAGAACATCAACATGGCGTATAACCAGAGCTATAACTACTACCGGTCCATGGGCGGCATGGCGCCACCCATGACGCAGGCCATGTATCTCCAAAGTTGAGGGCGAGTCGCGTCACGTGATTCGTACGGACAATGACGTCAGAGATACGGCAGTCACGTCACGTGATAAACGAACATTAGCGATATTTTGACGTCACATAAGGAAAACTTAGTGAATAACTTACAGGGGCTTATCGTGTTTACATTAGTAAGGTAAGTTGGTTGTATCAAATCTGTTTTCCTGTGCCTCAACAGAAGAGGCCCAATGACAGTATTGTTTGTTCGCGCAAACAGTCAAATGTGTTTCATTCGTGTTCGGATAAATGGCATAGACCAAATATATGACTGGCTAATTCAGACAAGTGGTCTTTGGTAGATTATGCAAGCAACCAAGACAATCGTTGCATTTGCATCGAGCTGATAGTGAACCACGCGACTCAAATACGACTACGTCCTTGTTGCCATAACAACGGGCAGACTCTTAGAATGTAACCGAAGCGACAGTTTATGTTAGTAGGGTATTTCTGACAAATTATTATCTATCCTCGTTTTCTTCCCCTTTCATCCCTTGTGGAATGGGGCTCACATTACTTGATCCGTTTCGCCCTCACGACTTATTCATCCATCCCGATTATAACTGATATTCTCCCACTCTACGTAGTTCGCACCAGTCTTTATCGGCCAGTTATGTCTTAAATCTCACACATTACTTGCATAAATCCCGTTCTGAAAACTTATTGATTCTCCTAATTGGCTACTGTTTGGAATGCGCACTAGTTAATTTCTTCAGTCTTACGTTATGCTACATATAGCAAATTCAAATTATTGACAGTTTAAGTCATGCCATTGATAGTGATCTCAATGATATAGTGTGAACAAAATGTTACTGGGCTTTGGTATCATGAATACATAGACTCATCCCTAAACATCCACATATTTGCGGTAGATATTGAAAAATGTTGTGAATAATAGTATTTATTCTTGCCTCCGTAGTCGTTATCATCAAACGACCTCAGATGACTCAAGGATAATTGTCCTTATAAAATGCCGTTCCTTTCTATCTAAAATAAAGGTGTCCAACATAGTCGCAATACTGGGAGAATACATTTTGATTGTTTCCACTTTTTTCCATACGTGCAACGGGAATTGTCCTACCCGGATAATGACACGACCATGCAGCCTTTTCCTAATCGTATATATATCTATATTTATACAGGTATATATATAAGTAAAACGTAAAGGTAAGTTCTTATACAGCGCAGTATCCAGTTCTCAGGACTGCTCAAAGCGC
The DNA here is from genome assembly GCA_963995525.1 of Escarpia spicata. Classification (NCBI taxonomy): domain Eukaryota; kingdom Metazoa; phylum Annelida; class Polychaeta; order Sabellida; family Siboglinidae; genus Escarpia; species Escarpia spicata. Next base: position 43,236,076 of record OZ023211.1, on the reverse strand, counting down.
TTTGCACTTTACTCCCTGGCAGACCTGTTCAATCGAACACCATCTCGACTTCTCTGGGAAGCATCCAATCACGCTGCCATTAATGCGCGAAGACTATTCGTACACAAATATCCACCACTGTCTATATACAGGTACTCATTCACAGAGCTGAGTGAACTGAAGCAATGTAGAGTAAACGAACTTGCCCAGATTCGACACCGCCGCACAGGATTCGAACCCGCGTTCTCTCAGTCGAGAGTCCGGAGCTCTTATCTATATATCTAGGTGCACGAGTGGCACCGACTTGTGAGTCGCTGTGGATTTATAATTATGAATAATTTATAATAATATGACTATTGGGTTGAATGTTATTTTGGAAGATATATATATATATATATATATATATATATATATATATATACATATATATACCAATGATACAGCATTTTCCGAAACTATATGACAATGACAGGACCACCAACTAGTTTGTTCACATAACACAGTCGCTGTTAGGCTACACTAATGTACCGGATTTAAGTTTTTGTTCTACCGAATCCAATAATGTCTTCACTACGCAAGCCTATGGTGTAATTTAATGGAAATGGTTTCGCCAATAACTGAAATTTATACGTGGTTTGCGACTGAACCGGAAAACCACAATGATGATTCTATATACGTGACATTGATGTTAGACTAAGGCGTTCTGTAGACCCCATGTGTTAAATGGACGTACTAAATTTGGTTTGCCAACCATCTTACTAAAAAAGAATTGTTTATATTTCCCTTACACACAACTTCAACGCATATATTTTAGACGTATATAATTGTGTAAAGATTCGTTCCCTTAGTTCTTTTTATTCCAGGATATTTGTAGGGACTATTTCAGGAATCAATTCGTTTGTCGCGACCGTAATTTTGTTTTATTTCGAATAATACACTTAATTAAATATCCTGATTACAATATGTTCATTGTATATATTTATTGGTGCATGCATCGGTCAGATGCCCTTTAGGCTATACGAATGGGTGAGTGCTTTTCAGAGGTAATCGACTTGATGAATGTCATAGAATGGTTGACCGAGAATCGCGTGGCAGGAATCTATAGAATAATTCGATGGACGACACCGTGATGACGTCTTGCTGTTTGTAATATGATTGTATTATTTTTGTAATAAAATGTGTACATCTGTTGTAAAGACGTTTCCATCGCCATTTCAACATGATCAACAGTATCATGCCAGTGGTGTATAGTCAGAATGTGTTCTAAAAGTGGTATATTCTGGTGAAATCTCATTGTTTATGAAGGATGATATATTGTCATATACCCAATGATTAAAACATAAACGCCGAGATTAGATTTGATATAAAATTATAGGCACGGCTTTAATGCGTATAAAAGTCACACGCCACGCGACGTATTATGATGAAGAGTGGGTTACGTCGGCTTCTAGATATTGGTTTCTCCTATTTACCTGTTCCGTTGAAATCGGAATCTGAAGTACACCTTTATATGCAGAAAAAAAGGATATAACTTCTTACTGCGTTACTATGAAACATGCGGATGTAACAATTTAGATGTCGAAGAATTACGTTGTTGTCTACTGTAACGTTTGTGGAAACAAATGAGCCACATTACACATAAAACTACTGATATCACTGAAAGTGTCATGATCAGCTGAACAATTTTAATTAAGAATTTTCGCAAACGGTTCGCCGAAATAAATATATTATGATATTGGATACTGAGCGAAATAAACTACTGGCATGGTATTCTTGGTTGCATAGTTGGGAATGGTTAGTTGTTATAAACTCGTTTAGATGGTTACATCTTTCGTAACTCGTTAAAGATAAAACGACAGTGGTCGATTTTTATCGTAACATCTCATTATTTAAGTATTAACTTTATTTGTTCTGTAACAACTTTATTTCCCACACTTGTTTTAATTAACTAAACTGTGATAATATTACATAATTTGACAGTTGTTTGTTTAATTTAAATGTGTCTACTCGAATATAATATTTACATTGCTTGTTGAATGGGGAGGTCATATGCAGGTAATTGTAAAATATATTAAAATAATTGTGATTCATTAAACTGTATTTGGACGGTCAGGTATTAAATTATACGTTTATTATACACCCCTGTATAAGTTATAATAAGGTCTATCAATACGATTTTGTGATAAAAAGAACAGATTGTGAACATTTAAACAATATGAGTACAACACGGAACACTTATTCTGTCCTTTCCGAGTGGGGTACTTACATTATGAAATGCAAAAGGCCAGAAACGTTTCTTAAAAAATCGTATTTTACCGAAATAAACTCGCGCAAAAGAACCAGAGCACGCACAAATGCAAAAAATAGCTCACGGCTCAAATTAGTCAACTGTGCATGTTCAAAATCAAGATGAATATCCAATTTTAATGTTTGGTATTCCCACGTGTAATCACGTAACACGAATCCCGCATTGAGCCGCAGAGGAAATTAACCCACTCCAACGCTGGTACACATCTATAGCGAGTTCGAGATTTGTCACGATCGACG